>NC_051167.1:142265027-142611436 GCF_013339725.1 Rhipicephalus microplus
CCCGGGGTGGCTGAAATTTCTTGGAGACCTCCACGACGCCCTGCATCGTGATCGCGTCGTTGCTTCTGCGTGTGAAACCACGCTCATGTTTTGACCTCGCGCAGCAGGAAATACTTTGTTCGGGAATCAGTAAACTCATCCGAGTTGTACAAATTACGAGCTTTTTTTTTTCAAAATGGGCCAAATCTAAAACTCAAACTAACTCCAATAAACCCCAATGGCACATACATACTCTAAACGTTTTCTTAAAAAGAGTTCTATTAAACTAATGATAGTAATTACTTACTAATCATAACTGTTTTAGATGCACGTGGAGAGTGTATATGCACCAATTCAGCCTTATATTTGAGCTAGAATCAGATATTGATTTGGCCCATCCCGAAAAAAAGAAGCTTCAAACAACAGTTGTAAATATTTCTATGCCTTCTCCGATTTAACATTTGCTTTTGCATAACTGATGGTAATGAAATGAGCTTAATTTATCATGTTATGTGTTCATTATTTTTGCTTTTGTTTATTTTTATTCTGCCACTTGCTTTTTTTATTTTTCTGTTCTTTTTTTGCAGCAGTATTAACATGTTATGTATTCCTTGTATTGTCAATCAAGCTTATTCATCATTGCTCGAACATTAGGATACTTTTGCTGCACATTTTTGTAATTAGTCTATTTATGTAGCTATAGGAAATTTTCTACTCTACCTTTCTCAATCTTTGGGAACTCCTGCTGTAGTAAGCTGACCATGTAACTAAACTTAACTATTTATTAAACTTGACTATCAATTGGTCTTGACTGAAAAAAAAAACACTGGCTAAATGACTACAAATATCGGCTTCATCCGCTCCTACGACACTAGCCCTGCTTTCATTACATGTGGGTACAATGATTCAGCAGCCAATCATTTTTTTGTTTGCACTTTTGCTCGCTTTCTGTTTACAGTATATTTGGGGCGCCTGAGTTCAAAATTTTGTGCGCCGTGTATCAGCCATACACTAGTTATTGGTTTTTGCTGTATTTCATGCTTGATTGATTGATTGATTGATTGATTGATTGATTGATTGATTGATTGATTTGTGTTGTTACACGTCCCAAAACCAGTATATCGTTATCAGAGACGCCGTAGAGGAGGGCTCCGGAAATTTTGACCATCTGGGGTTCTTTAACGTGCACGCAAATCTGAGCACACGGGCCAACAGCATTTTCACCTCCATGTATTTCATATTTAACACACTGTTCAAACACTAGAACCTGTAAGGACTGCATATGGACTATTTTACTGACCGGGTTGGGTTGTTAACCTTTTTTATTTGTGTCTTTCACAATTAATCAGCCAGTGTTAGACTGGACGCGTATGCGTGAAAATGATTATTTTGGTGCATACGATGTTTCATGGCCTCATTAATTCACGACACGATACACAAAAAAAAACGCCGGCTTAACTGCCGAAGATGGCTGCGTCCAGGTGTCTTACGGAAAATAATCTACAAATAAATATACAATTTAAAACAGCGAGGAAAAAACACTAAATAGCAAGAACCAAACGGGAGACAAACCTCGTTTTCAGTGTTGCCGAAGCCGGAAAAAAAAACTAATTTCTCTCTTTCTATTTATTCGATTCGAAAGGACACTCTCCCGCACACCGTGATTTCACAGCCCACGCTCTGCCTCAATATAGTAAGCCTCAGCTGGGGAAAACTGCGTCTGCCGCTTATAAATGGATATTACTCACTCAAACAGGGCGAAAAAATGTGTAGAAAAAATGTAAACATAATATCGAGCTATAAAGACCGGCTTAAACTATAAGCCCTTTCGGCGCGTCGTTAACAGAATTACCTTTGAACACGAACCGCTCAAAATAGAAACGAGTCGAGTTACTTGAATCCACACCGCCGACTGAGCAGTGGCGGTGTTCAAAGTTAATTTCTCGGCACTAAATTGACGGAACGTCTTAACGGCGAAGTGAAAGAAGAAATGGAATTAAAAGAAATTTATTGCGTTAAGTGGCAAGCCTTGCGCGCGACTGCGCTAAGAAGCCGTTTGTTCGCAGAGAGCTATATAAGAAGTCGATGACGTCAGCGGGAAAACAGACGAAATGACTTCGCCGCCACCGGGGAAGGGAAGTTAGTGCGTCTGCAAAAAAAAAAAAACGGACACGAGGTTGGGAAATTAAATAACAAGACATAGACTAATGACCTCAATGACGTAAGAATGAGACCCATACGTTTTTTGCTGTTGTTGCTTTTTTTCACAAGAACCAGTTTATAACCTAAGGCAAACTTCAGTTCCAACCTTACGTTTTCCCTTTACGACCAGGTGTCGCGGTGTGCGAAGCCCTTGAGCGACGCCTGGCCAACGGGGGCTTCGCCAACGTTGGCCGTTGGCTAAGCCCCAGTGTGCCACGACTAGCCCCCATTGACTAATCATGGACGTAGCCAACGGGGACTTACCGAACGTTTGTTACGTTGGCTAAACCTGGAAGTTTCAAACGGCTGCTGTTTATAAGGTATCTAAAGGTAAGACGGGAATTAAACAGACCAAAAAAAAAGAAAGCGGGACTAGGCAGGAGCTGGGGGGGGGGGGGGGGGGGAAGCTTTTGAAGGCACGCTGAAGAAGGTTTTACATGAACTAGGCGTCAATCGAAGGAAATAACTCGCGTTCGCTTGGCGCTAATTCTGACGGTTGACGAGTGCAGTCGTCATGAAATTTTCCAACGAAACCACCGACGACGACTACGCGCGTCGTCAGCTAAAACTGGCGACGCACGAAAGCAGTGTAGACGATACTGGTCCTGCATGTGTTTCTTAACGCTGGATGAATGGGAAAAGTGCAAATTTAAGAGCTTGTTACAGTACTAACTAGAAGTAACAAACAATCATGCCAAGGAAAGTATGGGAGATGTTTTTAAAAGAATTGTAATACAAATGTGAAGAACGAGAATAGCCCGTTAAATGCTGAGCATCGGACGCGTTATTCGAAGGTCGAAGGTACGGTCCCTGTCGATTCTTTTCGTCCCCTTTTTTTTCTTCGCATTTCCATTACGATTACTTCTGATAACATACCCTAAACTTTCCTTGGCATCGAGCTGTTACTTTACATTAATACGTTGTTTGACGCTAAATAGCTGCACATGTCCGTGTTGTGCCATTTGTGTCCCGGCTTCGCACCTCTTTCTGTACTTTTTTTTTGTAATTAATCCGTTCATGTCGCCACGGGATGTCCCCCCTTCAGATTCTATGATAATTTGGGACCTCCTCCTGTACTACTTCAACAATGTAACCGAATGTGAAATATGTAATAAACTTGACCTGACTAGAGTTGACTTGACTTTAAGTTTGTTGCCATCTTTCATTGTATTTCTTTGCGGTGAAGCCACCTTTGACCTATCTTTCCTTACGTGATTAGTGAAATAAAGGATCAAAACTGAACTGAAAGAATGATACCATTTTAGTGAGAAAAGAAACAGAGTTCAATAAATTGGGCGGAGAAACGTTTTTAATAATTTTGGCACATTTTTGTTCTTTTTTTTTCGGTCGCTAAAGGGTTGCCAATACCACAATACGAAATGCAAGGTGATTAATACTTGAACAGAGGGCGTCGCTGGAGTCCACACGTGGTCTCGCCTTTTTACAAGCCTTACAGTGAAGAAGATAAAAGCACTTGTCGAAAAGGTGAATCCACCGACACCTTTCTGTTCGAGCATATTCATCTCTTCTGGCACCCCATATTCTACCGAAATCCTGCGTCGCTTCAAAGCGCGGTCCATTACGCACTTCAGCTCGTGGTCAGCCTTACAAACACTAGAGATTGCCTTACTGAATGCATTACGCGAGTAATTAGCACGCAAAAAATTAAAGCAGCTTCGCTATATTGATGCCGAGCATCGAGGAAATGCGGAGCTTGGCAGCCTTAGTTGTTTTTGTTCGCTTTTCTCGTTCTTCCTTGTTAAATCCTTTTTCGGTTTTTTGTGTGTTTTATTTCCTCTGTAAGTCCAAGGTAAGGGCCTCGTCAGGAGACATATGGGTCTGCATTTGCCTTACCTTGAAGACGCATTTCACACTTTGAATTGCGTATATATGTACGAAATAAACAAATCAAACAAAACTAAACAAACAAATATTGCTAATTTGTATTTTAATTCCTATTTTTCATTTCCTTCTCTCTATTTCTGTTTTTCGATTGCTTCTTTTTCAATTTTCTTTTTCAATTTTTATACCTGGTTCTGCCCACGTTACGGGCCTCTAAAGTGGTCCATACTTTAATTGCCAGCAAACTTCAATCAATCAATCAATCAATCAATCAATTTCATCACCAAAGTGATAGAAGAAAAAAGAGGAGGAAGACTTCTCCTTGGCGCGCTCAGCATGCTGCAGTTGGCTATGCTGTGCGTTGCTTTGTCTGCGGTATGGAAGCCAAGCTCCATCGTCCCTACGCAACGCCACCATCCGAACAGAAGACCCTTGGACCTTGTCCTACGGCTTCGCGAATGCGCAAGACCACGAAAGCCCCATCGCGCTTAACTTGAACACGACCGGACCTCACGAGCATTTGTGAACTTTCAGCGCGAGTTCGTTTTGAGTGTGCTGAAGCCACAGTTGAAGTTCATTGTTCTTTCTTTCTTCACTATTTCTTCCATCATTTGGTACCCTTTTCCCCCCCACCCAACGAGTAGGATAGACAACCGAGTCAAAGCTTGGTTGGCCATCGTGCCTGTTTTCTTCATTTCTCTCTCTCTGCGTTTTCTTACAGATTCAGTATGTATGTATGTATGTATGTATGTATGTATGTATGTATGTATGTATGTATGTATGTATGTATGTATGTATGTATGTATGTATGTATGTATGTATGTATGTATGTATGTATGTATGTACGTATGTATATATGTAAGTGCTTAAATCGTGTCTCTTCGTAATCACGCTTAGCTAAAATCTCGGGCGTAAACATTTAGCCGGATCAGCTACACTGAACGATTGAGTTTGCTAACGAAAAAAAAAAAGTTTGCTAGAAAGTTTGCTAACGACATGCCCGAAAGAATGAATACAAAATAACGAGGCGCCAATCTTCCTTGTACATTACTTTATTGGCTTATTTTAGGGGCGAAGCTCCTTATTGCGTGGCTTGTGCGTCCCTCGTAGTACGTAACCACCAGTACCACACACCCGAAATAACGGTCCTTACGATTTTGACCTCCAAGGTGGTTCCAGTGAGAGATTTCTTCGGTGCGTTGTTGAACAATAAAAGATAGTGCTCAATGACATGTTAATGGCTGCTAAGGGGGAATGAGAGACAGGAGCATTCGGCCTTTAGGTAACACGCACGCTGCGATCCCCATTAGCAGCTATTGGCATGTACATTGAGCACGATCTGACAAGAAAGGGTTGCTACGTTATACTCGCTGGGTGTAACCTCCTTGGTTTTAGAAAGGTTTAGCGAGCGTTGGGCCGCATATCAATAAATACGGTGAACTAGTATATACCATGAACTCGAGGTGGTTAAAGGTGGGAAGTAAACCCGAAGCGCAAGCCGTAAGAAAGTGTACATGTGCCACCTCCCGTTTAGTCCTTGAAATGTCCGCTGGATGGCGGTGCTTTTATATGGAGAATATATGATGAAAAGATGCGAGATGGTGGTACTTGGAGTGCTGAATAGATGGACGAACGGACACACAGACAGATGCATGGATGGACGCATGAACGGACGCAGGCGCGGATGCATGGACGGACGCAGGGACGGACGCACGAGCAGACGCACGCACGGACGGGTGGATGGACGCATGGACGGTTACACAGACGTACGCAGGAACGGACGGAAGCGAGAACAAATGAACGGACGAATGGTTCGCCCCACTCCCCATCATTCACTCCGAGGATATGCTGCCATTTTTTTTTCTATTCGTCACTTTCCGGGAATGAGTGCTCTGCGTTTCATCGCGCGGAGTTCTTTGCACTAGAGTTAAGGATATGGCTCACATCCGCCAGTCAGATGAGAGCTAGCTGTTCGAGTGCTTGTCTCTCTCTTTCCCTCTCTCTCACACACACTTACGCACACACACAAACAGGCTGTATCATCTACTTTGCACCTTACTAATCACACAGTGAAGCCTTCTTTCTGCCAGCGTAGGGTTGAGCAGTGCCTCTCTGGCTGCTATTCTGGATTCTCTCGGATTCCACAATATTTTTCAAATTTCTTGGCGGCGGCAGTTTCAGCCAATCAAAGAGGTCGCAGCAGCGTCAGGGGCCTATCAAAGTTGACCAATGACAAAATCTGACAACATTCCCGCCTTGTCAGTCAATCTGACAGGTTGCAGGAACTCTGTGGGCCAATCAGAATTAACCAATGGCGGAATATGACAACATGGCGGACTTTTCAGCCAATCAGAGAGGTCACCGAAGGTTTATGGGCAGTGAGAACTGGCTAAAGGTGGAACCCGACAACATACCGAAACTGCACAAAACAGCACCTCCTACCGTATACCTGAGGGCGGCGCTCTTTTCCGATAGGCTGCAGCGCAGTCCACTCCTTTCGCTGCACTGTAGAGAATTAGTCAGACATAACACTCTTTTAAAGACGGTTCCGCAAAGTTTTCGCTTTGTTACGTGCTACCTAACAATCGAGAGCGAAGGAGAAACCAAAAAAAAAAAAAGCGTCTCAAACGAGGTGCCAAGTAGCAGACGACAGATCGACTTCTGCAACAGAAACTGCCGTCTGTTTCTTACGAAACTTTCTTCTTCCTTTTTTTTTCGTAATAAAGCTGTAACTGGCTTCAACTCTGAATTTAGTACAGCAGTAGGACGGAAGCCGTACGAATACTAGACTGCGGCACAGAAAAACTCACGGCCTTCTTGTGCAGTAAAGACAAGCGGCAATGAAAACGTGTGCCAGCCCTCTTTTTTTTTTTTTGTCGTTGAAGCCGGAAGTTCGGGCAGGAAGTCTATACTTGAATGAATAGCAATGCCAGTTTGTGCTTCCTGTAAAAACAGGTGGTCGAAATTTCCGGAGCTTTCCACTACGGCGTCTCTCATATTCATATAATGGTTTAGGAACGTTAAACCCCACATATCAATCAATCAATCTCCGTAAAAAAATCGCGGTGGAAAGAACGAAACGCGAAGTCGACAGAGGAAATGCGCGGAAGAAGTAGCTTCCGCTAGAAAAGTAAGACATTCAAAACTGATTTCGGTAAGGTACCTATCCGCTAATTTCAGCAAAGCCGCTCAAAAGAGCAAGCAACGACGCAAGGATACTGCGCACTTTAGCCGTAGTGGGCACGTGCAATCATTTTCCTGGTCATCGAGCGCAGCAATCAAAAACCAAAAAGAATAAAAAACTGGAAGTTTAACCAGAACATTCTTAAAAAGATTTCAGAAGAGAGACCAAGGTGTAATGAAGGAGGTACTCACATATGTTTGCAAATCACGCTTCACAGCTAAACAAACACTTACTTGCTCACACATTTAATAAAACAAAAAGGTCGCAGCTTTGCCGCAAGGAAAAAGCGACGAATACGATAGCAGCATAATTGAATGTGACACGAAGAACGACAAGCATCTCGACAATTGCAGTGCGCTACTTATGCACATAGAAGGACGCTCGAAAATCACGCGCAGGTTTACAGAGGACAAGCCTGAACCGTCACAATCGTTACGTTTTTGCGTTAAAGCAACGCGCTCAAAGTGTCGACCATGCGGAACCCGACGCCTCTTAGAGATTTCTTTTTTTTTTTTCTTCAAACTGCGCCGCACCGAGCATGGCCTCCGTGGTGGCGGGCTAGGGTGCCTGAATGGTTTCCCTCGCCCGCCGCTCCTTGCAGGGTGGGGACATTGTTTGACGGGGTGCTCGCCGCCGCGACCGGTTTTTCCTGACGGCCGCCGCCATTGCAGATCTCACTTCGCATAGCGACGGGAGCAAAGAAGGAGCTGTGGCCGCTCTGTCATATACTTTTTTAGGGAAATGACTGGGTGCTGCGTGCCCATGTGCACGAACAACTCCAGAAATGGTTGGAAACTCTACCATTTTCCGACAGAGCCCAAAAGAAGGCTGCTATGGATGGTGAAGATTAAGCGAGACAAGTGGCAGCCTACGAAGTCCTCGTGTGTATGCAGTGTGAGTATCCCGACATGTGTTCTTTTCTCGTCGAGAACTTTGAAACTTGTTTTTTTAAATGTGTATACGTGTCTGTGGGTCACTTTGTCGGTGCTGTAAACGCTTCACGTCTAAGTTGCAGTTTTTCTCTCTTTTTTTGCGATCTCTAAAAGTGCAGCTATGGAAACGTGTGGCGCAGCCGCAGTATTTGAAGTTTGTACCAGTTTTTAGTCACTATATGTATAAACAAAATAGGCTGCTTGTTATTAAATTGCGTATTTACAGAAAAGTGTTTTTCATTCGTTTATTGCAAATCACGAAATTCAATAAAAGTTGTGTGGTATACTGTGTCTTTCTAGTAATTCTGTCTAGGCTAAGCTAAGCTAAAATTCATGGTTCATAACGGACTTACAGGCACATTTTGAAGCAAGCCATTTCGAGCAGCACCGAGCTGACCAGTGGATAAAACTGAAGCCGAACGCTGTGCCAACGGTGTTCCCTTTCAGGGGTAAGTTACTGTTTCACTGTGCGTCAAAGATTCTGTATGAACCTAACAGGTGGCAACAGTACAAGGCTAAAATGATTTAGTTTCAAAAATTAGGATGATCCGTGGAATTCCTCGTTTGAGGATATTAAGAAAGTCGGGGTACGTGCCTGCGACCTGAGAAAAGGCATATGTCTGCAACCTATAATACTGCTAAAATCCAGTACAGGCCTGTGATTAGAGCTGGCTACCTTGTAATACTTGCAGCTTGTGACTGTCCTTTTTTGCACTGCAGGCTTGCCTCCACAAAGGAAGGCGCCAAAGGACAGGGCAGGACCTGCTGTGTTGCCTGATGCATGCCAAGAAACACGCGGTGACAACTCTACGGCCATTAATTGTACGCCACTCACAAGTGCACAGGCGAATTTAAATTCACGCACAGACAGTCTTGGCGCACAGCAACCGCAAAGCTGCAATTCTCAGACGCCTGATTCAGTACCGCACATTATGGAAAGGGAAGAAGTTGTGATCTCGGCCGATGCACCTGACGGGGCACGTGAAAACAAGCAGTTAAATAAGCAGCTCTCCGATATGGGCAGAAAATACACTCAGCTACATCAAGTCCATCGGAAAGCCACCTCAACCATTCAAGCACTAAAAAAACAGGTGAAAAAATTGGAAACCAAAATGGAATTATTCGGACAGCGTTTGAAATTCCTCAATGATGACCAGCTGCAGGCTCTTGGGCGCCAGAGTAATAAGGGAAGCACTTGGTCTGCAGAAACAATCAAGCAGGCGCTTCAGATTAAGTTTTCCTGTGGAAAAACTGGTTACCAGACACTAAGAAATCTGGGCTACCCCTTGCCATCCGGAAAAACCCTTGCACGTCGCCTTCAGGGCCTCAAGTTTCTTCCCGGAATTTTGACGGAAGTCATCGATGTTCTCAAAATCAAAGCAGAGAACATGCAAGACATTGAAAAAGACTGTGCTTTGTTCTTGGATGAAATGGAGATTGCTCGCGGGTACGAGCTCGATCGCGCTGAGGATGTGGTGTTGGGGGGGCAAACTATGCCAGAAAATCCAGACGAACCTGCACATCACGCACTAGTGTTCATGGTAGGAGGCCTGAATACGAGATGGAAGCAAGTGATTGCCTACCACTTCACCGGAAGTCATGTAGAGGGTAGTATCCTCAAGGACTACGTCATGAAGATAGTGCAGCTCTGCGCGGAAATCTCTTTAAGAATCCGTGTCGTCACTTGCGACATGGGGGCTTCTAATCGGGCTATGTGGCGCGAGCTCGGATTCTCCAGCCACAGGAATTCCATTACTGTATGTTCAGTGCCTCACCCCTGTCTGGAAGACAAAGAATTGTTTTTCACAGCAGATGCTGCACACGTGCTGAAGAATGTCAAGTCACAGTTGCTTTCATCGGAAGTATTCTTTCTGAGTGATGCAACAGTATGCCAGCACAATCTGCCATCAAAAGAAGTGAACGTGGACCATGTGCGCAGTGTAATTAAGTATGATGCTGAACGAGAGCTGAAAGTCGCCCCGAGGCTCTCAGAGTTACACATTTCGCGAGGCCATTTCACAAAAATGAAAGTGGGAGTTGCTGTCCGCTTCTTCAGGGAAGCTCCTGCAGCGATTCGGTACCTAATTAAAGAGGACGCGATAGAGCCGGAGGCAGAGACAACAGCTTGGTTTCTAGAATTAGTATTCAACTGGTACACGCTAATGTCTTCCCGCCACCCATCAGTTGCTCTCAGCCTTCGAGACATGCGGAGGTACCACGAATCAATTGAGCTACTGAACTCGGCCCTCGAAGTTTTTCAAGGAATGAAGATGGGAAGCAAGGCACAGTGGAAGCCTTCGCAAGCAGGTTTACTAATAACAACAAAAGTCGTTCTTCGTCTCCAAGACATTCTCTTGCGCAGTGAAGGATACGAATTCTTCCTCACGAGCAGAATCTTGCAAGACTGCCTCGAAAATTTGTTTTCGGTGGTGCGCATCAGGAAGCCTGTTCCTAACGCATATGACTTAAAGTGTGCCCTGAAGCTTGTGTGCGTGAGTCAGTTCCTTCATGCACCCGGAACGTCAAGCTACGAAGTCGACGATGCTAAGTACCTCGCCGACATGCTTGCAAAAGGCAAACAAGAGCACGGGGAGGTGGAAGCTGATGTCATTGATGACTCGGAAATTTTGTTCATTGAAGAACTTCAAGAAAACGAATGCAACATCCTTTTCTACATCGGCGGCTTCCTTTTAAAAGGTATGCTGAGTGTTGTAGCGGGATGCGGGCATTGTAATTCTGCCTTGTTAGGCTCAACTGAAAGCGAGCACGCAACTCTGACTATTCTGAAGGAGTACAGGAGTGAAGGTGGCAACCTCACATATCCCAGCAAGGATGTTTTGCTGACACTCAAGTCGTGTGAAGAGCATTTCAGGGGCATCATAAGTTGGAGTGAGGGCTTGCTGCGCTTAAGGTCCCCGTTGAAGGCCGTGACCGATTATTTGAACGAGATGGTGCGCCCTTGCGTAAAGACTTGCTCCGAGCACAGTGACGCCGTAGCAAAACTCCTTATTGCGAATTATGCAAGACTGAGGCTTCGCGTGCATTTGCGCCACGTTAGTTCAAACGGCGTCAATGAACACGGAAGCAAGACGTGCGCTGGGGTAAGCCTTCCGTGACCAGCCGAACTGGACCAGTCACTTATAAATTTTATTATTTTTTCTTTCAGAACACTTATTGTTTGATTAAAATATTTTGAGTTCATTGTGAACTGGCTAACCTCCCTGTCCTTTCTTCATCCTCCTCCTTAAGTTCATAGACATTTTTCTTATTTGTTATACAATATCACATTCTTAGATAAAAACAGCGTTGTGATCTTTAAGCTGACTAAGGTTGTGATCTTTGGAGAATGTTTATGGTAAGTTAATATTATTGCGGTCGAAGCAATACCGACACAGCGTCACAGAGGCAGAATACGAGAGTGATACTTCTCGGATAATTAGATTGCTCGCTTACATATATCTATGGAAAGTAGAAAAACTGAACAGGTATAGGGCATCAAAATCGTTATTACTGCATTTCATCTTGTATTTTCCAATAACTTAGTAAGATTTTTTTCTCAGTGGTCACATAAAAACGAGAGATTCAATTGATGTTTACGCTGTTTCACTATCTCAACCAGCTATAACAGAAAAATAGCTGTGTAACAAATCTGAATCTCATTCCCGCAAGATTATTCAGAGCTGCGAGGGCACGCAAGGCGGGGGAAAAAGCAGGATGAAGTAAGTTCAACGCGTACAATGCGAGCACTACTGAGTGGCTGGCACGCTGCACAGCCACTGAGGAGTGCGGTGAGTTTAGGTAACAGGAAAAGGCGTGCGCTTCATGAATTAATGTAGATTTATCCTGCAAACAGTCTCCAATGACAGACGCACATATTCAGACTGCTTTTTTATAGCGCGAAATACCATTTCTCGCACTAAACTCTTCTCAAACTCTCCTCATACGCGCGCGCAGGCAGTGTGTTTCGTTGGGGTGAGATATGTAATGGCGGACGCTCTAGCAGACGACGCGGTTGTCCCCACCCTGTACGGAGCGGCGGGCGAGGGAAACCATTCAGGCACCCTATGGCGGGCGCACGGCGAACGACGCCACGCGCCTGCGATTTCGGAGGCCATGCGCCATGTGCCGACTCTCAGTCTCCTGCCACGCGGTGGCGTCTGACGCAAGGTGCACCCATTGTTGTTGTTTTTCTTCTTGTCATTCCTGTTGCTGTTGTTTTTTCCATCACGAGTGGGTACACAAAGGGGCCACTTTTTCGTGCGCTTCACAAGAGCAGTTTTTAAATTCCTCCCAGATCTGCATACCAATGGTACAATGGTCCTAATGGTAAATGGTACAAATAAACAGCAAGTCATTAGTCATTATTACACTAGCGCACGCATAACACATGGCTGAGCTGTCTTACGATATATAAATGTGTGTGTGTGTGTGTGTGTGTGTGTGTGTGTGTGTGTGTGTGTGTGTGTGTGTGTGTGTGTGTGTGTGTGTGTGTGTGTGTGTGTGTGTGTGTGTGGTGTGTGTGTGTGTGTGTGTGTGTGTGTGTGTGTGTGTGTGTGTGTGTGTGTGTGTGTGTGTGTGTGTGTGTGTGTGTGTGTGTGTGTGTGTGTGTGTGTGTGTGTGTGTGTGTGTGTGTGTGTGTGTGTGTGTGTGTGTGTGTGTGTGTGTGTGTGTGTGTGTGTGTGTGTGTGTGTGTGTGTGTGTGTGTGTGTGTGTGTGTGTGTGTGTGTGTGTGTGTGTGTGTGTGTGTGTGTGTGTGTGTGTGTGTGTGTGTGTGTGTGTGTGTGTGTGTGTGTGTGACGCTACGATGAATGGGCGACGTGGCCTGGCTCATACGCCATGTTTATTCCATTCTCACTTTTCTCGCTTCATCCTTCTCGGCTTCTACTAACCATCGCTACCTTCTTACGTAACAGGATTCCCCCTCTCCCCGAAAGAATGCGCGTGACATATTACAATATATGATGAACAAGCAATCTTAGAACACAAAAAAATGTCAAAGTGCGCTGTAGTTCCATATTACATTGAAGTTCCGTAAGATTGCACAAAGAGTTCACAGGAGAGGGTAGCAATCCGGGGTTATCAAGTACGGCTCTAGTGGGCGAGGCTGGCTGTTACGCTCTGGACAACATAAGCATGCTTTGAGCGTGGAAACAGGTGGAAATGCAGCCGGCGTTCTTGCGAGGAATGAACGAGGTTGAAATGCCTTGCAGGATTGACAGTTTTGTTGGCGTTGCATTTTTCGCCGTGAGTGATACAAACGCCGCGCATGCAGTTTGCGTGCCCGTTGATCGTGGCCGATCGGGCGCTGCTTGTGTTCCTGCAGAGTACAAGCGGTTGTTTTGTGGCACTTAGGGAGTTTTCTACAGCGATGATGCAGATGTTCAGACCGACGGCGCAATCTTGAACGCTGGTGCAGAAAAGTTCCTTGGCTTTTCTTTCTGCGAAGCTGGCTCAGATGCGGAATCAATCTTTTCTTTTGTGATTGTTGTTCACGACATTCTTTAAGCTGCAAGTATGCTTGCGATGTGGCTTTAGTTCTTCGTTGTCCTTGTTGGTGTGGCCATTTTAGCTGTTGGGCCTCTCCTTGTTGCTTTTGTTGGCATTGCTTATGTTGTACTATCTGAAGAGGTGAACTTCCTTTAGAAACATGAGCCCGCTTTTCTTTGTAGGTTGATGTGACCAGCAAATAGCTGATACTTGTTAGGGTGCCACGATTCGTGTCGGGCAATGAAGATAGTGTGCCAAAATTTACAGAAAAATCTGCGGAGGCTCTTGCAACGACATTCTTAATGGGCGTTCCTGGCTTAGGGCAGAGCTTGAGAGTTGATCCTTCTAAGCCTTCGGTGGTTGTTGGGCTCTCAGGTGGCTGGGAACTCGACGGCGACACTGCGAAAAGCTTGGTTTGGTCAGATTTTACTTGGTGTTGTTTCTCTCTGTCCGCAAATTTAGATTTAAGTTCTGACGCACGATTGTGGACGGTTGGCCCTGGGCTTGGCTGAGTATATTCGGAGTTCCGCAGCTCTATCCCGACCGCAGTGGGCGTGTGTGACGCGAGGTGGGCGTTGTGAGCAATGAGAGATCCGCGCGATGGAAAAGCAGGAGGTTGGTCAATGCATGAAGGCTGCTTTTGACTTTGACGACCGAGTGCGGTTGTCTGTGGATTGTGGGTTATAAGCAAGTCTTCGTCGTAGTCGTCATTGTAATCTTTAAGCCAAACGATCATTCCTTGTTTGATCTTTTCCCATGACTCGCCGTTTTGAAATATGTGGGTGAGGTAGAATTTGAAGGCCTCACCGGAGACGTAGTCGGTCAAGTTGGCGACCACCTCCCGTTCCGACCATGATGCAGCGGTAGCGTGGAGCTCGAACAGGTCGAACCAGTCCTGTACATGTCCATCGTCCGCTGCTCCGGTGTACTTGGGGATGGGAAGATCAGTCGATGATGCCGTCATGATGCTGGTCGCTGTGTGTGGCTAGGAGATGATTCCGTAGTCGATGTATGGCCAGGGCGTCTTGTGGAGAACTGCGTCGATGATGAGACACTGATGAAGTGACTGGGAGGTCTTCATCCTGTCGACTCGTGTGACGCTATGATGAATGGGCGACGTGGCCTGGATCATACGCCATGTTTATTCCATTCTCACTTTTCTCACTTCTTCCTTCTAGGCTTCTACCAACCATCGCTACCTTCTTACGATATATAAATATATATATATATATATATATATATATATATATATATATATATATAATATATATATATATATATATATATATATATATATATATATATATATATATATATATTCGGGACATCACGACGACGGCAACGGCAAAAATCCACCTAAACTGTCCGTATAATTGCTATCGCAGTATATAAAAGTTACTGTCAACGTCGGAAACACGAACTATGCGAAACGGTAACGCGATTTTGACTTGACGACGCCGTCACGACGCCGCAAATCACCAAACTTTCCAGCATCGTTGTGACGTCACAACAGGTAACATTACGTCATTACACGTGACGTGCAATATGTGTCGACAGAACGGTGCGTCTATCCCTGAGACAGCGCACAACCAGGCGAAGTACGGAAAGCGTTCGATGGGTAGGGGAAATTATATGGGCATTCTCGGTGGATTACTTCCGTTGCCGCCACCATGTCTCAGATATGCATGTGTATGTATGGATATAAGCAGGTACAAAGAAAAATAAATCAGAAGAAAAAATTTCCAGGCACCCTACCGCATCAACTCAGATACATACATCAACTCAGAACAAAAAAAACAACAAAAAAGATGGCTCCCATTCCGAGTTCCATAAGTTTACCAAGCCATTTAGTAAGGGTGCGACTCACATAACTCTAAGTATCGCTTGAGGGCCCCTGTAATTTTTAATTTAGTTTTGACCTGTGCTGTCTGTGTGTGGACGCGAAAATATTTTTCATTGGGGTATCGAATCAAACAATTTTAAATTAATTTTCGGGGAGGGGACGAAGAAGGGGAACGGCGTAATTTTATGTTTGTTCACATCCGTGCGAACAACTCCCATCACAGACTTCCAACAGTGAAAGCACACCCCTGTACGCTCTATTCGAACCTGAAGTTCATGAAATACCAGAAGCGGGCTTTTCCGCATCCAGCCTCTTCATGCGGGGAAGCCCTTCAATAAACTGCCAGGTTCTATGAACGTTGTGGAAATTTTCGGGTAGCTACAACAAAACAATGCAAGAGAAAAAATACCTACAAAATAAAACACACAAAGCTCTCGGTGCGTCTTATTCTGTATGTCCTGACGTTCACTGCGCTGCTCCTTGAATCATGTACGCGGTCGTGAGCATTTAAGGTGCACACCTCATAATTGATTGATTTATTGATATGTGGGGTTTAACAACCCAAAACCACCATATGATTAGGAGAGACGCCGTAGTGGAGGGCTCCGGAAATTTCGACCACCTGGGGCTCCTTAACGTGCACCCAAATCTGAGCACACGGGCCTTGCACACCTCATAAGCATTCAAGGCAACGTAGAAGTTTATGCTTAGAACATAATTCTAAAGACATACTGTTGTGTTGATTAATATAGACACCATAGTCAGAGATCCTTTAACGAACATTTTCCTAATGAATTAGAACAAACGTTCATGAAAAATTAGAAGAAACAATTTACCAGTTTCGATGCAAATTAGGTGTTCCCCGCAGACGCGGTTCAACCCTGTGCAACCAACAAGGCCAATCATGAATTAGAAATTAGAGAAGTCTGGGTATTTCTGCGCATTTGTTTTTCTCAATAAAAAGGAATATTACACTACGTGATTACTATGAATTAAGCCTTACAGGCACGTCTTGGAGTATAGGTGTATTTCTGACAATGTTTTAACAACTGTTACAAAAATCGCTATTTCATTGTTTAATATTGCTTTAACATGTTTCCATTACTGCTCCTTGTGTGCCTTATTGACTGGGACGGGTTGCAGCCCTTTGTCAGGGATTAACTTGCATTTTGCCTAGTCTGTCCCTTACATGTCTACACTGTACTCTGTAACTGACTTATGATGATTGATTGATAAAGTTGAAGGTAAATTGTTTTAATTTGTCATCTCATATCTATTAAAGACACAGGTATGGGGAATTGTAGAATAAAAGCTGTTTTCGAACGTCTTGACGAGTCTGCCACTCATTCTTTTGACAGGAGGGCGCGTATATATATATATATATATATATATATATATATATATATATATATATATATATATATATATATATATAATATATATATATATATATATATATACGAATCGAATATTTTCCTGGTGGTAGTGGCTTCCCAATTAAGTATTCATTAACCGAATCTTCAAGTAGACAATCTAACACGCATAAATTACAAATGAAAGCGGTAATTTCGCAATGCATGCATACTTAAGAAGAATTTCATTTTGGTATCAACATAAGCTCTGTCACACTTGCAATAGCGCAGCTTTATGCCACATGTTTACTTAGTGAAACGTTTTTACAAGCGGCTATCCCTGTCATCGGCGGCCCCGTGGAAACGCGGTCGCTGATGACAGGGAATCTGACCCACTCCCTCGAACTTAGCAGGGCGACACATTACGGGCTAACCTGCCACTGCGGGCGAAAGAGAAAATAGACCTTAATCGCAGCCGTCAAATAGCTCACGATGTATGTGCTTCAGCCTCTCCATCATAACAAGAGAACCTGAGGTTTTACGTCCCAAAACCAAGATATGATTGCGAGAGGCGCCTCTTCGCCTCCATACACAGGCCTCTCACATTTCCTCTTCCACCACGCACGATCTAAAGGGTACAGCCATATCCATCCATCCATCCATTCATCCATCCGTCCGTCCGTCCGTCCGTCCGTTCGTGCGTCTGTCTGTCTGTCTGTCTGTCTGTCCGCCCTAACGATACCTCAAACGGCACCAAACGGCCAGCCCCATCCGCAGAGCCCACCAATATTGCTCAAGGTTTAGCTTTTATCGCTGCGCGATTTTCAATTAAAAAGCAAATAATGCGCATATATGAGGCGTCATAACAACACGTCTATGTTTTGTATGTTTGCTTTTATACTACAAGAGACACACACAAGTAACTCTAAGGACTGTAGCGTTTATCGCGTGGCACTGACAGTGCAACGCGATGTTCAAAAAGGTGTTTCCAACGCTTTTCTACGGCGACACGGTGGTGGCACCTGCCTGTCGCTTTGCATTCTACACCTTTGCATTATCACCTCCGAGACTGGCGCGCATCTTTCTCCGCTGTCACGCATGCCTTCGTTTTCGAAGATAACTGCCAGATGGCGCTCGTGTCTAACGTGCGTAGATGCGCTTGTTCGCCTCCGCTACACGCTCGATGCACTCTAACGCAGCACCTTTAGGATACCATTCACCGATTTTCTTGCGTAGAACATCAAATAAAACGTTTTGTTCACTTTCTCCAGACGCAAGACTATCGTCTTTCGACGACATTTACAGTGTCGTCGAAACACTGTAAACACTGTTCGGGACAATTTTTTCATTAAGGTGCACCTAAATACAGGGCCTTACTTTTTTGTAATCCAGCGAGAGAAACCTTGAGGGAGAAGGGGGCTGCGAGAAAACTTCCTCTCCCCTTTCTACGAAAAACTTTGACGCGCGTCCACGCGTGTTATTAAACTCTCTTTGTTGAAGAGAGAAAGAGAGAAGAAACTTTCTTTTTATTCCTTAAAAGGTTTCTGGACAAGCGGGTGGGGTTTTCAGTGCAGGGCTCCATTGGCCTTGGCGGCTGGCTGGACTTGGTCGAGCAAAGCCAGCTGGTTTTCCCGATCCTTTGCTAGCAGAATCTGCAGAACGCAGCCACGTACCGGGGTGTCCCCATATGCCTAACGCTCCAGTGTAAGACAGGCCAGAAATAAAGCCTGCACGTCCGCGCAGATTCCGATCTCATTTCATATTCAACCAGCTGGAACAGCACACGCACCGCTCGACGCAAAAACACTTTCGCTAACAGCGCGCACGCTTCGGCGAGTTCTAATTCCAAGACACGTGCAGTCGACGCTACGTTCCCCTCCGCGGGTGTCGTTAAGCGAAGTGTAAGCAAAGCAACGAATACGATAAAGAAAGAGAAGGCAAAGTTCCTTCGGCGAACCGCACTCTCTCACGAGCCTCCACGCAACGCGTCGTCCAAAGCTGCTGCAACTTGAGCAGAATTTCCGTACCACGTCTCGGGTACTGTTGTGCGTAGTGCTTACGAAGGGGGGCGAGCCTCGTGCCACTGGAATCAGCAGCGTATCGAAGCAAGAGAGAAGTCGCCAGTGTCGGAACGTATAATCTCGTGTCGCTTCCATCTAAAGCATCGCAATGGCGCAGTGGCTGTAACAAAACAAGTACCCCAGGTCGTAGCTGCGGCACACGTCTTCACTGTAGGCAATGGCTGGCTCTGACAGGGGCGTAGCAAGAAAATTTCAGAGCGCAGCTCTGGGGCGACCATTTTTGCGTTGAGCATCGTCGGCGTCCTCATAACCGGCAGAGCGAACGAGAACAGAAGAGAGCGAGCGAGAACGAAAGAGAGTGAAAGAGGAGCGCAGCGGAGGATGAAAAACGGCGAGAGAGAGCGAGGAGGAGGAAACGACAGTTGCGACACGACGGGTCCTGCGGCGGCCACCAGCGGCAGCATAGGGTGCCTTGATGCCCGCGCTAGAGTGCCTAGAATATTCTCCTAGTGTCATGAACAGGCGCCTTCCCCATCGGCGGCTGGGAAATTGATTTGGATTCGGCGTTAGGGGGCGCTACTTGCAACTGGCGCGTCAGTTTGCGTGCCGGCCAGGCCTTTCAACGTTGTGTCGGGTGGCGACTTGTCTGTGTGGTGAAGCGTGTTCTCGCTACGTTTCGAATATGTGCCGTGAATTCTCGTGCAGTGATTGTGTGTGACTATGCCTGAAAAAAAAAAAAAGGAAGAACGTGCTTTGTGCAAAGGCGGGTACAAGTCTTTCAAAGAGAAGGTGTCTCTGTTCAGGGCTCCGGCAGACCCTGTTCGTCTTCAAGAATGGGCGCGAAACATCAAAAGAGGTGACAAAGTTCTAGACGAAACTTGTGTAGTGTGTTCTCGTCATTTTGATGATCGCTACATCCAAAGAACTTTCAAGCATGTCATCAACGGTGAGGACATCGAATTCGACCGTGAACGACCATCGCTAACGCCGGACGCCGTTCCTACCATTTTCCCGGATGGCCCCGCTTACCTGACTAAACCAGTGCCTCGAAAAAGAAAAGAGAGGAATATTGCTGACTGCACAGCTCCGCCTGCTAAGCGTAAAGCGCCGAATGAACCCACGACTTCCCAGGCCTGTGACGATGCTGCCGCTGGCGAGGAAACAGCACAGGCGCCGCACCCGTTTCACAGCATAACGCCGCCGTCGGCATTTTGCAGCAAAATTTGCTTGCCCAGTAACCCAGAAGCATTGTGCTTCGCATGGCACTACAATACAGTGCTGGGTGACGTCTGCGTGTTGAAACACGTAGTGTTTTCGTCAAGCAAGGAAGTAGGTGCTGCAGATGGGTACCTTTGCAGTACTTACTGCCGCGGCATAAATGTGGAAGAGCACTATGTCAGCACCGAAACTGACGCACTCGCTTCGCTGAAAAGGGCCGACGATCTGCTTCTTTGTTGCGGCTGCGAAATTGAGCCTGCCGCTGGCACTAAGTGCGCCTACGGGAGGGAATGGTGGTCGCGGATGAGGAGAGAAATATGTGATTTTTTGTGTTGAACAGTCGTACCGCTGGGAGCCCCCGGTTGGCCACCCCTTAATTACCGCAATTTAAAAAGTAGCATTGGTAACGCGCGAGCGGCCAATCTATGAAGAGGCGGCACGGCAGGAGGACACAAAATCTCAACAAGGCAGAGAGCTCGCATACATTTCGTTCAAATTCACACGCTTTATTTACAGTCTGCATGGAAAACACAGGATAACAAGGCAATCACGTGCTAAGCCATGAAACCACCACTGCAATTTCAACGCAAAGCGTCTGCTCCGGCTTGCTGCCTTCCCAGCTTGCCGAAAAAGCAGCGCATGGATGGATGGATGCTATGAGCGTCCCCTTTATAACGGGGTGGTGACAAGTATGCCACCAGGCTCGACAAAAAAAAAAAAAAACCTTTTTTTCTTTTTATGTTGGCCTAATGCCTCTACTTCGATAAATTCTATCTTAATGGAAAAAAAGGTAAATTTTCAGCTTAAGTTCTCTGCCATTTACGGCACACTGTCCATATTTTATTTTTCCAATATTTATTTTTGTCCTTTCTCTCTAATTTTCTGCCACCAATACTCTAACCGTCTCTTACTTATTTCAATCGCGGGTGTGTTCAGCTTTCCATTGTTGTCCCTAAAACCCAAGGCTTCCTGTAGGCTCGTGCCCAAACGTACACCTGGGTGGATATCTCCACATTCAATCAGAACATGCTCCGCCGTTTCCTTATCTTTCCCGCAGCATGTGCATTGTTCTTTTTCTTTACTGAATCTTGCTTTATAACTACGCGTTCTAAGGCAGCCCGATCTCGCTTCAAACAGTAAAGCGCTTCCCCTTGAATTATCGTAAAATGCCTCCCTCCTTATTTCATTTTTACCCTTTCGGTAGTTACTCAAAGCCGGTTTTTTTCTCCATAGCTGCCATCCAGTAAATCCTCTCCGCCTCCCTGACTTTTCCCTTAACGCTCTTTGTTGACATATGGCTCACAATACCAGCCGTATATTTACTAGTGAGTCTTCTAGTTCTTTTTCTCCACTGTGTGTCCACGCTCTTCCTATACAAATAACGGAACACCTTCTCTGCCCATCTACTCTCCTTCATATTTCTTAGCCTTTCTTCGAACCTTATTTTGCTCTGCGCTTCCCTCGCCTCAAAACCTGCCCACCCCATATCACCCTTTACAGCCTCGTTTGTCGTCTTCCCGTGAGCACCCAACGCGAGGCGTCCCACAGTCCTTTGATTTACATCCATTCCCGATTGCACCTCTGCCCTCATGCACACCACTGAGTTCCCAAAAGTAAGCCCTGGAACCATTACACCCTTCCACAGACCTCGAAGCACCTCATACCTATTGTATCCCCACAACGCTCTGTGCTTCATTATTGCCGCATTCCTCTTTCCTTTTGCTGCCGAGGCTTTTTCCTGTACCTCCATGTATCTATCACTCTCATTTACCCATACTCCAAGGTACTTGTATTCACTTACCCTCGGTATTTCTTGGCCTTGTATGGACACCGTCTGATCACAGGGATCATTGAATACCATCAATCCACACTTCGTTACACTGAATCCTAGTCCAAGAGCTTCACCATAGCCTCCTTTATTTCCGCATATATTCGCCAGCTGCTGTATATGATCTCGACTGTCCGCAAATAAGACGATATCGTCCGCATAAAATAAACCTGGAAGCTTCTGCTCAATCATCATGCCGCCCTGTTTGTGTGTCAGATTAAAACCAATGTTGCTACCTTCTAGCGCTTTTTCCATACTCACCATGTACAGCATGAATAACAGCGGGGACAAAGGACATCCCTGTCTCAGACCCCTGCTAACCTCAACGTTCTCTTTGCTACGCATTCCTTCCCACTCTATGCAAACTGTATTTTCTCGGTATATCTCCCTCAAAAGCTGTATACAGTCGTCGCCCATGCCCATTCCTAAGCGCGCCAGAGAGCGGTACTGCCACCTGGCGGCTGTATCACATACCATTTCCCCTCGGCCGGCCCGTTCACGACACTAGGAGAAATATTCTAGGCACTCTACCCGCGCGCTCCGCTGAGGGTGAGGACAGCCGCGTCGTCTGCTACGACGGCCGCCATTACGGCTCCTGCCGTAGTGGGGCAGCATGCGAAGCGCATTACCGCTTGCGGTGCTCGCGTATGGTAGGAAAGAAGTACTCGTTGGCGAGCTTTTTTTTTTTTTTGGTGCAACTTGGACACCTCTTAGTGCTGTTGTTGCCTAATTGTTAAATGGAACAACGCACGTCATACAAACTGGTGGCCTGTGCTTGTACAATGCGCCAGGGGCGCGCGCATCGAGGCACTCTACGGCAGCACAGTAGCGCGCGCCATCATGCGGTTACTGATAACATTATTACCAAGGCCCGCGGTGAAGGTGTTCGCCGATACCTTATAAGGAAATAAAGCGCTCCATGAACGGAGGCCTGTCTGCAGCGCGGCGGCTGTTGTGGAACGCCCCCACGCGCTGCATTCCGCGGACTCCCGGTTAGCGAGGCAGTCGCGCCTCAACTTATCGCAAAATCAGAACACCTTAACACCTGCGACCGGAATTCGCAATAGGAAATACGATAATCATAGGTGCGTTTTTTTTTTCTGCAGGCGGAAGGCGGGGGAGATGTAGCTACTGTTTATGCGATTGCAAAGCGCGTTTCTACGTGGGTGGGTGTATGTATACATACGAAATCCCACTTTTCTAGAGCACAGCCAGCCACTTCAGCTGCCCTTTTCCGCAGAAGTGTGCAAATACGGAAGGCAAAAGTATATGTAACATAGCCGTGCCACATGCTAGGTCACTGTGCTATAATTAAAGCATGAACAAACTTAAGCTTGTAGCTAACGTGACATAGCAGCTGCTGACGGCAACAGCGTCCACGGCCACGCTCTCGACCGCTCTGAACAAGTGCGATTCCGTCTGTACACATGCAAAACTGAGACATTTCTGAAGCGCTAAAACTTTGGCAAGTTAGTAGATTATAACTAAATACACGAACAGCGCAACCTAAAAGTAGTTAAAGCGTAACTACGGAAGCAAGAAATGATAATAACAAAGAACGCTGACATTGTATCGCAGTGGTTGTTAACTTCGAACTTCTACACATGCCCACTCTCTTTTTTCGCCTATATGTGTACACTGTCGTCCTTTATGAAAAGGAACACGTGAGCGCGTGGCCTGCGCTCTGCGGCGGCTGCCTACAGGACCATCATAAACAAACAGCAAAAAAAAGAACGTTGGCTTTTGGCGCCACCTATTGGCAAACAAAACAACGAGTTGCGACCGCTGGACAAGCGCTGCAAGACAGTGTAGGCAGCCGTTGTAGAGAGCAGGTTACGCTATCTCGTGTTCCCTTTCACGAAGAACGACAGTGTACAGTCTGTTTCACACTTAGGGGAAATCTCAGAGCGCAAGACCACAGTCGCTGGATAAGAAAAAAACAACAACCTTATTATCCAGCGGCCGTGGCATGGTATCGCATTGCGGCTAGCGCTGCAGCCACACGGCGGCAGCAGCTGACGCATGCGCGGACGCTTGAGGAGCGTGCTTTGAACCCCATCATCTGCGACGGCGGAGCGCGCACCGCATTGTCGGGCAACCTGCTGATTTCATCGTTGCTGCGGGAACTAGGCCGATATTCTGTACTAAACTTTGTGCGATGCCGACCTGCCAGCCTTCATTGGCAATAAGGGGGTTCTACAAACAGAGTTTGACAGCGTACGTTGTTTGCTCTTTCGAAACGCTGTGGTACTGAGTGCGGTCACATATATTTTTTTCTTTGTGTGTGAACCGCAGTACGCTTCGATGGGGAATGCCATAATGAACACGTACCATGCGTGATATATTACGTTTAAATAGACAAAAAAAAAACGACGCACTCTACAGCGACTGCCGTGCAGCTATGCGAGTTCAACACGACGAAACAAACGAGAACGAGTTCCGGGATGCCGTAGGTTAAGATAACGACCTGCACGTGACATTTAATTACATGAGAGCGCATTCACACCGGCGGCACCGAAATGCACGCGCGAAACTTCCGACTTCACTTAGTACCCCGTCACGTCCCCAGGGGGCAGCGATGACGGCGCTCATTTCGGACAGCATTGAGGCTTGCCGTGACACGATGAGAGACAGCAGCCCAGTTCCCGCAGCAACCACGAAATTCGCCCGCTGCCTGACGATGCTGCCAGCGCGTGCCGCCGTTGCCGATGACGCGGCTGAGCCGTTCAACGCAACGCCCCTCAAGGGTGTGCGCATGCGCGAGCTGCTGCCGGCTGTAAAGGTTGAAGGAAGGACGCTGCTGATGGCATCCCACCGCTGCCACCAGTTGTCAAGGTTGGGGAAGGTCGCTGATGGCATCGGAGTGGAGGAACTGAACGCTGACAAGAGGATACGGAAAACAAAACATGGGGTTTATGACATTATTTACACATATTTACAGAAAAGAAGGGATAGTGGTTTCACAAACCACGAGCGTGGTGGTTGAACGTTACATAGTTCAGAGCGACGTCCAGCACTCTGCCGCGTCGTTTTATGCCCTGTCGGGCTCCTCCTCTCCGAGTAGAACACCAATCACGCACACACAGGTGAGGGGGGCGAGCATGCACGGTCCACGTGAACACTGCACTGTGGTGGCGCCAGCAGGGCTCTTCCGCGTCGTGTGTGTGCCGCTACTCGAGAGTTTCCACGATCCTGGCAGCATACTTCAAAGGGTCCGCCGATTTTGTTCGCTCAATTAGCGGGGGTGATTTGCAGTGGCCGTCGGTCTCCTCCAGGAAGATGCTGTCTTTGTTGGCCTCTCTCGAATGGTTAACGGCGTCTTGGCGACACGACGTCTCGTCCTCCGGCTAGCACGTACAATGCCTGACGAGCATAGGCAGTCGGCCGGTCGGCTTGGTGATTGGGGATCAAAAGGGAGCGCCGCTCCTCTTGTCAGCTCCGGCGCCGGCCACGCCAGCCCTCCTGTCGCCCGACGAGTCGACGAGGCCATCAGTCACGCTGCTGCCAGTGGATCGGCCCACGCACAAAGGCATCTGCTCAGACGAGTTTCCAGGCCAAACTTAACAGCTCCTCCGCCGCCCGGAAAATCTCGGCTGACCAGCGCTCCCAACTGCTGAGCATGAAGAGAATGGTTGGCGACGAGGACGAGGGCCTGGCTTTTCTCTCTCCAGCTGCGAACTCGAAACCAACTCCCAAACCAGCTCACAATGACTGACAACAGCAAGGCGAACCACACAACACAATACCATGCTGCAGTCAAGCACATTGGACCCGCTTGAAACCCTCCAGGCTTCTCAACACAAACAAAAGAGAAACATGTAGGCTAAAATTTTGAAACAATTTTGTGTCGCCAAAGTTACAACAATCATGGACGTGGAGAAGCTTACCAAAAAATGGAACAAATTGCCATGTGAGAAAAGCACACAAAGGCAAACACAATTTGGCCCCATATAACCGTAATTCCAATTTTACAAAACGCTTTCTCCTACCACCCGCACTACTAAGTTGTACCTGACATTTAATTTCATGACTAATTTCATGAAACACAACCAAATACAAAGGTTTCACACCAATGCTGCCATACCTTATACACAAGTTATCTGGGCGCTTTCTTCATTCTCTCAATACATACTTGCAAGGCGTGGTCGAGAGTACCTACTTTTATGACACCCTGACGCAAACAAAACTCTCTCACATCAAATCAAACTGCGTCTTATAAATTCTAGAAATGTATCTAGTCTCAAAACTTTGGTGAACGCAGTGCTTTCAGCTCAAGTGATCATATATGATCCCTAAGTGATCACAAAAACAACAAAACGAAGTAAACTTGGTGTGCTAACACGCTCATTTGCTGGATGTAGTTTCATGTCAGCCCATGTTTTTAAAGAACGCACATGACTTTGCTGTGCACTCTAGCACGACATCATACTATCATCCAAAGAACGCTAGCACACCAACACGCATCTAACCATAGACGATATCTCACTCACCAAGGTATCCTTAAACCCTCATCTGAACGTAAATTTTCTCAAGATATCGAACTGTGTAAATCCTTAAACGCATCTCTAATCTCAACGTTCGATATAACATAACGCTTCAGGGAAAGAATTCACCTGATTCTTGAGCACCTACTGAAATAACAAAGGGAAATGCAACTCGTGTACTAACACGCCCATTAAATGAATGTAGCCTCATGCCAGCCCATGTTTTTTAAAGAACGCACAGGACTATGCTTGTGCGCCCTAGCACGACATCATACTCTCATTCAAAGAACGGTAGCACACCAATCGCACACCTAACTGTAGGCCATTTCCCTCTAACCTAACTAAAAACGCTTACAATCCTTTTAAAAAATCTAGAAGGGAAGACCTGCTGCTACACGAACTAGCTGGGGAGATGACAAAGGAACACTACTTTAAAACCAAAATTAAGCAAACAAACATGCTTCTAAGAAAATTCCCTTGTCACTCTCTCCAGCTTACAGCTGTCCCTCATCTCAATCGCACACGCGGCGGTCGCGGTCTTGCCGGATTGCGAGGACGCCCGAGGCAACAACGTGCACATGCTACCCGCTGAACCGCAGCGTTACGCCTCATTTGCGATTTCGGACGTTCTCTGTCAATCCGGCGGAGGGAACCCGAGCAATGCAAGGGAAAGAGTGACGGTGTCCTATTTGGTCTAGCCGAGCGGTGTTTAGCTATTGTGGTCTTTCTTCTAGGACCACGTCGACACTCTTTTCCCCGAAAAGCTCTAAATCTCCCCCGCGCATATCGCCGCGAAGATGCACGCTGTAGACTACCATTATTTCGCCGCTTGTGCCTTACTGCACGACACAAAGACCTTGTTGAACTGGCGGATGGCCTACCCTTGTCCCGTTCGCCCGGCCCAATGTTACCCTTTTCTTGCTTTCGCTTAGCCGCGCGCATACGCTTCTTCCTTTTACGGCGGCGTTTGCGACCGACCTTTCCCTCATTGTTCTCAAATTGGTCGCGGTTTGAGTCATGGGCAGTGCTACAGTTCAAAGGCAACCCATATGACTTGCTGGGGACAAAATCCGAAGACTGCCGCTTTAACCGAGATTCTATCTGCGAATCCACTTTCTTTGTATTTTTCTTTCGGTGTCTAGGACGCATGCAAGCCGAGTTCGACGCCGATGCAGTACCCCTAGTTCTGTTTACTACGCTCAAAGATGTCGAGCCTTTCTTTACACCCTTAGTATCTTTTGTCTCGCTCGCAGCTCTCCGACGTCGCTTTCGTCTGCGCCGCTTTTTGCGCTTCGTTTCTAAGCCTTCCGATCGCATCTCCCTCTCGTGACCACTCTCACAGCTCCTGTCTGCTGTCTCATCCACGCAGTCTAAATGATTTTCGACCGAATCATCTTTCTGTTCACACACTGCACTGGCGGATAGGTTAACACACCTAAGAACAATGCAGCTGCTTCCCTCTGAACCATCTCGCTCACACTCCTGGGAGCTATCGCCAACTGCACTGTCACCGTCACTCTCTACATTCGCTGCTTCTGAGCTTTCTCCGGTGTTCTTGAATACTTCCACATTGTTTGCAAGATCCACTGTCGCGACAAACACAGTTGAGGTCCGTACCAGCCTTTCTACAGCTATCCTAGCTGTTTCGCTAACAGCTAACTGGCACAGCACCTCGTCGCACTCGCTCTGGCCTTCGTCGGCCTCTCTACGCAGCGCAGCCTCTTTAGCAGCACTCAAATTTGGTTCTTCATCGAACCTGCTGCTGTCCTCAAACGTGCTCGCCTTCTCTAAAGTTCTGGGCTGCACCTCACTTATTAGATCCTCGCACTTCTCGTGCGCTACAGTTGCGGATGGCTGAATCTTCCGCCTCATTGCCTCGATTTTTTCCTCCTACAGTTCAATCACCAGGCTGAGTGCTCACTCACGCTCTTCACCTCGCTCCGTTTTTCTATCTCCCATTTTCGCTCACTATCTACCTTGGTGCTATAAGCGACACGCGGACCTCTCTCAGGCTTGGCTTTACTACCAGCACAACGTCGCGCGTTCTTCACGGGAGCGTTCGTGAGCTTGTACTCTATTCGCTTTCTGTCAACTCTGATGCCGAAGCACCGCAGTAAGGCTGCCTTAGCTACATCGTACCTATTGAACTGTTCCTCGGGAAGGTATAGTAACCTACCCATCAAGCTGCACGGAAGGACACTCGATAAGGCGAAAGACCAATAGTCCTCGTCGAGTTCTAGTTCTCTGCAAACTTTCTCGTAAGAGGTTAGATAACTCTCTAAATCCTCGCCCACTTCGAATGCATGGATCCTCGAATTTACTTGAGCCGATCTAAGGTAGTGTATTGATCTTTTTCTCTCTTCCTGTTCTAATTTCAGGCTTTCCTCCCACTGCTCTCTCTCTTTCTGTCGTTCCAATCTTTCTTTTTCTTCTCTTTCTTTTCTATCCCTTATTTCCTTTTCTTTTCTTTCTTTTTCCTGTTTTCGTTCCTCCAACCTTTTTAAAGCTTTTAACGCGTATCCAATATCCACCTCACTGGCGTTTTCCAAAATTAGCTCTAAAATTTCTGACCTGCTCATTCCTTCCTTAATCTTAATACCAAGGTCTTCACAAATGTCCAAAAGACCATCTTTTAGCAGTGTCTTTCACCTCCATGATTGCCGTTGTACTTTGGTCCTGCATCTCACACAAATGTAGGGGATCCCTCTAACACACAAATAGGTGATCTCCCTAACTCACACACAATCCAGCTTCTAATCAACTCACACTCAAGAAATGAAGCCTGGAAAGTCAAAGCAAAGACCAAGCACTCAGCACAGCACCATGTCGCGAAGTCCATCCCACCGCTGCCACCAGTTGTAAAGGTTGGGGAAGGTCGCTGATGGCATCCCACTGCTGCCACCAGTTGTAAAGGTTGAAGGAAGGACGCTGCTGATGGCATCCCACCGCTGCCACCGGTTGTCAAGGTTGGGGAAGGTCGCTGATGGCATCGGGGTGGAGGAACTGAACGCTGACAAGAGGATACAGAAAACAAAACATGGGGTTTATGACATTATTTACACATATTTACAGAAAAGAAGGGATAGTGGTTTCACAAACCACGAGCGTGGTGGTTGAACGTTACATAGTTCAGAGCGACGTCCAGCACTCTGCCGCGTCGTTTTATGCCCTGTCGGGCTCCTCCTCTCCGAGTAGAACACCAATCACGCACACACAGGTGAGGGGGGCGAGCATGCACGGTCCACGTGAACACTGCACTGTGGTGGCGCCAGCAGGGCTCTTCCGCGTCGTGTGTGTGCCGCTACTCGAGAGTTTCCACGATCCTGGCAGCATACTTCAAAGGGTCCGCCGATTTTGTTCGCTCAATTAGCGGGGTGATTTGCAGTGGCCGTCGGTCTCCTCCAGGAAGATGCTGTCTTTGTTGGCCTCTCTCGAATGGTTAACGGCGTCTTGGCGACACGACGTCTCGTCCTCCGGCTAGCACGTACAATGCCTGACGAGCATAGGCAGTCGGCCGGTCGGCTTGGTGATTGGGGATCAAAAGGGAGCGCCGCTCCTCTTGTCAGCTCCGGCGCCGGCCACGCCAGCCCTCCTGTCGCCCGACGAGTCGACGAGGCCATCAGTCACGCTGCTGCCAGTGGATCGGCCCACGCACAAAGGCATCTGCTCAGACGAGTTTCCAGGCCAAACTTAACACGGCACGCGAATGCCGCGCCGGCTGCATCATGGCTGCATCATCGCGAGGCCGCGGCCTACGATATCTACCCTATAGGTGTGAAACAGACGGTTCACCACTCCACTATTAAATCATTGTTAAAAGTCAGCGCTCTTTTCTATCAGTCAGTCAGTCAAGAGGAGGAGGAGGAAGGCAAAAAAATGAAAAGCAGGGAGGTCAACCAGACGCACGTCTGGTTTGCTACCCTGCACTGGGGGAAGGGGTGAGGGGATTAAAGGAACTTTATTAAATGGTCCTGGGAAGTTTAAGCCACCAGGGTGTCCACGGGGGACACTCTAGCAGCCGCTACTGTAGGCGACGCCCGAGTAGGGGCAAGAACATGGTGACGTTCCGCCAGTTCTTGGGCCCTCTGGCCTGCCTTTTGTTGGTTTCTCATACTGGAGCTCCTGAGTTCCTCCTCCGAGTCGGACTGACTGGTGAGAGGTCCTCGAGGTAACGCGGGGCATTGCCAGAGCATGTGTTTCAGTGAACAGTTCATTTCTGAGCATTCTGGGCACTGTGAATCTATGTCTGAGTTGTAACGGCTGAGTCGGCCCCGTGATGGGTACGATCTCGTTTGTAGCATGCGAAAAGGTATACCTATTGCACGCGTTTGAGCTTTGCATGTGGAAAAGGGTACTGGCTTCTATCGTTTCGGTAGTAGTATACGTAATTTCGTGAAAGGTGAGTAACGGTCGAAGCTGTACGTCTTCTTGTTTTTTTTTTTGCTTCCATATTTACGCTGCAACTACTTCCAGGTTGCGCTGTTCGTATCTTAAGTTGCGACTTTACGTGGGGGCAAGCAACGCTGACCCCCCCCCCCCTCCAACATAACCCTTGCCTACACTTCGCCACTGAGCTTCGTCATACGTACGTGACTCTCCAAACCACGCCCCGCCGTGGTGTTCTATAGTGGCTAAGGTACTCGGCTGTTGACCCGCAGGTCGCGGGTTCGAATTCCGGTGGCGGCGGCTGCATTTCCGATGGAGGCGAAAGTGCTCCATGCTCATGTGCTCAGATTTGGTTGCAAGTTAAAGAACCTTAAGTGGTCAAATTTTCCGCAGCCCTCTACATTACGGTGTCTGTCATAATCATATATGGTGGTTTCGGGACGTTAAACCCCACATATCGGTCTCCGGAGCCCGTGCCCCACTTTCATATTTTTCAACGGTACATATCTACGGCTTTCTGTTGTCGCCATGGACGTCTGTAATAGTAGTAGTAGTTATAGTTAGGCTTTTCAGAGCCGAAACCACGATATTATTGTAAGGCACGCCGCAGTAGAGAGGCTCCGCAAATTTTGACCAGCTGTTCTTTTTTTTTAAGGAACACAGACATCGCGCAAACCATCTGAATACAGTGCTAGTCAATCACCTTAGCTGTCTTTTTTATTAGATGAATATGCAAGATCTCACGCCTTAAAGGGCTCCTAAACAACCTCTCAAATACAAAGGAAAAGCGTGTTATTCTTTCCCGGCGTTTCTCGTCTTCGCGGCGCAATTCGTGACGTCAACAGTCTCCTCACCTGACGTCAGAATAAAGTAAGATGGTGGATTGGTCGATTTGCGAGATACATCTGTTGCAAATCATCGCCTACCTCGCTTTTCAACGGAGGCGTACGCCCGTCCTGCCTTGTCTCGAGTGACTATAGTGCGCGATAGATTGATTTCGCTTCGTGTTCTGCCTTTGCGACAGCGCAAGCGGAGATCGACAACGCGTATACACGAAAAGAGCGAAATGCTCACTGTCTTCAGTACTTAGTGCTGGCATCTCACGCGTTATGTTACTGTCCGGCATACACAACCGAGAGGCTTCACCTGCGCACTGTCTTAAATCAACTGGACAGAAGTGATTTCACAGTCGAGAAAGTATCCCAATACCGAAAGGCAACGAAAGCGCTGTTGCGTTTTCTCAGACACCGGCCTTTCATCGTTTGTGATGTGAAACTGTTACGCGTCGGCCCAGTCAGTGACCTTTTTTTCTCCTCCTCTATAATTTTCCTTCCCCTCTCCCCTTCGCCAGTGCAGGGTAGCCCACCCGGGCTCAGCTTTGCTTAACCTCCCTGCCTTTCTCCTTATGTTCTCTCTCTCTTTCTCTCTCTCACGTGTTACATTAACAAGTAAGTGGCGAGGAGTACATAGCGCTTGTATAGGAAAGACAGTGAAGGTGACAAACGAACTGCCGTCTCACTTTTGAACTCGGGGAGGTGAAGGGGGCCCTTTAACGGTACGAAGCGTACAGCCGCACCGCACGCTGTAGGTCCTCGCGCTATGATTCAAACACGGACGGCAGCTGACGCCATGTAGCAGCTAAGGACGGCGAAGGAATCCACGGCCGCGCACGCTTGAGCGCACTTAGACAAGTGCGATTCAAACCGATACGCAGGCACCTGGCCTTCATTCGCTGCCGAAGCCGTAAACACGCGAGTCGGCAGCCGAGGACTCGGACATCGGTTCATCGCATTTCGGGTGCGACCATAGGTCGGCAAACTAACTCGTGAGTCGACCGACCCACGCTCACTCACAGACTCAAGTCGGGCCGTGAGTCGGAGTCCTTGTAAGTTCGCGTGAGTGATGTTTTGGCGAGTTTGAGCCCGAGTAAGCCCCGTGGAGGAAAATATTAGCGAGGCTCAGGCCCGTATTCACCAACCAGTCTCGGCCTTACCTCACGTTTTACTCAACTTCCTGTACTTTCTACGTGCGCGCTATAGAGACACAAAAATGCTAACAGGGCGAAAGGACAAGACTGGTTCATGTATACTGGTACAATTTGTTTATCATTTGCAATAAAATTTTTAAAACCAATAAGGAAAACTCGAGGGAAGAGTGAGGTTGGTTTGTGAATACGGGCCTCAGTCTGTGAGCACGGCCCTCAAGCGCACCACACTTTTCTAGGGAAATTCTGAGCGAGATGTGCCATTCCAAGTTCCCCTTTTGTTGCCCACCTGTGGATGCGACGCGTCGAGAAGGCGCGCGCATAAATCAACACGGGCGTCGTAACGATTCAAATTCACGGCCTACGCATAAACTCCCGTTTGCAATAACCGGCACGATAACCCCATCGCCTGCAGGAGGCGCCCGCTGGGTTTGAGCGAGCCCGAAACACGCAATTCCCGCTCGATATTCAAGGCCTGCATCCATGCTCCGCATATTAAGTGCGCGCGCCCACGACTCTCCTACGAATTGATTTAAGCGGGCGGCGGTAAGGATTCCCAGATCGACGCTTCGCGGCCGTGGATAGCGGCTGATCAATCTATTTAGCATATATATATATATATATATATATATATATATATATATATATATATATATATATATATTGTTGGGACTCCGGGTCCTGCCGGTCTCGTTTTCGGTAGCTGGCCCCGTCGCAGGATCCATCGTCCAACAATTCAGCGAGAAGAAGCGCCCGAACGAACAACAGAGATTTATTTACATGTGGAGAAGTGGTCAACTGACCCAAAGAGAGAAGAGTGAGAGATACAAAACGTCTTCGGCATTTTATAGCGCCGCGTTGCCGACACTGGGCGCACTGTCCGCATCGTCAGCCAATACGGTGGCTCCGACACCTCGGTCACGAGAGAGGGGGAAACACACCTCACAACACATGGAGTGGCACAACCTAACACGAGGTCCATATATGGTCACGGCGCCCTAAAATGTTACCAAACATGGTCACGAACGCACAGAAGATTCCGGAGTTCTCCCGGCGAGAGGAGGAGCCTGAATGGGGAGGTGGGGGTGGACGACCCCGTCGGTCAAGAACCGGTTCTCCCCCAAACTCTTCGTGCTTGGTTCCCTAGGGCCGGTCGTAACAGTCTCTCGCGCGGGGGGGTGAAGATCTCGATGGGCTGAGGTTTGCAGCCACTGTCCGGAGAGATCAGCGCCGGCAGTCGGTTTGGTGACGACCGTCTTTGATGAAGTAGAGGGCAACACCTGCTTCATTGTGGGCTCAACAGACACCACATACGCACATGAAAACACAACTACTCAGCCGGTGAGCGCCGGACAATTCCGCCAAACTCCACCAGGCAATTTTCCCCTTTAACTGATATTAAAGGAAATACACAATTTATTCAAAATGTTACTCACACTTTAAGGTGACATGAAACAACAACACTGGAAGCACACCGAACCCAAAACCCTGGATAGCCGTGTCTTCAACGTTTTCAAACAAGTACACCTAAAAGAGTAAAAAAAACAATCACTAGCTCTTGTCTAGGTCAGGAAAAAAATTGCCAGAGTTCTCGAGACATCCTCTCACGTCAGGGGCATCGACTTAAGCCATCAGCGTTGCCATGGAGTACACCCTTTTTGTAGCGTATTTCAAACGTATATTGTTGCAAAACGAGACTCCAACGCAGCAGGCGGCCGTTCTTAGAGGACATGGTCTGTAGCCAGGTGTGAGGACAGTGGTCCACTTCCACAATGAACCTGCTTCCGGCAATATAACAAGCCAGTTTCTGGACTGCCCAAACCAAGCACGCACATTCCTTTTCGCTAGCGCTGTAAACCTGCTCGCGAAGGGTGAGTTTCCGGCTAACATAGAGGACGGGATGCTCTTGATCCCCCTCATCCCTTTGACTAAGAACTGCCCCCATGCCTCTATCACTAGCGTCGCATTGGACTATGAAAGGCCTCGAGTAGTCCGGTGAACTAAGCAAAGGTTGGCTCGACAAGGCCGCTTTCAAAACGCGGAAAGCCTTTTCTTTCTCCTCATCCCAGTCGACCATTTGGGGCTCGGTCTTGCGCAACGCGTCAGTAAGAGTGCTGGCAATGTCGGAATATCTAGGGATGTACTTACGATAGTAACCAGCTATTCCAAGAAAAGCCCGAATATCGGTTTTCGTTCGGGGCTGGGGAAAGTCTCGGATAGCTGCCACTTTCATTTCAGAGGGACGGCGATGCCCTCGACCGATAACATGCCCGAGATAGAGTACCTCTGCTTGTGCTAGCTGACACTTGGGCGCCTTTACCGTTAAACCTGCTTCGCGTAGGCGTGTCAGTACTGCTCTCAAATGCGCCAAGTGTTCTGGCCAGGACGAGGAAAACACGGCGACGTCGTCCAAGTAAGGCAATGTGAAGTCCTCTTGACCCCGCAAAACCTTATCCATTAAGTTTGAAAAACCAGTAAGGCGCGTTCTTTAGGCCGAAACTCAACACTCTAGGGCGGAATGTCCCCAATGGTGAAATAAATGCAGCATACCGGCTCGCCCTCTCGGTGAGCGGCACCTGCCAGTAACCTCTCACTAGGTCTAGCGTTGAGATAAATTCCGCGCTGCTTACCCTCTCGACGCGTTCCTCAATGTGGGGAATTGGGTATGTCTGATCCTTGGTGATGAGGTTTAACTTACGATAGTCTACGCAAGGACGCGGATCTTTGCCGGGTACCTCCACAAGAATTAACGAGGAAGTGTAATCACTTTCACACGGCTCAATCATACCCAATTCCAGCATCCTGTTAACCTCTGCTTTTATTAGCTCAAGCCGGCGAGGTGACACCCGATACGTCTTAGATCTTACCGGTTCCGACGAGGTAAGCTCTATGTCATGAGTGAGGACGGATGTCCGGCCTGGCTCGCTTACAAATCTGTCCTGAAACTCGGTCAAAAGACCACGCAATTCCTGCTTCTGCTTCGTTGTTAGTTGTGACTTTGATACTAAATCCTCAACTCTTTTCACGATCGGGACTTCGTCCGATTCGGGAGCTAATTCAGGGATTTCTGCCGGAACCTCTTCCGGAACATTTAAAGTCATGTTCACGATGGCTTCCCTCTCTTTGTAGGGTTTGAGTAAGTTGCTATGATACACCTGGTGTGCCTTACGACTTCCTGGTAATTTTACCACATAGTTGGTGTCAGACAATTTTCGAGTAATTTCGGCCGGGCCGACCCATTGCACTTCGAGCTTATTCTTTTGGGAGGGCCTCAACAACATGACCCTGTCTCCTACAGCAAAGTGTCGCGCTTTAGCTGTCCGATCGTAGTAAAGCTTAGCCTTCTGCTGTGCTTTGGTCATCGCACTCTCGGTCAGTTCTTGGGCTTTTGTTAGACGATCCAATAAGGTGAGGACATATTCCACTACTACAGGATCATCACCCTGACCTTCCCACGACTCTCTCAGCATACGAAGAGGAGACCGCAGTCTGCGGCCGTAAACAAGTTCCGCTGGCGTAAACCCTGTTGTCTAATGTGGTGCAGTTCTTAGTGCAAACATCGTTGCAGGTAAGCACATTTCCCAGTCAGTTTTTCGTTCAAAACATAAGGCTCTTAACACTCGCTTCATCACGGAGTGAAGCTTTTCTATCGAGTTCGACTGCGGATGGTAGACTGAACTATGCAATAATTTCACGCCACACCGCTCTAGAAAGGTTGTCGTTAAGGCACTCGTGAAAATGGTGCCCTGGTCTGATTGTATCTCGGCAGGAAAGCCTACCCGGGCAAACACGGACAGAAGTGCGTTCACTACTTCCACGGAACTTAGCTCTTTTAGCGGGACCGCCACTGGAAATTTAGTAGCTGGGCAGATTAAGGTCAGGATGTGACGGTAGCCTGAAGTTGTCTTGGGCAAAGGACCTACTGTGTCAATTACCAACCGACGAAAGGGCTCCGTGATTACGGGTACCAGCTTCATTGGAAATTTCGCCTTATCTCCCGGCTTACCCACTCGCTGACACACATCGCAAGATTTTACAAACCTCTCTACATCTTTAAAGCATCCAGGCCAGTAGTATTCCTGTAAAAGACGATTTTTCGTCTTCTTTACGCCTAAGTGGCCTGACCATGATTCTCCCTGCACCAAACTAAGCAAATCCTGACGATACGCCTGAGGTACGACTACCTGGTCAAACTCTACTCCTCGCCTATCTAGATATTTTCGATAGAGTATGCCGCTCCTCTCTTGGAATCTCACATTTCGTTTGGCGATTCCCTCTTTCGAACTGTCCTGGAATTGCTTAAGCGTCGGGTCCCCCTTTTGTTCGGTTATTAATGAAGCGGGACTCACCTGCAGCAGCCGACTGAAATTATCCGAAGTTGGCATGACACACAACTCTTTTGTATTTCCTAGTACCTGGAATGGGTCACCCTCTGTGCTATTCTCTGTACTACCAGGAATCGGCTTGGGAGCAACGGCATTTTCTATTTGCTCGGTCAACGAGGCGTAATTGACCCCTTCCGATTCGGGAGGAGATTCATCATCGCCTTTAGGAATGGTTGCCTCCGCGACTACGGCTTCTGCAGCCTGTTCTCGCACAAGTCGATTTGTTACCGTGGTATCCAACTCGCAACCAGGCCCGTTGTCGATTTGAGGCTTGTTTGCCTCAGTGAACGTTGCTCTCGCAGCCAGCGCGCGTGCCTTCGATCAAGTCAGTGCCTGCACTATGCCTTCTCCCAACGTTAGACCTTTCTCCTTCAGCATTTGATCTGACTTATTTGAAAATAAGTAAGGATACTGAGGGGGTAGATATGGCGATACCACGGCTTCCGTTTCCAACGTACCAAATGCGCCTTTAAGGACAACTTTAGCTACGGGAAGGCACTGACTGTTTGCTTCTACGGCTTGTCTAATCCAAGCACAGTCTCCTGAATACTGTCCGGACTGAACAAAGGACGGATGAACTACGTCCATAGTGGCTGCGGAGTCTCTAAGAACCCGACACTGCTTGCCGTTCACGGCAAGGTCGTACATATAGGGCTCTAACAACTTCATGTTCTCGTCGGCTTCATTTATAGATAAAAAGGCCACCTTTTCTTTCGGGCAATGTTTCGCGAAGTGCCCTGTTTCGTGGCAATTGAAACAAGCCGCCGGTTTTTTTGCCTCAAATTTCCTTTTGCTTGCCTCTGCCGACGCCTCATGGTTAGATGCCTTGTTTTCCTCACCCTTTTGTGCGAGACTTGTCGGTTGTTTTCTAAACGGCGCCTTATTCGGTCGTAGGAATTTTTCCCTTTTTGGCTCGCTGCTTGCCCCGAGGGCGCGGCGCGTAACGAATTCTTCAGCGAGCTCTGCGGCTTTTGTTACGGTGTTCACGTCTGGTCTATCCTGCACCCAGAACCTCACCTTTTCTGGTAACCTTTGATAGAATTGTTCCAGACCGATACACTCGAGCACCTTGTCATGATTCCCATACGCCTTTGCCTCTTTCAGCCACTCCCCTATGTTGGCCATTAACTTGTAAGCAAACTCCGGGTATGAATCATTGCTCTCTTTTACGGCGTTGCGAAATTTTTGTCTGAAACCTTCCGCTGACAACCTGTATTTCTTGAGAAGGCTCGACTTTACCTCACTGTACTCGTCAGCCTCCTCTTTTGTGAGGCGCGCGATTACTTCTGAGGCCTCCCCCGGAAGTAGGGACAACAAGCGTTGAGACCATGTATCCTAGCTGAAACCTTGCCTTTCACAAGTTCTCTCAAAGTTGACGAGGAACAGCCCAATGTCCTCCCCTAGCTTGTACGATCTCATTAGGTCCGTAATTTTGAACCTGACCCGCTCTGCAGTACCGGATGCCTCGCTGCCTCCTGCTCTACTATTGTGGCTAATCTCTAGCTCGAGGCGCTTCATTTCAAGCTCGTGCTTTCGCATCTTATCTGTCTCGGCTTCTGCCGCTTTCCTTTCGGCCTCCGCCGCCTTTCTTTCGGCCTCTGCCGCTTGCCTCTCCTGAATCTCCTCGACACATTCTGACAGCTCGTCATCCTCCGCCCCCAATGCGAGAATCGCCTCTATCAGCTCTGGCTTTCTTTGAGAGTCCGACACCTCCAGATTAAACTCCCTTGCAAGTAGCAACAACATGGACTTTCGCAGGGATTTCAGATTCATGGCTGCTTCCAGTACCGCTGTCTCTGTTCCACAAAGATTCCTGACCTGCAACTAATTAACCTTGACGGCAACGACAGCTCTAGATACCTGCCTTGCCTCAAGTTTTCCGTTAACTTAGTCTACAAATAAAGCTTCAAAAGCTCTTACACGGAATCCTGCCCTGTCACTGTTAACCTTGACGCCACTGACAGAAAGAGCTTAACCAAGCTATCACACAATTTCTGCCTGACGCAAGTTACCTGTTAACCCAATGACCAAGACAGCCCCTCTCTACCAGCTTTTACTTAACACATAGAGTAAATGCCTGGTAAAATTTAACAGAGAAAGCCGGCACTCACCCAGTTCGCAGTCATGTCTCCGGCGTCGTGCCTCTCAGAAGTGCCGTTCGATTCCCTTTGGAAGTCGATGAGCTCGTGCCCTCCTTCTCCTGTCGTCCCGTTGTTGAACTTCGGGCTCACTCCGTCCAGCGGTCGCTTTCGGGGTTATCGGCATCCCGCCGCTGCCATCCAGTTGTTGGGACTCCGGGTCCTGCCGGTCTCGTTTTCGGTAGCTGGCCCCGTCGCAGGATCCATCGTCCAACAATTCAGCGAGAAGAAGCGCCCGAACGAACAACAGAGATTTATTTACATGTGGAGAAGTGGTCAACTGACCCAAAGAGAGAAGAGTGAGAGATACAAAACGTCTTCGGCATTTTATAGCGCCACGTTGCCGACACTGGGCGCACTGTCCGCATCGTCAGCCAATACGGTGGCTCCGGCACCTCGGCCACGAGAGAGGGGGAAACACACCTCACAACACATGGAGTGGCACAACCTAACACGAGGTCCATATATGGTCACGGCGCCCTAAAATGTTACCAAACATGGTCACGAACGCACAGAAGATTCCGGAGTTCTCCCGGCGAGAGGAGGAGCCTGAATGGGGAGGTGGGGGTGGACGACCCCGTCGGTCAAGAACCGGTTCTCCCCCAAACTCTTCGTGCTTGGTTCCCTAGGGCCGGTCGTAACAATATATATATATATATATATATATATATATATATATATATATATATATATATATATATATATATATATATATATATATAGTTCTTGCGTAGTAGCAGGTGACACGGTGTCGAAAAAAATGAACGTTTTTTTTTCTTTTTTTCCTTATTTCCATTTTCTTAGATAAATTCGTAATCAGAGTTTCCGTAAGCCACTCAGCTACCAAGCGAATATTCGTCACAAAATAAATAAGCAAGAAAAACAAAAAAAGGCGGCGTGACATTCTCGAAGAAGTCCAAGAAGAAGCGGGAGTTCAACTAGTTTTCCCATTTTTAAAAATATTGTAAACATAATGAATGCTACTAAAATACGAACAGCGCTGCCGAAATCACCCTAAGTGTTTCGCACAGCGATAATACCTGCAACTGTAGGAAACAAGTCACATTTCTATTTAACCTTATATCTTCACATTCCCATAACTGGAACGCACGATTTCAAGCGCGGGTTTTAACATTCAATGTTGCTTTGCACTAACGTACTTATGTCTGCCTTCAACACTCAACTACTCATAATCATCAACAAAACGACCATTAGGGGACGACGAACACGCTATTGTGGAACTCGATGAACACTAAAATACATATATTTGCTGGAAAAATGTAAATATATCCTCCCTCCTAAAAAAAACACAAGCGGCTGCGAAATTCTACCCACGACTCCGCGAAGAAAAAAAAAAGAAAGAGCAAACCCTAACCCGCTTATCATAAGCAGAACTGTCAGTCAGTCCACAAACTTAATTTGGGTCCTAAGCAACTACAGAGTCGTAGTTGCGGGCCGCGCCTAAATTGGCGCCGGAACGCCATGGTGCTCCGCCCGTTCGCGGACCCTTTGGACAGCCCTTAGTTAATTGTTTATGAAGATCACCGCTTCTGAAGGCTTCCTCCTCTTGATTATCAAAAGAGGCATTTTGTCCCGCCTGCGCATAATATGCAAAGTATAAATCAGCGACGGATAGTAAGATATATCCCATTTTTGTGGCGCACAACAGTTTATGATGAACCGGTGACGACGAATGAATTGGTGAAATGAAACGGTGACGACATTGAATAATGTAGAGTCTTTTCACAATTTGTGCTTGTTTTTTTTAAACTTCTTTTACGTCATTATCTCACACGTATACTCAGCTTATGTTCATTGCCTTGTATTCCTATTAAAATTATTATCAATATTTTCTCATTGTTATTCCTATTAGAACTTCTATAATAATTGACAATTAGTTCATCTTATTGTTTGTATGGAAATTGTACGAATTCGTGTATGTAATTCTTTTATGCTCCCCTTACAAAATGCTCTGTTGGGTCTGTAAGGTATTTCGAATAAATAAATAAATAAATAAATAAATAAATAAATAAACAAGCCAGGCCGACATGGCGATGACACGACACGCCGACGAGCAGAGAGGCTAAGATTCTTCGCCCTTAAAAAAATGGCAGCATATCCACGGAGTGAATGATGGAGAGTAGGGCGAAGCATTCGTCCGTCCATGCGTCTGTCTGTGTGACCGTCCATGCGTCTGCTCGTGCGCCCGTCCCTGCGTTCGTCCATGCATCCGCGCCTGCGTCCGTTCATGCGTCCATTCATGCATCTGTCTGTGTGTCCGTTCGTCCATTTATTCAGCACTCCAAGTACCACCATCTCGCATCTTTTCATCATATATTCTCCATATAGAAGCACCGCCATCCAGCGGACATTTCAAGGACTAAACGAGAGGTGGCACACGCACACTTTCTTACGGCTTGCGCTTCGTGTCTACTTCGCACCTTTAACCACCTCGAGTTCATGGTATATACTAGTTCACTCTATTCATGACACTGCGGCCCAATGCTCGCTAAACCTTTCTAAAACCAAGGAGGTTACGCCCAGCGAGTATAACGTAGCAACCCTTTCTTGTCAGATCGTGCTCAATGTACATGCCAATGGTGCTAATGGTGATCGCAGTCTGCGCGTTAACTAAAAGCCGAATGCTCCTGTCTCTCATTCCCCATTAGCAGCCATTGGCATGTACATTGAGCACTAATTTTATTGTTAAACAACGCACAGAAGAAATCTCTCACCGGCACCACCTTGGAGGTCAAATGTTATACCTATTTCGGCTATGTGGCACTGGTGGTTACGTACTACGAGGGATGCACAAGCCACGCCATAAGGAGCTTCGCCCCTAATAATACTTCGGGTTTCACGTCCGAAAACCACGCTGTGGTTATGAGAGACGCCGCAAGAGGAGGGCTCCGGAAACTGCGACACCGTGGCGCCCTCTAACGTGCCCCGATATTGCGTGCACAGTATACGGGCCTCTACACCTCCATGGTCAAAACGCGACCACCGCGGCGGGGATCGCACCCACGACCTTCGAGTCGGCAGCGGAGTACCGCGACCGCTAAACAACCGCGGCGGACTACGCATAGCCACGTAAGCTTGTCACCGCGACAGTATACTGTTGTGTCTTATACTCTTTGATGTTGCCTTTCCTCTGTCGCATTTTTTTTGTAATTTCTCTCTCTCTTCTCAACATTTATTTTTAACATCTTTCACTCCCCTCACCCCTTTCCCCAGAACAGGGTAGCCAGCCGGTCTAAAAACTGACTAACCTCCCTGTCTTTCCGCTTAAACTTTCTTCCTCCTCTTCCTCCTCCGTTCGAGTATCCCAAGTCGGCGGACGTCACGATACAACGTAAAACTGTATAATTGTACGCCTGATTAACAATGTTTAATTCGCTGATTTAATTATTATCGGATGCTGACCGCGAATTTTGAGCGCTCACAAAAGACAAGGAATATTCAGCGAACCTTTGATTGTACCCAGCGACAAGGAACCTGTATTCTGGAATTCGATCCACCTGCGGTTTATATCTGCTTTTTTTTTCTTCTTTTTTTAACAGATAAGCTGCTTAGGAAGTGTTTTTTTTTTTGTCTGGCAAACCAAAACATACAATCGGCTGTGCGTCGCAAGAATTGGGAAGCCTCACTGCCGAGTAAAAACGATATCAAATTTCCTCGCGAGGAGGGACTCCGTCGGTCGTGTAAAAAACGGAAGAAAGAAAAACTATCACCATCATGAGCGCCACCACTCGGCTGCCACACGCTCTCTTCGTTTTTCATCTTCCGCTTGACTCTGAACTGCAAGTGTGCCAATTAGTCCAGCGTGCGATGTCGTAACTCGGAAGGCCACGGGAACGAGTACAGAGAGAGAGAGAGAGAAAGGAATAGAGGAATAGATACGGAAGGAAGCGAGGTAGAGCAAAATTAATGAAAGCAAACACAAAAACATATACCGAAATAGACAGAAAGAGACGCACAATAAAGAGGAAAATTCAGAGTAAGGCAGGTTGAGACGAGGAATCACAGCATATCCACGGAAGGAATGATGATGAGAGGGGCGAAACGTCCATCAGCCCGCCCGTGCTTTTGTCCGTCCGTTCGTGCGGCCATCTGTGCGTCCGTCCGTGTGTACATCCATGAGCCCGTCCATCCATCCGTCCGTCTGCTAGTCTATCTGTCCGTCCGTGCATGCGTCCTTCCGTGCGTCCATCTAGCGAACACTCCAATATACCGCCATTTCGCATCCCCCTGTGGCACATACGCGCTTATTCGGGTATGTGCCACCGGCGGTTACGCACAACGGGGAAGCACGAGTCACACCATAAGAAGCTTTGCCCCTAAAATGAACAAAGAACGAGAGAAAAAAGAGCCAGATAGGTCGAGAGAGAGAAAAAATAGAAACAGGAAGCGAGAAATAGAGATAGGGACACTGAGAAAAATAATATATAAAAAGAGAAAAATATTTTAAAAAGTGATAAAATAAAATAGAAAAATATGGATACAAATGGAAAGAAAAGGAAAGAAAGCAAAAAATAAAAAGAAACAAGGTGGACCGGCAAGCTTCGCCCATTCATAAGTCTCGGCACCATTAATTCGAAGCTCCGTTAACTTTTTTAAAGCGTAATTCGCGACGGATTTCGCGCAGGCTCAGTGAAGACTGATGGTGTTTATGTGTTTCGTGTTTTCCAAAAATAAACAGTTAATCATAAAAACGACACTAACGAGAGAAAAAAATCGATTTTCACCATAATTAAATTGTTCTTTCACAATTTCAATAGTCCAACGCTTCCCGTGAAAATACGCGAGGTGACCGAAAAAAAAACACGCAAAAAGAAGATGCGCGTGGCAGATTCGCCTTGCTTAAGATTGCCGGACCAAGCGCCGTATAGCGTTATAAAATTTGACAGCGCCTACTAGGTTTCAGTCAATAGGGTTTACCTGATACGCCTAACAACTGCTACTCATTACGGGTAACTGACTCGATTTCCGGAGAAGGCAACCACGTGAGGGGGAGACAGAAAATTGGGTGGGCGGATGAGATTAGAGAAGTTTCCAGGTGTAACGTGGCAGCAGAAAGTACAGGGCCGGGTTGATTGACGGAGTATGGGAGATGCCTCTGCCCTGCAGTAAACGCAGTATGGATTATTATTATTATTATTATTATTATTATTATTATTATTATTATTATTATTATTATTATTATTATTATTATTATTATTATTATTATTATTATTATTATTATTATTATTAGATGTAAGCGCTTACCAAAAAATAAAACACACTGTCCTTCGAGAGGAACATAGACCTCACGTAACAAGTTTTGAAAATTCCCGCCGCGCCAATGTCACCAAAATACGAAATATATCGCAGACATTGAAGCCCGTGACGTTTGCGCGGAGTGTTGGGCGCGTAATTTAAAAACAAGACTATGACCTCGACTCATCCTTCTATTAATAAACACGATATTCTGAAATTAAGGGCACTAGAAGTTTTCCGGATACAATTAATCAATTAAAACAGATGCACTGTTTCTTTTTAGCGTCCCTTGAAAGGTCACCTTTAGCCTCCTACCACGCACACGGGAGGAGGGCGGGGCAGAGTTAGTCTCGTACATTGACAGAATCAGGAGGGGGCACTAGGATAAACCTTACCCCCCCCCCCCCTCCCTACCACTCCGAAGTGGAAGCCTACGCACAACCATGTCTCCTACACCGTATCATCCTATTTTGTGCACGCTCCCCAGGTGGTCAAAATTTCCGGAGCCCTCCACTACGGCGTCTCTCATAATCATATGGTGGTTTTGGGATGTTAAACCCCACATATCAAATCAATCAATCATTATTTTGTACACGCCGAATTTTCGCCACCGAAGAAGGCGACCTCCAACTCCCTGCGCGCGAGCATGGCATCTGCAGCCCCAAACCCAGGCTACTTCCGAAGGCGAGAGCAGCGAAGGCGCAATTAAGTGGCCCATGTTAATTGATGAGAGCGATCGCGTAATTAGTAGCTACGGGCCAGAGAAACGCGGGCGTTGGTAGTGCGCAAGCGCGACACTGCGGCCAACGCTTCCCTTTCGCACTCACTTTCCTGTATGCATCGCTAATTACGTCCAGAATGTGTTCGCGCATCCCAGAAAATGCGCTGAAAGGACGGCACAGCCGGGAGATAGCACAAACCGACCCTCGATACTTAATACGAGAGAAAAACAACAGCAAAAGGTCTGGAAATCTAGCCGGAAAGTAGCCAATTCAAAGGGTCTATACACTAGAGAGCAAAACGATTTTTCGCGTGTTAGTAAATCACGATTTGTCGATTCCCTCAAACACCACTCTTCCCGCGACACGAAGCTTCGTAAAGGAGCAAACGCGCACGAAGGAAATGCGGGTGGAGACGCCACCCCGAGATTCCCGCAGCGAACACCGTGACGTCACAGATTTCGAAGGCGTCTGATGGGCCCTATATACGTGGTTTGTGATCGGTAGACGCGAAGTACATCGTCATCTGTGGGTGCTACACAGCTGACTGACAAAGTTTCACGAAGTTTCAGAAAACTTCGTCGAGCCCGTGTCGCGAAAATAGGAAAAAATACATTTTCAAATTCATGACATCACGCACCGAGGTTTCCGCGCAAAATCTAAAAAGACGAAATCCCCCTTGATTTTATCAATAATAATAATAATAATAATAATAATAATAATAATAATAATAATAATAATAATAATAATAATAATAATAATTTTCACGTACAAGAGGGGGGGGGGGACCGCAGACCAATAGCTAAAAAACTGTAGCTTGAATGCGCCTAAGGCCCAACATAAATAGATTCGTGTAACGTAGGCGGAAGGAACTAAAACGCAGTCAACGAGCAAAAATTGAAGAGCATTGAACATACAGTGGTAACGCCACATACAATTAGAACCAATAACCAATTATTATTAATTAAATTTGAACTATACAATGGCAACGAAAATAAAGAAGTACTCTGCTAATAAACATACTAACAAACAAAAAAGACTATTACACTGTACCTTACAAAATATTTTTTTTTATGTTCTCTGGGTGTTAATGTGAGTAGGCGAAAATCCCGTTTTTCACATTCCTTTATATTCGTTGGCAAGAGAAATGGAGGGTTTGATTTCCATACCAGTTCTCGTACGGGGAAGGGGCCACTTTTCGACACTTCTGGTACAGACAGCTTGGTCGTTCAAGGACGGGGTCGCTAAAGATAACAAGGGCTCTAACAACGACAGGTGGGGAAAATCCAAAACAGTGCAATCACCGATATTCGCAAATAGTGGTAACACAGATAATGTAATATTTAAAAAAAAATAACTCTCTATAGTGTGTGATCAATAACCGATACCGGCGATATGCCTCACGGCTTTCCATTGTAGTACAAGTAGTCTGTTAAGGTTAAGTTTTTGATGTAACGCCCCAAACTCAAACTGACAATAATTTAGTGCGCGATTGAAAATACAGCACTGATATATTCATAACGGCGTAAATGTAGCGCGATAAAAAGACACGGATAAGAACAGCTACACCCCAAGCGCTTACTCACAGCTGAAAGCTTTAATGCTTGAACCGAAAATATATAACATACACTTGGCGTCCAACACAATCCCGCGCATGCGCATCGTAGGCGAAACAAAAGGCAATAATACAAAACAAGACCACACCTCCTGCACCTGTCTAACCCCTTCGAGTATTGCGACTTCCTTGTCCGATAAAATGATTTGATTGATTTGTGGTGTTTAACGTCCCAAAACCACCATATGATATGAGAGACGCCCGTAGTGGAGGGCTCCCGAAATTTCGACCCCCTAGGGTTCTTTAACGTGCACCCAAATCTGAGCACACGGGCCTACAACATTTCCGCCTCCATCGGAAATGCAGCCGCCTGCCGCTGGGATTCGAATCCGCGACCTGCGGGTCAGTAGCCGAGTACCTTAGCCACTAGACCACCGCGGCGGGGCATTTATCAAGCTTGTTGCCGACCATTGAACATAGTCTACCTAGCTTGTTATTAGCTGAAAAAAAACGACCTTCAAGCCAAACCGCTGGGCGGGTTTCTTAAACGAATGTGAGAGCGCGTGCGCATATGGCGTAACAGCTATTTTATCGTATTGAGCTGTGTTCTGACTGCGTGACTACGTACCTTCTATCCTGTTTGACAAGGTGCAGACAGGTGCGGCACGTATCACAGAGACAGGGAAGGCTACGTTTTTTTTTAGACGATCAGCTCTTGAAAGCTGCGCAGAGCGAAGTGCGTGCAAGACTTGTTTACAGCGGACTTGAGACACGACAAAGCAATGCCAATCTTCACCAGCTTATTGGAAGGAACTGTAGCTCGAGAGTGCTTTAGTCGACCGGGGTGCGTACATCCAGCAGACGCGCTGTGACGAAAAATGCAGGGATAAATTTAAAAAAAAAAGTAAGGCGTTATCCACATAGCATTTCACAAATGAAGTTCAGACGACTACCTCAGTGGGTAAAAGCTTGTAACCCTTCATCTGCAAATGACTCGATTTCCACACTTCTCGTCCAAAGCAAAAAAAAATCGTCGACATACCGAAGTATTCTAGTGGTTATATCCTGTATTTCGGTATGTGTTGACAAACCGAAATATTTTAATGGTTATGTCCTGCATTTAAAAGGAACGTGTACTCGAGTAAAGGCTACACCGAGTGTCCCTTTAGACCATTCTTCATGCACACACGTCGACCTCGGTTGAGACGCGGTTAAAACGAAACGGGCGTCGACGCGGGCGTCATTCACGCGCATATATATATATATATATATATATATATATATATATATATATATATATATATATATATATATATATATATATATATATATATTATATATATATATATATATATATATATATATATATATTGTCGCGAGCAAAAGCAAGATCTGCAGCCAGGAGTTCACCCGAAACGGAGCAACCAAAACGTTCTCTTCTTCTTCGTAGCCCAAAACGGGGGTATGAGCCACAGCGGCTCGTTCATCAATGGTGGCATTACCCCCTCTCCCAAGAAGCATCGTCTCGATGCTGTACATGAAGGCAAAAAAAAAAAGAAAATGAGATGAAAATTACCATGCAAGCAAAATGAATGGCGTAAGGCGGAATAACATAGTTGGTTGTGGGGCCTAGAGTTAAATGAGAAATCAGAAAAACAGGAAAGATTGTAAGGGAGAGACGAATAAAGCCAGTCACTCACTGGCGATTCACAGCGCGAAAAGTATGGTTTCAGCCGTGAAACGTGAACGACTTCAGTTCGCGGGGTGAAACGGGAACGTCTCGAAGTGCCTTCTGGGAGAACCTCATATGTGACGTCGCTGAGACGTCGTACGACCTTGTAAGGGCCGAAGTAGCGGCGAAGAAGCTTTTCTGAACGGCCACGTTGTCGGATAGGGGTCCACACCCAGACTTAATCACCGGGCTTGAAAATAACTTCACGGTGACGAAGATTGTAGCGGCGTGCGTCTGCGCTTTGGTGATGTTGAATACGGTGACGAGCAATTTGACGGGCCTCTTCTGCACACTGCGCGAATTTGGCGGCATCGGTGCGGTATGTTCCTAAGTTGTCGGGCAGGAGCATGGCGTCGAGCATCGTCGTGACCTCGCGACCGTAGACTAAGCGAAAAGGTGTGAAACCGGTACTTTCTTGAACAGCAGTATTATACGCAAAAGTTACGTAGGGAAGTATGGCGTCCCAGTTCTTGTGATCGATGTCCACATACATTGACAGCATGTCTGCAATTGTCTTATTGAGTCGTTCAGTCAGCCCATTTGTTTGCGGGTGGTAAGCCGTTGCTTTACGATGTTCCGTGCCACTTCATCGCAAGACTTCCTGCAGCATCTCTGCGGTGAAAGCTGTCCCACGATCAGTTATGACGACAGCTGGAGCACCGCGACGTAAGACGATGCTGTTCACGAAAAATTGGGCGACATCTGCTGCGGTTGCTTTTGGAAGCGCCTTCGTTTCACAGTAGCGTGTTAAGTAGTCGGTAGCGACCACGATCCACCAGTTTCCAGACGAAGACGTGGGGAATGACCCCAGCAAGTCCATGCCAATCTGATGAAAGGGCGCCTTTGGTGGGCCTATTGGTTGCAGTAGTCCCGCTGGTCGTAAAGGTGGAACCTTACGTCGCTGACAGTCGCGACATGTGCGAACGTAGTGCTTCACAGTCTTCGCGAGACGTGGCCAGTAGTAAGAGCGTTGAATCCGTTGCAGCGTGCGCGTATAGCCGAGGTGTCCGGACGATGGCTCATCATGACACGCACGTAAAATGTCACCACGAAGCGTAGTTGGAGCAACAAGCAGATACATAGCTTGTGTAGGATGAAAGTTCTTTTTGTAAAGCACTCCATCGCGGAAACAAAAGGAGGATAGCGAGCGTGCAAAGCTTCGAGGAGGGTGGGAATTGCGTCCTTCCAGGTAGTCAATGAGCGGAATGAGCTCCGAGTCGTGACGCTGTTGCTCAGCTAAGCGGGTTGCTGATACGGCAGAAAGAAAAGTGTCGTCGTCTTCAAGGTCAGTGTTGGCATTTTCGACCGGTGCACGTGAGAGACAGTCGGCGTCGGTGTGTTGCCGCCCAGATTTGTGGACGATGGTGACATCGAAATCTTGTAGCCGAAGGCTCCATCGTGCTAGACGACCTGAGGGATCTTTGAGATTTGCGAGCCAACAAAGGGAATGGTGGTCGCTAACTGCCCTGAATGGGCGGCCATACAAGTATGGGCGGAACTTTGTTATGGCCCAGACAACAGCGAGGCATTCCTTCTCGGTTGCAGAATAGTTTTTCTCCGCTGGGGATAACGTTCTGCTCGCATAAGCGATCACGCGCTCTACGCCATTATGCCACTGAACTAATACCGCTCCTAGTCCAACGTTGCTGGCGTCAGTGTGTAATTCCGTGTCAGCGCTTTCGTCAAAATGACCAAGTACAGGCGGAGCCTGGAGGAGGTTTCGGAGCGTGTAGAACGCATGACACTGATAGGGACCCCATACAAACGAGACACCGTCTTTTGTAAGCTTGTTGAGGGGTTCAGCAATCTTCGAAAAGTTTTTCACAAAGCGCCTGTAATACGCACAGAGCCCCAGAAATCGGCGTAGGTCGCGCTTATTTGTGGGCACGGGAAAGGCGGCAACAGCACGGGTTTTCTCCGGATTTGGGCGGATGCCGGCATGGCTCACAACGTGACCAAGGAACTTCAGTTCTTCATATCCAAAATGACATTTCTCGGGTTTGAGAGAAAGCCCCGCTGTTCCGATTGCCTGAAGTACTGCCTGAAGGAGTTGGACGTGTTGTTCAAACGTGTCTGCAAAGACCACGACGTCATCAAGGTAAACAAGACATGATTGCCATTTGAGCCCTGTGAGAACCGTATCCATCATTCTTTGGAAAGTAGCTGGCGCTGAGCAAAGACCGAAAGGCAACACTTTAAACTCGTACAGGCCGTCGGGAGTAATAAACGCCGTCTTTTCGCGGTCGCGCTCATCCACTGCGATTTGCCAGTAGCCGCTACGTAAATCCATGGAAGAAAAATATTTAGCGTTGCGTATACCGTCCAACGAGTCATCTATCCGGGGTAGAGGATAAACGTCCTTTTTGGTGACCTTGTTAAGTTTACGTTAATCAACGCAAAAACGCAACGTACCGTCCTTCTTCTTTACTAGCACAACTGGCGAAGCCCAGGGACTGGTTGATGGCTGGATGACGTCGTCCTGAAGCATCTGCTGGACTTGGTCACGTATAGCGTCTTGCTCTTTTTGCGACACCCTATAGGCGTGTTGTCGGATGGGTCTCTCGGTGGGTTCCGTGATGATACGGTGCTGAGCAAGTGGTGTCTGTTTAACCGTTGACGTAGTGGCAAAGCAGTCTTAAAATGAGCCGAGTAAACGCAAAAGGCTTTCTCGTTGAGACGAAGGTAGCCTCTCGTTTACGTCGAGAGTGCTCGTGAACGCCTCGTCAGGGTGGCCATTCGATGAAAATAAGGCTAACGTGGGCGAACCATCGGCATCAGCAAGTTCTTCACAATATGCAATGGCAGTGTGTCTCGTTAGGTGGCGATATTCGTCGCTGAAGTTTGTGACCAGCAGGTGAACATGCCTATTGCTAGGCTGAATGATTCCTCGGGCAACACAGATTTGTCGTGAAATAAGGAGAGACAAATTGGCCTCTGCAATTACCGCGTCAGACATGTCCTGTCCCAATTCCACTTCGACAAAGAGGCTGCTTCGAGGTGGGAGAGTCAGAGAATCGTCGGTAACACGAAGAGCTCCTTTCCGGAATTGTGTACTGTCAGTTGCAGCGCAAAAAGGATCCTCGAACGACACAAGTAATTCACGGAGGTCGATGACGGCGCCGTATTCACGAAGGAAGTCCATTCCTAGAATGACTGGCCGAGAGCACACGCGCAATACGAGGAAAGAGCCTGCAAATGTCGACGTACGTATACGAGTGCGTGCCGTGCACATACCGGTAGGCATCACCAGATGGCCCCCTGCCGTGCGCAACTGCGGTCCTTGCCATGGTGTGGTAACCTTCCTCAGTTCAGATGCCAGTGCGGCGCTCATTACGGAATAGTCGGCCCCGGTGTCGACGAGGGCGTTGACAGCATGATTGTCGACGAAGACGGCGATTTCGGCAGAAACGATCTTTCTGCTGTCAGAGAACACTGCAGAACCGGAATGGTCCTTGTCTGGTCGTTGCGTCAAATGAGGGTCTTTTACAGTTCGCCGGGCCGCGACTTCACCCCCAGAAGTCGCCGTTCCTAGTTTCCCCTGCGGGGACTTGGTGACCGGCTCCTGAAAGAAGCGGAAGATGATGTGGGCAAACTGGGTGACGTAGACCGGCGAGGCGACGGTGATCTCGACTGGTGGTGCTGAACAGTCGAAGGTGTTCGCTGGCCCGTGAGATATGCTTCGATTTCGCGGGGGCGCTCACCGTAGCGCGGGCATCGAGCTTCAGGATGGAAGCCGCGGGGACCTAGTTGCCGGTATTGACAGTTCCTGTATACGTGACCCACTTCGCCGCAGTGATAGCAGAGCGGACGGTTATCGGAGGTGCGCCACGTGCTTGCCTTGCTACCGCTTTGTCTTGAGGTAGACTGCAGATAGGTGGGTGTGCTCGGGAACCTTGAGCCGTGAGGCGGGCTCGAAGCAGTGGTGTGGAATGACTGCATAGCCTGGTACCTGGGCCGCATAGCAGGATCTGTAGCCGGTGGCGCAGGGGATCGCAATGCCGCTGCGTATGTCAGGACTGGCGCCTCGGGAATCGGTGGTGTGATTGGGGTCAGGGGTGTAACGGCCTGCCGGACTTCTTGTCTGATTACATCCGCGAGGGCGGACACAGGTTGATGGGATCCCACCGCCTGAAGCTGTCGCAGTTCGTCCCGAACAATACTTCGAATGAAGTCTGCGAGGGCCTGTCTCTCGCTGTCAGAGCCGATAGAGCATGCGGTGGCCGGGATCTGGCGTTCGTATTGTGATGACCGCTGCTGCAGCGTACGTTCCATTGTGTTCGCCTTACTGATGAACTGGGCGACTGTCGTTGGTGGATTGCGCATGAGCCCAGCGAAAAGCTGTTCTTTTACTCCACGCATCAAATGCTGCACCTTCTTTTCCTCGGGCATGGCAGGGTCCGCGCGCTTGAAGAGCCGAAGCATGTCCTCGACAAACATGGATACTCGTTCGTTCGGCCGCTGGTTTCTGCAGGATATGGCTTGTTCGGCCCTCTCCTTCCTCTCGGTGTTCCGAAAGGCGTCACGGAGCTGACGGCTAAACTCTTCCCAGGTTCCAAAGGAGCCCTCGTGGTTCTCGTACCATGTCTTCGCAGAATCCTCCAAGTAAAAGTAAACTCTGCGCAGTTTGCGAACATCGTCCCATTCGTTGATACAGGCAACCCGATCAAAGTGGTCGAGCCAGTCATTAACATCCTCGAAAATATCTCCATGGAACGGCTTTGGTGTCTGTGGCGCATGAAAAACATGGGCGAGAAGAGAACCATGGGCATCGCTGGTTTGGACCGCCTGGCTTGTCATCGGAGTTGCCATCTTCCTGGGTGTCGATGTCAAGGGACCAAATTCAGGGGGTAACCCACGCAGGCGGTGGCTGCTTCTTGCTCTGGGAGATGTAGCTGTCTCCACAATGGCCGACACAGCCGAAGTACACGTACCCAGCACCTCCACCAATAATGTCGCGAGCAAAAACAAGATCTGCAGCCAGGAGTTCACCCGAACCGGAGCAACCAAAACGTTCTCTTCTTCTTCGTAGCCCAAAACGGGTATGAGCCACAGCGGCTCGTTCATCAACGGTGGCAATATATATATATATATGGCAAACTAAATAAATAAGACGTAAACATGTATATGTTGCGTATTTACATGGCATTTCTACCAGTACTGAACAAACGTCGGCCTGCTAAAGACAGTAGGCACAAGCAACAATGAGAAGGCAGACGAAGCGGCCCCGAGAACAACGCCCAGAAGAAGCAAAGCGATTTACTCCGAGACCGCGAAATCCAGCATTCACGGCCCTCCAGAAAACAAGAGCAACGACGCATAGCCTCAAAACATGCTGCTTTGTTTCCCGTAGGGAGCAGTTCGGGCATGTTGCTGACTGCATCATTCTCCACCTTCCGAGGCGATGAAGGGTAGGAAGAACACCACACTCCATGGCCGCCACATGAAATCGCGGACGTGGCCGGGCAGAAATGTTGCCCTCAGCGCGCACCGAGACACACGAATAGGACGAGTGCGGCGTGCCGGAGGAACTAACGGGAGCAACAAAGCCGCTGTTGTGTCAACGATTCGATTGTCCAACACATCTACCCCAGGACAGGTCGGCTAGACATTGCAAAAAAAATGCGACGGCTGTTGCACGAAATGAGGGTAGTGTTACCGATTGTGGGCCCCTGTTAAGATGTACATTAGGCATTGAATAGCGAAGGCGAGTGCCTAGAAAATAATATGTGAGAATTCGCGAAGGGGACTCCTTGTACGAGGCGCAACAAAAAGTACAGGGCCAGTAGCTGGTAGCGTATGGACACCGAAGGGAAAACAAAGTCTTTCTGGGAACGCTGCTTTCCTGACGCCGCAGGCCTACTGACACGACAGACCAACTCTGCAGTGCCGCCGGACCAAAAGAAGGAACACAAAACAATGTGTGTTTAAAAAACGTGTTTAACGATTTCTAATACTTTGTACTCAACTATGGGAGAGCAAGAAGCCGTCCCAAGCTACTACGACCCACGCTAGAAAACTTGATGGATGTGTACAGAAGAAGTGGGTTTCGATTTAGAGTACTAGGTACTCTAGTACGGGAGAGCATAAACACTTGATGAGGCCCACTCCGCATTTAAAAACATTGGTGTGTTTAGAAAAAGTGGATAACGATTCAGAGTACTCTGATTCGGGAGAGCTGAGTGGGAGTGTTTAGAAAAAGGTGGTTAACGTTCTCGAGTACTTAATACTCGACTATGGGAGAGCCTAAAGCCGTCCCGTGGACCTCATGAGAAAGCGCTTAGGAGCTGTCGGTTGAATGTTACAGGTTATCAAATCTAGTAGGGTCTCTCATACCCCAACCATTTGTACAGGACTACAGTACACCCCCTAGTTAGTGTCCCAACAAGTTACCATAAATACTGCTCCCATGTTCTCATCGATGTTTGTTCACGACATCGCCGAAGCTGTAAGTTCTAGTACACCGAAGTTTTATTTGCCATTTCTGATAGCAATATTCCAAAGAAGGGTACATAGCACCGTGCACTTCACTGTCGTTTTTTGGCGCTGAGCCACTTGTGTGTTTTGGGTGTGTACTCTTTTCAAAGCCAGTGTTTCGCAAGTTTCATGGCACGGGTTTCGCGCCACGTCTTCCAAAGACGATTAGTCTTTCTAGGGACATACTTCAAAAAATTATGGAACCCTAATGCGACATCCTGTTTCTATATAGTGCGCATTTCAAACACTTGGTGCATAAAACATTTTCGAACCTGCTATACGTGGCCTTAAGAGAATAGGCGCAGTAGCGTGTGTGCCTTTGTAGTGGGGTGCCGGCTATCGACCACGGTGCCATTATGATAATCCCATATTCTGACACCCGTGTGCAACGGTCGCTTGTACCACGCATTGTTACTGCAATATTTCATGTTGCATTGTGAAGCGTGTAGACAGGACGCGTGCGTTCGTGATGCATGAAAGCTACCTTCACTGCAGTTCCAGGCAGAAGAGCTTCTTTTGACTGTTTTCACGAGCAGAGGCGTGGCCGTTCGCTTTCCTTTGTTTCTTTTGTTTTCTTTCGCTATCTTCATTTTGTCCTTATTGCGGAAATACTTTGTTGAATAGCATGGAAGAAGAAAAAAGAGGCTTGGACGTGAAGTCATTCTGCTTTCGGCCACGGTAGTGAACGGACGCAGGATGCAGGGCTCCGTCGAAGCGGCTTCGGCGGCCCTTGAGGGCCGCGGTAACAGGTCAACTGAAGAGTACCAAGTGATTCTGCCTCATCTGCCAACAGGACGCGTTGCCTTAAATACTGTGTGTATTCTTGCACGGAGACGTTCGAGCGAGACCCTACAGGGTTGAGACTTCGAGAGATGCGTTGGGACCCACTGGAGTGCTAACGGACATCATAGAACTCGGAGCGTACCAGATTAATCCCGTCTGGCCGGTTACACTGAACGGAGAAGACGCGACGAAGAAACTGCTGGCCTTCAAGGAACTTCATGTGAAGGCACACCGGTGTCTCATCGTTGATCCCCAGGACCGGCAGATAAAAATTCCCAAGCATTTCCCCGAGGGTGAACATGGTTAAGTGCGAATGCACGGGGTGATGCTATGAGGGGTATTTATTAATTCGCACTATTATATTTATTAATCACACTATGGTGCCTTTATGGTGTAATGGTTCCTGGGAATCGCAATTTGATCACACGGGGGAGTTTACGTTAACTCACTGGCGAATGCCAACGGATTTTAACTTTACTCCCCCTCATAGCATGCGAGCCCCGGACGAGCAAAGTCCTGGGCTCGCACCCTCTCCCACGCGGCACGTTCACTGGCTCGAACGGCTTCGGGAACGTCCACTCGCCGTTGACGATTGCGAGCGGAGTCTTGACGCCCGCCTTCATCGCCCTTCTCCGCCTGACGCTTGCGTTGTCGTTCCGCTTCTTGGGCCGCGTTCGCGGCTCGATGCTGACGCCTCATCTCGGCCTCGCGAGCACGAAGTTCGGCATCCTCTGCACGCTTCGCCCGCTTGTCCTCGGCCTCGCGAGCGCGCAGTTCGGCATCCGCTGCACGCTTCGCCCGCTTACGTCCGGTCTCACGAGCCCTTCGCAGCGCCGCCTTGTCTTCCAACGTCGGCGAAACCGGGACTGATTGTTGAAATAAAAAGATTCCGGGATTGATTGTTGAAAGTCACTTTTCTTGTGACTCTGGTAGAACAGTGACTTGTGATTTTAGTACTAGCGAAATTGAATGGCGCGTCATTTGTGTCTATGCGCCGAACGTGGAGGCAGACCGAGAAACTTTCCTTTCGTTAATTAAGCAACATTTACGGACACCAAAACAGCTTGTTTTATTGGGGGATTTCAATTGTGTATTGAGCGCGAAGGATAGAATTAATAACCGCCATGTGCGCGACATAAGTGTTGAAGTGCTCTATGACTTGCTGAATGAATATGACCTGGATGATGTTGCGGAGTGCCTCGAAGCAGGTCGCGAAGTTCGATTTACGCATTTTCATGGAACCAGTCACGCGCGTCTTGATAGGATATACATGGCAGGGGAGACGCTATCTAAAAGCAATAGTTACACAGTCTTACCTGTCTCTTTCTCTGACCATTGTCTTGTACAATGCAACGTGGGACTTCAACAAAAAGAAAATAAATTTAGTTGGGATTTATGGAAGTTTAACGCTAAACTACTTCGGGATGACATTTTTAATAATTTTGTGATTGAGGAAATTAGGAACATTAAAGTGATCGGAGCCTGTAATGTTGGCGAGGAATGGGAGCTTTTGAAGCAAAGCGTTAAAATGAAAGTCATATCTAGTACTTTAACATATCAAGAAAGAATGAAAGAAAATGAACTCAGAACAACGCTTAAGAAATTGATAACATTAGAAAGCAAGGAGCCCGGTGCATATAAGGAAGATATTCGAACGGTGAAACGACAAATTGAGCTAGTAGAGCAGGAACGCTACAGAGGAGTCCTTATTCGAGCGAGAGCAGAGGCGTGGGCTATGGGGGAGACTCCTACCGAGCGCGCACTTGGAATCGAGAAATCACGAGCGCGTCGTAATCACATCGACGAAATAGAGGAAAATGGAATTCTGCTAAATACTAACAGCACTATCGCTGAAGCTTTCTTTCGGTATTACAAGGGTCTCTTCGCAGCCGCATTAGTAGATGTTACGAATTTCAAGGACACTTTCTTGAGCCGGATGCCGCAATTATCCCTCGAAGCGAAAGAAGCGTTAGAGACGCCTATAACCGTTTCTGAAATTGAATATGCAATAGGTAGTCTCGCCGCTGGGTAATCGCCGGGGCCTGACGGTCTCGGTGCGATGTGGTATAAAGCTTTTAAAATAGAAGTTTCACCAGTGTTACAAGCTGTGTTCAAGGAAGCCTACGCAATCAAAGCGTTACCACCTTCATTTGCCGAGACGCACACTATTCTAATACCTAAGACGGATGAGAAAGCAAAATTAAAACTAGTTTCGTCATATAGACCCATTTCGCTAATCAACACTGACTACAAAATACTCATGAAAGTATTGGCAGGTAGATTGCAGTCCGTAATCACCGGAATAGTTGGGGAGCACCAAACGTGTGGCATCAAGGGGCGCTCAATATTGATGAACACACACACAATGCGAGGTGTCCTTGAGAGTTGCGATGCTTTTGATTCTCATGTTGCGATCCTCCAGCTTGATTTCGAAAAGGCTTTTGACAGCGTCCCGCAAGATGTATTATTCTCCATACTTGAACATGTCAATGTCGGATCGGTGATTACAGAGGGCATAGTTTTGGCGTATAAGAACTCTACTACATGACTAATTATTGACAAGATCCCGGGGTCTTCCATTAGGCTGGAACGTTCTGTACGCCAGGGATGTCCGGCAAGTCCACTCTTGTTTGCATTGTACATAGAGAGCTTATGCTTGGCCATAATAGAAAACGAGACCATCCGTGGTTTCAGACTGCTTGACGCCGAGGTAAAGGTTTTGACATGCGCTGATGATGTAGCAGTGTGTTGCACCACCAAAGAGGGTGTACAAGAGACAGTTGCCGTTGTTAAAAATTTTGGAGAAATTACAGGAAGTCGGGTTAATTGGGGAAAGTGTCTGGGGTTGTGGCACGGAGACTGGACATCAACACCAAATACCTATGCTAACGTTCACTGGTTTAATACTCCAGTAAAATATCTAGGCGTGCCTTTCCATCACTACAAAGACACCAATGATTACTGGACTGAACAAATAAAAGAAACGCACGAAATGACAGCGCAGTGGAATGGCAACTGTCTCTCAATGTTTGCCAGAGCCACTGTATGCAACATATTTTTAATGAGCAAATTATGGTATGTGATGCAGGTTTTGTGTTGCTCACGGGTGCATGTGCAAAAGCTGCATAGGATATTTGCTGTGTTTATATGGGGGTCTACTTGGGAAAAATGTAAGGACAAATCTGTTCCGAAGAGTAAAACAGGGGGGACTAAGCCTGTCGCATCTGTTCGTGCGCGACAAATAGTTAATCGTTTTATTTTCTTTCGAGATGTTCAACACCTCTTTTTAAGAACGGTATGCCAGTTACGCCTTTGTCGTGTTCTGCCTAACTTTGTGGTTAGCACCGCGAGCATGTCAGGAGGTACGCGAGGTTTCTTTAAGGAAGTTGCGGACAGTGTCCGGTTCTTGTCAGTTCGGTTTTCCAATGAATACCTTTTTTCAGTCGGGCGAAAGAAATTGCATAAAGACATATGCGACATGATTTTTCCAGTTCCTATGTATAGGTTAATTAATAGCGGGGGATAAAGCAATGATGTTCTTAAGCGTGTTAAGAAAATGCAAATTCAGCCTAGTGCAAAAAGCTTTTTCTTTAATTTACACTCCGGAACACTACCGGTTAAGACTTTTTTAGAAGATAGAGGAGTTTATATGGCATGGGGTTCGAACTGTTTGATCTGCCGAAAGCCGGAGACAATAGATCACGTTTTTCTGCATTGTTGGGAAGGGGTTTACTTCTGGGATGTTTTACAGAGAACTATAAAAAAGGAACTTCCCTTACATTCACTGGGCAACAGGTTTTTAACAGTAGAAAAAAAAGGAGGGACTGCCTTTCATCTTATAATGCTGCTTGGCTTCCATTGTCTATGGCGGGCAAAAATGGCCGGTTACTACTGTGACCCTGACAGGCGTCCGGCCCGTATGCTTTTCCGCAAAAGCATTGCTCAGTACATTGATATACTCAAACAACAAGATTTTGTTCCGGAATGGCTTTCCAGGGTCGAACCCCTGGTGAACCTGAAGGAATTCTAGCACTGTAATCACTAATAGTTCCGCGACTGTTTTGTCATCACTTCTGTTTGTATGTTACTGTTTACAGTGACTTATATTGATGTGTGTACCTTGTGCAAAACCGGTAATAAAGAAAAAAAGGCTTGGCCGTGAGGCAGAACATCCGCTTTCCATGCAAACAGCCCGGGTTCAATCCCCACTCCGACCCAAACAACACTGATTCGGTCCCCACGTTGCTACAGGATTTTTTATCATTTCTTCATTTTATTTGCATTAGTCTCAATTTTTTTGCTCATAATCGAATGCGGACAGCGGAATTTCTGCGAAACGAGCTATTTAATGCTATCGCGTTAAAACAGAAATTTTGGTATGTATGTACGTCTGTCTGTGGTGTTTAGAAAAAAAAAGGGGGGGGTAACTATTTAGAGTACTATTCGTACTCTACTATGGGAGAGCATAAAGCCGTCCCGTGTTAACAATTTAGAGACGTCTGTCTGTATGTCCATCCGTCTGTCCGTCCATCTGTCAAACAATTCAGCCGCCTGGTGAAAGTTTAGGCCCTTGCTCAACGCCCACCCATCTTGATCTCGTGGTTGTGTTCATACTTGTGACCATTGTTAATCAAAAAGCAAATATTACGCATATTTGAGGCGCGACATCAATATGTAACTATTCGGCAGTGCGTTTCTTTATTTAGAAAATGCATAAATACGTAGTTCTAAAGAGCGCAGTGTTTATTGCGGTGCGCTCACAATGCGACGTTGTGAACGAAAAAAAGCAAGCGTTTCTTGCGCTTTGCTAAAACGACATGGTGCTGCCACTTACCAGTGACACTGTGTTAAAAAAAAAATTCTTCACATTACTGCCAGGTGGCGTCCGTATCTAACGCAGCGTAAAACGCAGCGCACGCATACGGAAAAGCATCGTCTTTCGACGTCCTTTGCCGCTAAGCACGCAAATACGCGGCCAATTTTTACGTACTAGAATTCGATAGATGGCGCCACACTGCGTGACGACGCCAGCAGCGTCTGGCAAGGCGCGGGTGCTGCTTGGTCGAGACCAGCCCTTAGAGCTCGTTCACACAGCCGTCAAACGACCCGTCCCGCCACCATCACCAGTTTTCGTTGGGGGAAAGGAGGTACGTGTCACTTTATCTTGAAAAAACGGGTCGACGGCGATGGAAAGCGATGCTCTACGTTTTCGTCGCCGGCGCGGGGACGGAGCCCCACCGCTTATTGTACCAGGGCCGCTTCCCCCTAAGCGCACCTGACGAACAGAAGAACGCGGGGTTAGAACGACTGGGTCTCTGCATGGTTATGAAGGAAGGGATTATGGTGAACAAAAACGTGCTGCTGTCGGTTTCGCAACCATCGTAATCTGTACGTACACAGCTCAATCGCGACTTCTCTACGTTTTTTTTTTTTTTTTTTCGACGTGACGTTGAGGCGACGAGCCGGTTGACGGCTGTGTGAACGAGGTCTTACAATGAGGTTCAGTTCAAAACTGGTTCATTCTGGCTCTGTAAGCTTTCAGGCCTACGTCGCGTCGATGTGTCGCACATTATGATGTCGTATACAGAATCACCTCCTGCCAATCAGATTTGCCAGTAGCCATTCCACGCTTACGTCCATAGAGGGAAGGAACGATAGCGCGTCTATACGAGGCTGAAACGCATGGCGCCTTAGCCCGCATGGGAATGGTGGGTAGTACGCCTGTTGTTTCTGAAATTCGTTCTTGCGGCTCCGTGAAGCTCTACGTGACCTGTCGTGTTTTCGTTTTGTCGAGAGACGAAGTTCAGTAAATGTTGAGCAGTTTCACTTTGCGGCCTAAACCTTTCTGGGCTCCCCACATCCAATCGGATCACGAAAATCTTAACGGTTAAGAAACTATACATGCCTACGCCTGCTCTCAATCACGGTTGCATGGGCTAGCCATTTTAAGCGACTTGAACGTTTAAGTTAGTGGCGGCGGCGCCATTTTTCGAGAAAAACCCGGCGCAGGCTAGTGTGTTGAAAATGCGGATGTACACACAGATATGGTTCTCCAAGGTATGCCGGTCACGATTTCGTACACCATAAAAAGCACTTGTAAGAAAAAAAAAGAAAATGCATGGCAAATGGAGTGACTATACAGTTTCGTTCTCGTCTCCTTTATTTTTTTTTTTCATTTCGCAGGAATTTCACATAGACTATGTGTTACTGCTTTTCTGTTCAGCAGAGATTTAGCGTTTGTGACTTATTTATAAAAAAAAAAAAGGCAGGCTTCTCAAACTTGCACACAACTTTTCTCCTGATGCGCTTTTTATGCTGTCCAACGGTAATTTCCTTCTCCCCAGAATTGAGCTTAAATAACAGAGTATAGTGCACACTTTGTTGCCAACGGCTGCCAACGACGTCCAGTATTCGCTATGACTTGCGGCATTCCCAGCAACGTTATTGTAATACGCCATAGGCACAGCTTCATTGCCCTGCACATGTACTCTGTCGTCCTTTATGAAAGGGAACACGGGAGCACGTGGCCGGCGTTCTGAGGCGGTCGCCTGCAGCGCCATTAAGCGACGGCGAAAGAAAACACGTCCGCTTTGGGCGTCATCTATCGACGAACACAGTTTGTGTTCCAGTGTCACTTTATCTTCAAAAACGGGTCGACGGCGATGTAAAGCGATGCTCTGCATACGTTCCCGTCGCCGGCGCGGGGACGGAGCCCCTCCGCGACTCGCTCGCTAGATTCCGTGCCGACCGGTTGTGCCCTCGCGATCTCCGACGTCAGCGTAGCTCTGGCCGACTGGGCTCGTCCTACGTAATCTTCTGACGCCGACCTCCAACGACAGCGTAGCTCTGACCTACTGGACTTGCCCTACGCCATCTCCTGACGCCGACAAGAGCTCTCACAAGTGGTGCCGCGTCCTCGGACTCCTGTGACCGTGTTTCCATCTTTCATATCCCTCCTATCCCCTCGATATGTCCTCGCTCGCTGTCGCAGCGCATGTCACTTTCTCTCTCTCTCTCTCTACTCCTTTATTCCTATCCTTTTAATCCCTCCTCACCCCCATCCCTTGTGAGCTACTGTTGAGGTGTCGCACCCTTATGCAGACAGTTACGGGGCTCACTTTTTTCTTTTTTTCCCGCTTATAAACATAAACACTTCCCCCACCGCTCATTGTACCAGGGCCGCTTCCCCCTAAGCGCACCTTACGAACAGAAGAAAACGCGGAGAGGACAGAATAACGCGGGGTTAGAACGACTGGGTCTCTGCATCATTTAACCATATGGTGTAGTAGCGCAAATTCACGGGGACGAAGAGGACAAGAAAACACGACACTCGCTTGTCTTGTCGTCTTCGTCCCCGTGAATTTGCACTACTACACCATATGGTTAAATGATGTCTCACCAACTAGCCCAGCTCTCAACCCTACGGGTCTCTGCATGATTATGAAGGAAAAGGTTATGGTGTACAAAAACGTGCTGCTGTCGGTTTCGCAACCATCGTCGTCTTTACGTACACAGCTCCGTCGCGTCTTCTCTACGTTTTTTGTTTTTCGACGTGACGTCGACGCGACGGGTCGTTTGACGGCTGTGTGAACGAGGTCTTACAATGAGGGTCAGTTCAAAACTGGTTCATTCTGCCTCGGTAAGCTTTCAGGCCTGCATCGCGTCGCTGTCGTACATTATGGTATCGTAGATAGAATCACCTCCCACCAATCTGATTTGCCAGTAGCCATTTCACGCTTACGTTCATAGAGGGAAGGAACGATGGCACAAGTGTCTATACGAGGCTGAAACGCATGGCGCCTTAGCCCGCATGGGAATGGTGGGCCTGTTGTTTTTGAAATTCCTTCTTGCGACTCCGTGAAGCTCTACGTGACCTGTATTCGTTTTGCCGAGAGACGAAGTTCAGTGAATGTTCAGCAATTTCACTTTGCCGCCTAAACTATTCTGGGGCTCCCCGATTTCAATCGGGCCACGAAGTTCAGAACTGTTAGGAAACTATATATGTTTACGTCTGCTCTCAATCACGGTTGCATGGGCCAGCCATTTTAAGCGGATTAAATGTTCAAGTTAGTGGCGGCGGCATCAGTTTTCGAGAAAAAACTGGCACCAGCGAGTGTAAAGAAAATGAGGATGTACACACAAATATGGCATTCCAAGGTGTGCCGGTCACGCTTTCGTACACCATAAAAAGCACTTGTGAGAAAACAAAAATAAAATGCTTGGCAAATTTAGTGACTATAGAGTTCTGTTCTCGTCTCCTTTTTTTTTTTTTCATTTTGCAGGAATTTCGCATAGACTGTGTGCTACTGCTTTTCCGTTCAGCAGAGATTTGGAATTTGTGACTTATTTATAAAAAAGCAGATGTTTCAAAGTTGCACAGAATTTTTCTCTTGATGTTTTTATGCTGTCCAACGGTAATTTTCTTCTCCTTAGAATCGAGCTCAAATAACAGAGTATAGTGCACACTTTGTTGCCAACGGCTGCCAACGACGTCCAGTATTCGCTATGGCTTGCGGCATTCCCTGCAACGTTATTGTAATACGCCATAGGCACAGCTTCATTGCCCTGCACATGTACTCTGTCGTCCTTCATAAAAGGGAACACGGGAGCGCGTGGCCGGCGCTCTGAGGCGGTCACCTGCAGCGCCATTAACCGACGGCGAAAGAAAACACGTCCGCTTCGGGCGTCATCTATCGACGAACACAGTTTGTGTTCTGGTGTCTGCCACACAAACTGGATTATTCCGACGGCTCGCCCCCCCTGTAGCTCGGCGAACTCACTCGGACTCAGATCGAGCGGCGAGTCTCAGTTAGTCCGGGTGAGCAATATATTGGTAAGCTTGAGTTCGAGCGAGTCCGGTTGAAGAAACTTTTCGTGAGCGCGGTTGAGTCCATGGAGCTCAGCGAACTTCTGGTGAGCCTGCAGTCCGAATGAGCCTTAAGCGCGACACATATTTCGCGAGTGAGTCAGAGTGAGCTGCACAAGTGAGTCTGAGTTAAGCCCAACAAACGGCTGCGATGCGACAGCGGGGAGCCGAAGACCGCAAGTTCGTGCGAGAGAATACTAAGAAGGAACGGGAAAGGGAACGGTGGCTGCCAGAGACCCCGAAGTGATTGGAAGGCGTACGCCAAGGACGACGCACCCGTAGATCTACGAAAGCCGCAAACGCTTGGCTTCAGCCGCGAGTTTCCGTTTCTGGAGTTCAGACAATGGTAGAAATAACCAATCACCACCTATCCGAAGTCTAGGAACGACCTGTAAGTGACCTCGGAACAAACTGCATCACATATAGCTAAGGCCAATAGAAGTAACCTATAGAAGCAACCAGGTTAGTTTTTTTCACAACCGTCCACGTTCGGTGTTTCGAGCCTTGCGCGCGACTTAGCTATAACGCAAGCTCCGTTCTTTTCTATTTTTTTGTGGATCCACGCCTTCAAAGACGTCGCCACAAGTGCAGCAAAACGCATAGAAACGACATTTTATGTCACTTGCAGTGGTGGACTCCTCGAGTGAAATTCGTGCCGACGGTTCACTCACTGACAGAACCGAATAGAATAGAACAGAATAGAATAGGATAATTTTTATTTCATCAGCTATACAGATCATGCGGAGCGAGTCAAAAAGATCCTTTTAGACATCCTGACAAAGGTGCATCGTGTACTTACTGCAAAACAAGCGGCGCTATCGCTCTTGGCAATGTCTTACACAGACTGCCACTACATTGATCTCAAACCTCGATGTAACGAATTCGGATGTAACAAATATCAGTTAGAACGAAGTAAATGAAGAATAGCCTGGCATTATATATAGTGTTATGAACTTATCTTTATAACAAATTTTCGGATATAATGAAATTATTTTCGTGTGAAACGCTGCGGCTTTCGTGAAACGCTGCGGCTTTTCCTATCAAGGATTTCAGCTCTTCCAATATCCCCTTTAGAGCACGTACCACTTCAGGGGCCTGGTTTAATAATAATAACAATATTAACAATAATAATATTTATTATTATTATTATTATTATTATTATTATTATTATTATTATTATTATTATTATCATTATTATTTTTTTTATTTTTTATTTACACATACTGCAGGCCCTGTTCGGGCCCAAGCAGGTGTGGGTAACAAATGTCAGTGACAAAACAGAATATAAAAATTTAAGAAAATACAATACTTGGTACAAAAATAAGAGAATTCCCAACATCAGGGAAAATATAAATAATACATAGCAATAATGGCGTTCATACCGAAATACAAAAAATCTCAGCACTAATGAGGAACATAATATAATGCATATTAAAGATCAAGTGTTAGGTCATTGACGAGATGAACGAACGAATTATTATTATTATTATTATTATTATTATTATTATTATTATTATTATTATTATTATTATTATTATTATTATTATTATTATTAACTATGGTTTGACGTCCCAAAACGACGACGTGATTGTGAGAGACGCCGTGGTGGAGGGCTCCGGAAATTTTGACCACCTGGGGTTCATTAACGTGCGCCTAAATCTAAAAGTACACGGGCCTCCATCAAAAATGCAGGCACTGCGGCCGAGATTCGATCCCTTGACCTTCGAATTAGCAGTGGGCGCAATAGGCCACCCCGGTGAAGAGGGGGGGGGGGGGGTTCATTCACGAAATTTTTTATGTTGCGCAAATGCAACTCAAGGCCAAAGCGCTCAATACATGTAGCAAGGCTGCCAATGCTGAAAACCACATTAAAGCGAACGAAAACGTACTAAACGAAATATCTTGTACTGTACAATGAAACCTTGCACGGCCGCGCACACTTTCCCGATGCTGTGACCTGGGGTATGTGCATCTAGGGATAGTAAATTTGACGTTGTCAAAGCTAAGCCAAGGATTTGTAACGGTATTTCTAGTGATACCTTTCTTGATGTTGAAAACTTTCTACAAGAGATCAAAAAGTGCTCCACAGTTTCTTCTTCTCCACAAAAAGAACGAAGTGGCGAGGGAGTCAAGCCTGCTCTAAGCAGCTAATGAATAGCGAATTTCACGCAAGGCCTTTTTTCTTCTTCTTCTCCCGAAAGCGCTGACGCATTAATAATGACCCAGCCATACACAGCTCGACTGCATGCCGCGCGCCGAGCTTCGAAAGAGTTGCTCGAATATTAAACAGCAATTTAGCCTTACAAGCACGTCCCAACACCTTTTCGCTAAACGGCAGTTTAATAATTAACGGCTGCCACTGCTCACCGGTATGGAAGGAGAGCGTCACTGTGTGCGTGCGTGCGTGTGTGTATTCCAGCACGTGGGACCGTTTTCAGCTCTCCCATAGTACAGTGCCAAGTACTGTAAATCTTTAACCACTTCATCTGAACACACCATTTCGTCTCCACTGAAATGCGACCGCCGTCGCCGGAATCCAAGCATGCGAGCTTTCAGTCAACACCGCGCTGAAGGCTTGGTTAACGAGGAACAATTGCTGGGTGGGCATCGGGATCTTGATTGATTGATATGAGGGGTTTAACGTCCCAAAACCACCATATGATTACGAGAGACGCCGTAGTGGAGGGCTCCGGAAATTTCGACCACCTGGGATTCTTTAACGTGCACCCAAATCTGAGCACACGGGCCTACAGTATTTCCGCCTCCATCGAAAATGCAGCCGCCGCAGCCGGGATTCGAACCCGCGACCTGCGGGCAGCCGAGTACCTTAGCCACTAGACCACCGCGGCGGGGCGAGCATCGGGATCTTCCGCTCAGAAAGGGGCGAAATCCCCGAGTGTGCGCGTTATTTGAAACAACGTTGACGCAAGGTACACGCGTTTTTTGTTCTTGGTTGCCGAAGTTGCACAGGCGTGCGCGCAGAGGAAGGGGCCGGTGGGGCTCACGCAGCTGCGCAGCTTGTTGATGCTGTGCCTGACCATGATCAAGTGCGCGTCAGCGCTTTGCGATGTGTGGACCTTTAAAGGGGCCCTGCAAAACCTTTTGAGCATGGTCAGAAAACGCTGCCGATCGGTAGTAGAGGCTCCCGTAAACACGAGAGCCAAATGTTATAGCGCAGCGTGAGGCCTGGAATTCAAAATAAGTTATCAAAGTCAGCTTAAATTGTTTTCTCTTCCCTCAACGAATGACGGAAGACGCTCAAAAATCACGCGTAGATTATCTATCTATCAGCCATTGACTGATTTGAGCATGGCGCGCTCGGTTGTTACAGAGATCGCCACGAGAGGCCGTCACTTGTCCACACGTGCGCACGCGATCGCACTGAGAAAGCCGCGTATTTGAAGAAAGCTCAACGTCACGATGCGCGCGGAACGTTTTTTGTTTGCCCCTCCCATCCCTCCCTCCTTAGCTTCCAGCGCTTTCCTCGGGACGAAAGAAGAGAATATGCGATTGCAGCGAGGGACAAATCTTTGTAACTCCGCTCGTACTGTACGGATCCTTAAAATTATTGCGGCGTGAAATTTGGGAGGCAATACATTTTCCCAGTGAATTCCATGGTAACTCAAGAAAATGTTACAGGGCCCCTTTAAACTGTGCACCCCCTCGCGGAGCAGTTTACGCGTTCGAGATGTCATATGTATGCGTGTATGTGCGTAGCAAAACATCAAAGTCTGGTGGTTTAAATGCCAAAAATCTCGATCACTATGAGGCAAACCATAGTTAGGTGCACGGATTAATTTTTATTCTTTTGATTTACTTAAAGCGCGCTTAAAACTAAGCCCCCACGCGTTTCTGCACGTCGCCCCTCTATATAAATTTGGCCGCCGTAACTATTTAAGAATTATACATACGTCTATGTAAGCATGTGTAGGTCGTATGTATGTATGTATGTATGCATGTATGTATGTATGTATGTATGTGTGTATGTGTGTGTATGTATGTATGTATGTATGTATGTATGTATGTATGTATGTATGTATGTATGTATGTATGTATGTATGTATGTATGTATGTATGTATGTATGAAACTCTTTAATTAGCTCCTACATCGTGTGCTAAGAATCAAGTAAACATTCCGTTTTCTTTTTTTTACCGTTGAAGAACCCGAATTGTGAAAAATGTATTTCATGGACGAACGGATGAGCGCAAGGAGATCACATTTGTAGCAATTTAACCACAGAAATGCATCTGTATGAGGAAAATTCACTTAACCCATCGCACTCATTTTCCTAATGTTCCAGAAAAATCTGTATCGTAAAGAACTTCGTCGCAAGTATGCATGCGTGACGGCAATGACGTAATGACGGAAGAGCTACGTAACAAATTACGTAGGGATGTGATATCACGTGCATATACCACCAGTAACTGAATGCCGTGTCACCACAGCATCTAGCGCGGGCGAAAACTGACGCAATAACGCTTCTCTAAGCCGATCAGACCAAGCAAATGTAGTACTTGTCCCTTTCTCACGGGCGCGTTTTATTACGTCGTAATCGCGAATCCATACGCACACTCACAAGCAGCAACACATCCCCCCTACCTCCCCCCGAACCTCATGTTAGAAGATTTCTGGCAGACACTCGTCACACCCCTTTCTCTCTTGTAACACCCTCCAGCCTCACAAAAACATGAAATCGAAATGCTGGAAAACCACTGATCGTTATGACGACTGTGATTACTAATTATGCCCTCCAAGTGTGACTGTAATTCATATATATGCATTTAGCTTCAACTTATTGGCGCTTTATAAACTTTCCACCGCACTCGTAAGATTGTATCGAGCGTATATGCGTTGCACAGAAATGCAATGTTTTCCTGTTTTGCATGTGGTTGCGCAAGCTTATGCTCACAGGCATACCTTATGCATTTGCTGACCATGATAACCTGCTTTCGCTTGAACATGAAGCTTACAGGCTGCAGCGCACACGTTAGTTCATGACAGCATCATCGTTAGCTGATTTACAACGCTGGCATGCCGCAAGAAAGATCGCACATTTGCTCGCAGCGACACTACGCAGTCGCAGCAGCATTTCAAAGGTGCGAATGCGCGTCGAAATTTTCGCACGTGCCGTGTTCGCGATAGTGCATTTGTAAACACAGGAAACGCCGTGACATCCCGGCTATCCCAACAAGAGCAAGCCGCGCATAACTGGTGTTTAGAATGCAATCAACCGTAACGCTACCGCGAGCTGTCAAACGCATCGCATGCGCGAAAGTAACGCCGCAAAACGACAAGGCACCGCCGTGCCGGCTTTGCTCGACACCTGCGCGGTTCGGTTCATTTAGCGCGCGCAGGTTCCCACCGAAATCAGATAATGTACCCCCTCCACCATCCACCACCGGAGGCGCGCAAATCTAGTTTCCGCTATTTAAGATGCGATTGCTAGCGCTAACGTTTTAGCGGGCTTGTCAAGCATCGATCCTTATCGCTGGGACGTAGGATGGAGAGGGTGACAAAAAGGACGAGGGGAGAAAGTGCTGGCCGGGGCTCACTCGAGAGTTTAAGGTTTTTTTGTTGTTTTTTTTTTTTTTTGCCAAGGATGCCGAAAGAAATTTGGCGAATAACGACGGACCGCAAAGCGTGCGAACCGTAAAGTCGACATACCGTTGGTGAGGATCCTTTCGCTTGTTCCCTCAGAGATGCCAGGCGGATGCAACGGGATCGGATCAAATGCTCAGCTGTTACGAAGTGCGTTCGCTGCAACCCGGGCTTTGCTGCTGCCGAATTCGGTTGCAGTTGCACTCGTTTATGCGCTCAGTGTCCGCGAGCACTTGCGTCATGCTGCCCGCAACAACTTAAGCTGAGTGACGATGACTTAGCGGTCCGTGACACAAGGGGAGAAACACACGGCACGACTTTGCTGCTGCAGAGGCGACAAAATAAGCGCCGGAGCGCGGTGTGGTGCAGGCGCGGTGTGCAGGCACTTCTTGGCGATCGACGGACGGACCGCGAGTCTCTGCTTTCTTTTTTTTTTTTGGGAGCAGTGGAAGTGGTGCTGCCATCTGCGGGCGACTGCCGATATGTCTTCGCGACAAATCGAGGCCTCCGAGCTATGCAACTCAGAGTGTGTTCGAAATGTCGAAGTCGAGCGTGAAAAACACGTTAAATACTCCGGGTGGTCAACATAGATCACCCATAAGATACCTCGAAAGTCAGCTTACCGACGAATAAACACTCGCTTAAGATCGATTTTTATTAGCCAATTAAAAGTGCTAAGACAAACATCTAAGTTTATTACTGTCTTGGAGGCTATGCGTTAACAGTATATTCGGAGTACTCAAGTCATAGTATGTTGATACAGTTTGTCGCGAAACTCTGTAACCAAACACTAAAACGCAAAAACGGACCACTGGCAAATAACGAGCCGTCGCGCTACCTAGAAGCAACAATAAAAAACACATCACATTCTTGTAGTTTTTCGCTTTTATTTGCGAGTTACGATTACGAGGACAAGAGTAAAAGCTGTGAAGAAAATTAAATAAGCCTGGTAGCTTCTCTATTATACTTAACTAGTAAATTTCAAAAGCAAACACGAATTTCTTTATTGAACCTACAAGCCCAGATAACATGAGGAAGCAAATATGCTTTTTGTTAGTTTTTTTTTTTTTGCCGATAAGCGGCGCTACGATATGTAAGTTCTCTTTTTTTTTTTGTGGTCGGTGTGGTAGGGTTTCAGAAGTAGGGTTTCGAGATGTGTTTCGCAACTCAGTGTGTTCAAGAACTGCTGCCTCAAGGGCGGTCTTTTTTACTTCTTCCACACCCAGAGCAGCAGTCGCATGTGACAAGTGATGTTCTAGACATGCGTAAACAGCGAGAAAAGTTCAGCGGAAAACTCAAGCGTACAATCTGAGTGAAATGAACCTCGTGAGGTGGACCACGGCCGCGCTAGAAATCGAAACGCCCAGCGTGGCTCTGGGCTCATCACCACTGAGATGATTCTGGAAAGTGCTTAAATAACCCTTTGTAGATTCGCCTACATTTTTGATGCGATGATAAGAGATCCGCAGTTGTACACATAAACAAAAATAATTAATAGTATAAAATAATTAAGTTTCATAAACAAATCAAGGCAGTATTTTGCTGGAGAAAAAAAGAGCGGGATATACATATGTCCCGCTGAGTCATGAAGCTGCTTTCAAAAGTGAAAAAAAAAAAAACTGGAGCCTCACTGGCTTATTAAGGCGCACCATCTTTTTTTTCGATCTCGTCACCAGGGATTAAGATTGTACAGCCCAAACAAAAGTTGTGGGGTAGCATTTCTCAAAAATTGCGCACAGAAACTTTTTGTACCATTCATATAAATCTTTCCTGGTTTCCTCAGGTGAAGAAACTTCACGTGAGAATAGCTGAAGCATCACAACTCCTCAAATTCTTACGGGAACACGATGGGAATGTACATGCCACCCAATGGTTCTGCTTGAGAAAGCGTAAATTGAAGGAGCCTTGCGCTATTGTCCAAGTAACCACGGATATCCACTGGCTGTCCATTATAAATACAAATGTCTAGCCGTATGGATATCTAACGCGGATAGCCAATGGGCGCACTGTGAAAATTCACGTCCTGTGTGGCTGTTTTTTCGACGTCCGAACTGTGTGTCCGACCAGACATTAAGTTTTGAACGTTGACTGGCTGTCCATATCAGGACATGCCAATGATATCTGTATTTGCTGATCAAATATTGTAAAGTTAGAATGTAGTGAAAACATATATAGATCTGCAGAATCCCGAGTGACCATCTTGTAGAACTTCATTAAAATGCTACTATGAAATTAAAATTCATTCAAACTTCGGCACACGCATTCGATCCCAGGGTGCCAAATAATTTTGCTTCATGCGGCAAAACAATCCGGTTGATTCAATATGTGTATCGTAGGTCATAAGAAACAATGTATTTAGTGTCATTATTATCGCATGTGAACTGAAAAAGATACGGATCAAGCGCGTCATAGCAGTCATCACGTAGGCAAACTTTCATGCGCCCGCTTCGACATTTCTCAACAAGCGGTGCACAGCAGTTGCTCACATTCCTCGAACGTACACGTCATACAAGCCATGCCCCTCTGGATGTGTAGGGAGAAAACACGCTTCACCGATTATCACTATCAAACAAGAGAACTTTGGATACCGTACGAAACGATTGCTTACGAATCCTTCTAGGCCTCCCAAAGGGCTCATCAGCCTCGGAAGCTGTGCGTCTCCCACTAGATGCCACCTCCACTCAATAAATCACGTGCACTTATTCTCGACATCTGCTAGAAGAGATGTGTGTGTGTGTGTGTGTGTGTGTGTGTGTGTGTGTGTGTGTGTGTGTGTGTGTGTGTGTGTGTGTGTTCGCGCTCGAATTAATTTTTTGAAATGTACCAACTAGCCCAACAACAAGTTCTTTTACATGTTCTGTACCGCGTACATCTTGCCCACAGCAATTCTGCAATGTCGACGACCGGGGAACAGGGACCAATACCGTCATACGTACGGTAGCGTATTTGTGTACCATGTTTCGGTGACTTGCCGAAGTTGTCCGAGAGAAGGTTTAAATGCGAATGCATTTCTTAGTCGGGCTATGTCAGCAATCCGGCGTTGTCCGCACGCCAGCAGGCGCTTTCTCTGTACTCACCCTCTCCCATAGCAACAGTTGCAGGCGCGCGCGCTTACGGGAGCATGCGGTGCAATAGTGCAGGAGAGGATAGGTGCAGTTTTTCGCCGCTTATTCTCTCTCCTTCCTGCGCCTCACTCTCAACCGTTCGCTGGCTGGGCGTTTCTCAAGAACAGCAGGAAATGTGTGCTCGACTCGTCACTGTGAAACGCCAACGCCGAGACGGGAACGCTGGCGCCCCGCTCTCCAGCCCCAGATTTCCTCACTCTCGACCGTTCGCTAGCTGGGCGCCTCTCAAGGCGATGCCAGAAGTCGGTGAAGGCGAATGTCTGACGGCAACAGTACTCTCGCTGGGGGCAAGAAATGCATCCGTATTTCCTCACGCTCCCCTTCGGGGAGGTGCGAGCATTTTTTTATTCGGTAAAATGCTTTGCGTGTATCGGAATACCGCGTATGCATTATTGCGCATATGGGCGCGCCTAGAAAACTTCACCGCAGTGACGAAAGTGGTTGCTGTACCAACATCGAGTTATCTGGTGGCCGTCGTGCGCACTGTAGCTCGCTAGCTCCGAACAGTGTTTTTATTTGCTTCAGAGTCATGTCCTGAAGCTTCGCGTGCCATGTACCGGGTAGCACAGCCGTTGCTAACCATAGGCGAGGAACGCCTCTGCAGCTTGCCAGATAGATTCCTTGCTGAACGGTTGTATGGCCCGCGATCTCCAACGTCAGTGTAGCTCTCACTGATCGGCCCGCCATCCACGATCTTCTGACACCGTGTAGTTCTCGCCGAGCTGTGCCCCGTCCTCGGACTCCGTCGACCCATCTCTAGTGCTCTCAAGTTCATCTTTCTATTTTCTTTAAAGAGCTCGTTTCGCAGAAATTACGGCATCGGTGTTGTTGGTTGTGAGTGAAAAATTATCTTATGCGTGACTAAAAAATTGATAACGATGCAAATAGGGGACCAAACGAAAGTCAAACGAAAGTCATTTGGGTCAAAGTGGGGATCCAATCCGGGTCGTTTGCGTGGCAAGCGGATGTTCTACCACAAGCCTACGAATGTTCTAGCACTCGGCCACGCTTCTGCTTGAAAATACAATGAAAAAAACTTCCTCTGCTTGGAAATGCAGTGAAAGTAGCTCTCATGCTTTACAAACACACGCGTCCTGTATACATGCTTCACAATGCAACATGAAATATTGCATTGATAACCCGTGCAACAAGCACCCATTTCCAAAGGGTGTCAAAACATGTGATTATCATAATGGCTTCGTCGTTTCTCTCCGGTCACCCAGTACGAAAAGCACACACGCTACTGCACCAATTCCCTTAATTAAGGCTGTACGTGGTAGGTACATTGCAAGTTCGAAAAGGCTTCATGCACTAACTGTTCGAAGTAGGCACTACCAGGACATCGCTATCGTGTTCTACTCCTTCAGGTGTAGCTTTAGGGTTTCCTAATTTTGATCCCCCTCCTCCCATCCCCTACAAGGCACTGCGCCGTGTCGCCAATTAGGCAGACAGAAGCTAGGTGCCCTTTTCCTTTCTTCAAGATCGAGGCACTACGAACAGCAAGTTGGTCACTCTTACAAAAAAAAAAAAAAACTCTGCGGTTAGCTTAATGACGCGTTTAAATAGCATGCTCCCCCTCTTCCGCCGCTCTCCACGGAGCGGTGGGAGAGGAGGAGCATCTACGCACTTCAATAAATGTAGGAAATAAGTGGAAATCTAAGGGCTCGTTTTATGTTAATCACAATATTCATGCAAAACGACGACGTTAGTTTTCACCAATACTGACCCACTGTATACAGAATGGTGGCGCCACCGGGGTATTATGGCTTGGCACACGCTCTGTGCAGTGTCTCACTCCGAGCGTGTGAAATGAAGCCTTCGACAAACACCCGACTTGTCGGCAAGATTCACTGAATAAAAAGACCAGGACGCAGCCCACAAGGGGGAAACGTCCACAAGAGATGTGTGAACAAAGCTTCCGTTCAGAGTGCCAAAACGTCAATACATTTCTCTCTTGTGGTTGGAGTCCTTATATTTTTATTGCCTTTGCTCACAGAATTTACAACATAATATTGATATCCCATGAGCCGTCGTTTCGGCACATACATAAAGGGTACCTGCTATCCTAGTGGACACCATCATATCCCACCTTCCTGTCAAATATTGTAATGGCAGCATTTTAAACCTATCGGAGAGGCCCCAGCTTGACCAGTGGCCGAATAAAACATGGCGGGATTGGACGATTGTGCAGAATGACAACTAATGAGGCCAGTAATTTGAACCCCACTCTTATATCCAGAGTCTAAACGCTTCCGCTGCTCGCCTGACATGTCCCAGAAGTGACAGAGTAGGTTAAAACTTAAACCAAGAATGCTAGCTCGGCCCACAGTCATCAGAGTCCCTCCAGAAAGTCATTGCATAAATGCTCCATTAAATAGCCTTCACCATCTCAACATCAAGCCCTTTTTGAGTGTTTCAGTCAGATTGTTTACTTGCCCATACGTATACAAGCCCTGACCTGATGAATGAAGCGCGGCAGCCTCGGCGACCAAAACAATAGTCCCACGCCAAGCACTCTGCCCCGTTCTCCAAACACAGGGTCACCGGTCGTCTGGCTTGTGACGTCCATCTAGATTGGTCACCGGTCGTCCGGCTTGTGACATCCATCTAGATTGTGTTCCCGATGTGTGCAGGCTTGTATGCATTCGCCTTCGAAGAGCCAACACCATGGCATTCTAGGTGCATCCGACTATAGCTTTAGCTCAAGAACTTGGGTGCCTGAAAAAATTTCTCCATGGATGCAAACGTTGCCTGTTAAAACGCGATGTTTTGAACACTAATGGCAAACTCTGTAGCATTTAAAATGTGTGGTATTTACATTAGACGAGAGAAGTAGTTACGGTTTAGCAGGTCCTTCACAGACGAAAGGCATATGCACTGCAGTTCTTTAAGTCAATCTTAATATATCTTAGGTAGTAATAGACTTCAGTTGCTCCTTTATCTAGGAGGTAACAAGTTTTGTTTCCCACAGACAAATGCTTGTTTCTTTTTCTAGCTGTACATCTACACTTGGCAAAGTTTTCTCCCAGTCTCACAATCGGTAGGCGTGTGCTGGATTCCCCTTCAGGGAGGGGTGGGGGTCAAAGGTAAATTTCAGTGCCCCCTCTCCCAATTATGTCAAGGCAGGCTGCAGACTTCACACCCCACTTCAAATAACAACACCCCCTCTCTCTATTATCTCAAAGCCTTGGGGCAGACTTTGCCCTCCGTGTGCACATCTATGCTCGCAATATGCGGTATAGTGCAGGACTACCGCCGCACCGTGCACGTCTTGTACAGTGTAGGCATGAATGACTAGGCACATTTCGAGTGATTAAAATCTGCCACAAATTTTGTGTGTAACTTCAGTAAAACAAGAGAATAATTGAATAAGACGGCACACTACGGCCGCAAACTGTCTTTCTTTAGCTTGATGCTCGCCTGCCAAATCTAGCACTGTCTTGTTTGCGCGAGTTAGATGTGGCACGTCACAGAAATCGGTAGCAACGAGGTGCACAGCTATTCTGTGATGTGCCAATAAAAACATCCACCAGAAAATTCAGAAAAACATTTTTTTAATATATACACGGGACAGTGGACCCAGAAAGATATGTACAAGTGTCACGAGACGGGCTTGGAAACTTCTTTCCCTATTTTTTTTTACAGAAAGTAAAAAAAAACAACAACTACCAAGGTGTCCAAAGTAGTAAATGGCATTTGACACTTTACACAAGTGTGTTTGCATGGCACTTACTGCTAACGGGCAATAATTCAATTTGACAAAAAATTCCAGGTTATCAGAAAGCGTAAGCAAACAAAAAGACATTACTTAAGTTATAGAGAACCTAGAAGAGAAACACCTTCCAAGAATGGCAACAAAATGGCAATTTAACTCGAAAGACTAGTTGAAAAAAAAAAAAAAAAAAACTGAATAATACAGAAAACCTTTGCAGGTACAGTTTAAGCAAGGACTACTACACTGTTTTATTTACAGACTCTGTTGCAAATAAATTATTATTGCCTAACAATTAATCATCTCAACTAGGAGACTTGCTAAAAAAAAAAAAAAAAAAAAAAAAAAAAAAAAAAGCTACCCGCACCACTCCTTGCCATGCAATCACACGGGAATTTGCGCACGAATCCCCCCTGCCCCCTTGGGAATGAGCGGTGAAGGTGCAGATGGTTCACTCCGTCAGGAAAAAGTCTTATCACAGACGCACGCTGTCGAAGATGCAGTAGGGGGCTTCGTCATTGTCGGAGCTGGTCCAATACGTTGCTTGCCGAAGCCCACACCAAAAAAATAAAGAGGCGATGACGACGTGTTGTGCACTCCAGTTTCTGCACTTCCGTTTCCCATGCGGTGTCCATTTTTTTTTCACACTGCTCCGTTTCATAGATGAGAACATTTCCGCCCTTCAACAATGCACACCTCTGTTTTTCTTTAAATTCCCTCTTACTATCTATGATTTTGTAATAGACCAACAAGTTGTTTTTTTTTTTTTTCTCGTTGAGCCACTTTTTCTTTTCTTCCACGCCTTCGCAGAACAACCCTGCTTTGCAGATTGACGGGAAGACCGCGTCATAAAACTCCTCGTTGAATATACTGCGACGAACAAGTCGCACACATGGAGCTCCGACGCGAGTGCTTTGACAGGGAAAAAAGTGAATGAGTGACAGAAAGACTTTGCAAAAGGAAAAAGATCAAAAAGAAAAACAAAGATAGCGTCCAGAGACATTTAAGTATATAAAGTCTGACCTGCATGCACACGAAGGCAGTCAATAAGTGTGCGAGACGGTCACAAACTGGCTTCTCAACTTCTAGTGATTCCTTGGCAAAATGAAGCATTAAAAAGGTGGGTTCTGAGTGCGACACTGGCTACTCGCATTTGTGGAGCACCAGTAAATGGCATTAAAAAGAAAACTCGAAAGTAAGAAGAAAGAAGCCTAACACCAGGGCCAAGTGGTGCGACAAAAAGAAAGGCCATATAGGAAGCCCCAACGATGGCAAAGGAGGCATACATACAAGAGTTGGGGAGGGGGGAGGTAGGATTGGAAGAGAGGGTGGGAAGGGATGAGACGAACGTAGGGGATTCCGTTGAACAACACCCTGTTGGTGCAAACGTACTTACAAGAGGCCGCCTATGGGAGGTGTGTCTTAAACCACACCCCTGACGACCCCCGCGCCTTGGAACGCCCGCTTTGCCGCAACCTTCACGGCGGCAAAAGGAAGACGCCGAGCCGCTTCAGTGCGTCCTCTTCGGTCAGTTCTGAAAGCGGCAAGGCGATTGACAACGGCCTCAATAGGGTGACACATCCCTCTAGGGAAAATAGAAGAAAGAAACTGCTCAACATTGTACGGTAAATGGTACTTTAAATGCATCAGTAAACTCTTCACAACTCTCAGCAGAAGCAAATATGTAGCAGTAGTACATTAGTAATACAACTTTGGACTGTAATGGACTTCAGTCTCATCAAAGGCCACATTGTCCCAACATACAAAAACGCGACTTTGTTTGTGTATGGTCGTCAACAAACTTAACTCGAACGAACATTGCACAGCGTGTCCTCAAAGCGTTTGACTTACTCCAGCACAGCGTAGCTTTTGGCTCTGTTGCCGAGATGTTACCCTTGCACGCCAACATGCCGTCTAAGCATAGAGAGGTATTATCTCGGCAACAGCGCCCAGCACTTCGTGGATGGCGTGAGTCAAACCAGTTCAGGCCACACTACGAAGCATTCAAGCTGGATGATGATCGCATACTCTAGTAAAGCAATTTCGACTGCATTGTCCCGGTGAAGTCCACGTCGTCCTAGTATAAAACCCTGCAACCTTGTCCAAGTAGAGAGCTAACTTGCCTCTATACTAACGTAACTTTGTTTGTAAAGGCACAAATGCCATGTATGCCATAAAAAGTGTGACTAAGTTAGCCATTAGGTGTTTTTAGCAAGCTACAGGAGCACGTTACGGAAAGACGGCAATACGGAACCAGCTGACGAGTGTGCATGCGCGAAAATTGTATGCACACAGGAAAAGAAACAGTGTCGTATTTCCATAATTTGCTTCCGTAGCTTGCAAAAAGCCTCTAATGGCTAAGCATAAGAGGGTCAGCTGCGATCCCAGCAGAGCAGTTGCTGCAAAACCCTTTTAAAAGCCCTAGCCAGCCCAGGGTATCATGATGCTACAGAACCAGGACACATCAATCTGTGCAATTGTTTTAAAATTTAGTGCATGACGAAATGGCCAGTGGTGACCTTCGCTCAAAACTTCCGCCATTAACGCCACTTATAATAAAAATCTCTACAAAAGTAAGGTGAATAGCACAGGGAGCCACAAATGGTAAATGATGTAGCCACATTTTACGATGCAATACTAGAAAATGTACTACCTGAGGCGATAAATTTCATAAACGTGATGACAATCAAGCCGCATTCAAGAGATACTGCACGACCCTGCTCCAAAAACATTGGCATGTAGGAAAAGACAACGGTACTGGTGTTAAACAAGGCTTGTCACCTTCGCACAACCATTGTAAACATTGCGAGGAGGTGCTACAATCTTGAAAACTGATTGTGGACCCAAAAGTAACCAATTGAGATTAATCTCACTGATTAACTATTAAAGAACGGATATAATTAAAGTGTGGCTCTAAAGTTACAACACTAAGAGTGGCGGTACTTCAGCAACAGTGTTCTTTGTCAAGAAAAGAATTAAAAGACGTGGCACAGCTTTTTCGTCACCGAAGAGGCCGATCTTCCACAGTGGGTTGCGCCAGGATAACAGAGGCAATCAATAAATTAATTAATCAATCAATCAATCAACCAAAGAGGCATGCAAGCAAGTGCTGCCAGACACATACAAGCTTGACACCCCCCCTGCCAGCATACACCAGAGCACACCTTTGGCAAGGAAGCTGTCCAGGATTTCCTGGGGACCCGGCACTTGGTACTTGGAAGATGACTCAACGACCTTTTGCGCGTGCTCTATGTGACCTTGGGTCAGCTCGTAGAGGAGGAACTGCACGAGATGCGGGAAACAGAGGCGTACGCAAGTGCCTGAACGTTATACTCGCCACAAAGAGATGCCAAGGTGCAGTCCTCTCTAATTTAAGTTAGCCCTTTCACTCCCACAACAACAAAAAAGAAAGTGAATCATATTTATCCGAATTTTCTTTTTTAACATGCATTAAATTTGAAGGCATTTTCTTTTCTGCCTAAATAGTACCATTATTTCAATTCCACGGGGTTCCTTTAGAGCTCTCATTGCATAGGAAAGGTTAAATCGAAGGTGGCTTCACCGCATGGCAATACAACGAAAGAGTGCAACAAAATGAAAGCTGGGACACAAATGGCACGACATAGACAAGTGTAGCCATGTACAGTCAATACAGAGAACTATGACAAATATAGTTGCCACCAGATTGATGTAGGAGCAATTTTTGTTGATGACGTCCACAGACATCTGTGATCATTACGGAACAAAATCCCATGACGAGCATTCTCGTAAATGAGAGGAGTTAAAGATGTTAGGCATCAATTAATGTTTCTTAAACATAAGTGGTAGGAACGAATGTCATCATTGATAACTGAAGAGAAAAAAATCAAAAACGTGCTGGCAAGGGCTTTTACTCACGTGGCACCAGAGGTCTGAATGGTAGGGCATGCTTAGGACAGCAGCCTCGAACAACCGGTGCACCTGCGGGTGGAAGAAAAACACGACCCCGCCCACCCAACATCGACGTTTGTGTCTGTGCCTTTGGAAGCGGCATTTTAGAGAAGCACTGATGCAAAAATTTTGCCACTGTCCCGTAATCACTGCACCAATGTGATGTGCTATTAAGCGAGCCATTACAGTGAGAGGACCAGATTTGTTTTGTACACGGAATAAGATGAGACTGGAGTGCAGCCTTTGCCGCCGCCCAACGCATCTGCTCAGGACAAAACATGCAGCACCGACACAGTGGTCCAACCCATTTTCTAACTCTCCTCTCAGTTCCTCTTCTCGCGTTATCTTCTCCTTGCGCTGATCAAAACAAGTCGCACCATCTGTTAAGGGGCATGGAAATCATTCAACATCTGCCCTCGTGAGCACATGCGCAAACTGGTGGATGCCAGCGATGGCGGTGGGCATTGGCAATCGAGGGGCCGACAAAATGGGTGGGCAAACGTATGCACAAGTACGGCAAAGAGTGACCGCGTGCAGTTGCTATAGCAACGACGATGTAAACCCCCGCCCGTGGCTTCACTCGAAGACTGGCGCCTCTCCTCCGCACCTTTTAGCTACACGTAGCACCGCCTGACCAACATGCTGTAAAGCAAGCTCCAGTGCTGTGGAACGAGCCCCTTTCAAGTGCACAGAGTCCCCGCTCCTGTCTCGTCTTACTTCGTGATCTGGTATCAAGCGATTGATTGCATTGTGCTCAATTCAAAGCACATGACAAGTGAAACAAACCGCGAGTGCCAAGCAAGCCCCCCCCCCCCCCCCTCTTTTCACTGAGCTTTGCCTTCCTCGTGGATTAGTCCATGCAGTGGAATGTACCACTGAAAGTTAAGAGCGCTCTGAGCACATGAGGGGATAAAAAAACAACAACGTAGGAAATGAACAAGCAGGACGCAATGTGTACTGATACAAACTGCAGCAAAGTGACCATTAAGTGACAAATTAAAATTGCAGATATTAAGTGATTGCAGATTGTACAGTCATTGTACAATCTTCAACTGCCCCACCTAATTAACAACTGGTGTACACAACCGCAGCGTGTCTACAGTGTTTGACCTCTCCGAGGCAATCGGCAGCCTTGATGCAGTTTGTATGCAGCGTACCAGGTCTACGCTCTTCTCGCGTACACAGCCCTGGGTTCACACTACAACTGCTGGGTTTGAAATATGTATTTAGTCATGTGTCGCCTTTAAAGAAGAAGAAGAAAAATGGCTTTACAGATGGAAGAGTGCATTACGCAAGGAAGATCATGCATTTTCTTCCTTGCGCTTTGTCTTTGGTCATCTCAAGCGATATCATCACTTCACAGTCAATGTCAGATTGGGGATAGTTAGCTACATATAAAATATACTGAACTCGGGAAAGCTACTGGAATGTAGTACTGTCGGCAGCGCTGTGTCCATGAACACCACAATAAAGCAATAAACTCTGGTGAAAGAAATGCTTTCCCTTAAAATGAACATGTTGGTTAGGAAGAAGAGTGCATAATTAAGTACAGTAAATGTTTATTTTCTGTACGGTGCAGTGACTGATGCTTCATGCCCAGGGAGAGTTGAAAGATGCACAAAAGTATGAATGAATGAACATTTAATTTTGGGTTTGGTAAAAAAAAACACACCTCATAGCTGTCTCCTTCAGTAGCAGCCAGCTGGATACCTCTGGGATGACAATGAAATTGCAAAGAAAAAAAGTATGTACAGAACAGGCAAGCCTAACAAATGGCGCAGTAAGAACTAGAAAAATAAAAGCACTTAATTGCTGTTTGCTTTAAAATGGGCGCCCCTAATGAAAAAAAAAAATACTTCAAAATGTTTTCGAACCGACTCAGCCGAGTGTGAAAATGAAGGTGGCTATGACAACTAAAATGTGATCTTGTAACGCATTCCATAAACGTACTTTTACCGCGCACGATTGGTCGAGCTTTGAGCGCAAGTATTACGACAAATCGCACGCAGCTGAAATGCTCGTTTGTTTATGGCATTCATACAAAGTCACACCCCAGCATTAACAAAATGGAGCACTCCCAGGTTCTCATTAAGCAAGGAACGATCCGAAAGACATTTCACGCCGGCAGTCGCGCTAGAGTGAAACACAAACCACAGAGTGCAACACGGACCACCAATACCCTAGAACACTGTACTGGAAGAAACACATAACACGAAGGCAACACATCATAATGCCAACACGAAACATCACATCAATGACAGCGCAACTGCAACCAGCATTTACCAATCTTCACCCCACTCAATCGAAAATACGGGTAACGTAAGTACTATCATGTTCATTATGAGCTGGGGTGCAGTAGTTGTGGCCGCAGCATCGCTCTTGAGAAGAATTGAGGACAGAGATCTGCCACTCCAGCAATGCACACGCACCTATGCCACATTGTTAGACCGACAATACAATGGCCCGCTTAGCTGCATGGACACCCTGCCGCGGTGGTCTAGTGGTTAAGGTACTCGGCTGCTGACCCGCAGGTCCCAGCTGCAGCAGCTGCATTTTTGAAGGAGGCAAACATTCTGTAGGCCCGTGTGATCAGATTTGGGTGGACGTTAAAGAACCGCCAGGTGGTCGAAATTTCCGGAGCCTTCCACTATGGCTGCCTCTCATAATAATATCGTGGTTTTGGGGCGTTGATATCAATTGAAGCAGCAGGGACGGTCTTGGACCCTAGCCTGGCATACTTTGTTAATGTGCACCACCACTGTAAACTCAGAACTATTCCAGCTGTTTATTTGTTCTCATTACTTTCACTTTAGTACAGAATCCCTTCTGCTTTTCCCTTCGAGATTTTGTAGAAGTCGGGAAAGAACTTGAGGCTTCAGTTGGACAATGCAGAAAAATCTGCAAGGTGTGCCGGTTTCTCACGCTGAAGCTCCAAGTCTGTACAGTAGAATGGCAAACTATTAGTAGCTGAAGTAGTTTCTCCATGTAACAAATCTATGCGATAATGAGCACGGATGCCTCTTCCTGCATTTTAGGGCATGAAAAACAGAAAACCCAAAACCCTCTCCCCTTTTTCTTTGGGAGCGTCGCTCAAACCACGGGTTGCACACGTAGGTTGCAATAAGTGATAGTTACAACGCACTTCCTTCAATTAGGTGTTTTGTTCTCCATTTTTGCAAAAGCGTGTACTTGAAAATCATTAAAGCCACACTACCACGGCACAGTATCACGATTTAATGGCTTCAAAATAAGAAATAAGTAAAAAGATACATGACAGTATATCTTCTAAGTAGAAATCAACCAAAATCTGACCAAAGTCAGATATTTTTTTCCTTCCTTTGACCCAATAATCATTGAAAACAAAAGTTACCATCAGCACAATTATTATTATCTCTGAATCATATTTATATTATACACTTAAGATCAGGATTGGTGCCTGGATTTAGCGCACAAACTTGAAACGCAAAGGAAGCAGTCTAGCCACTGTACTTTGCCAGAGGTCATTGCAACAACTCAACAGAAACTACAAAATTAAAGCAGGTCCCTTTTTTTACTATTTTTACATTTTTTTCACTATTTTTCACTACAATATTAAGGGGGCAGACTGCTCTTAGACATTTTTTGTTTATTTCTTCAGTGATCTTGATCAAACTGCACAGAATTATGCAGTTTTTTCTGCTGATTTCAAATGTTCAATTAGTTTTTACTGTAACTCATCTTATTCCTGAGATAACTTAAGTTCACCCCCTATTGTTTAAGACCACCATAGAAAAAAAAAATGCGTAACTAAAAGTGATATTTTAAATATCCTAACATAGACTAATGACTATAGATTGAAATAATGCAAGAGTTTTTTGTTTTTAAGCCTTTCTTATATTTTACAGCAAAATGAACTATCTATCTTCAAAAGCAGCTGGAACTGTGTTAAAATTTTGATGAGTAATTAATTAAAAAGGCTTGTTCTCTAACTTCTGCTTCCATACTTGCACCCTACACACATACAGGTTTCCATTGCAAAAAGACTCATTGTTGTACCTGCCCTAGCTGCAGAGATATTGAGGCCTCAAAATTGAACAGTTGTAAATTTACTTTTTTGAGAAAAATGGAAAAAACTGAAAACACACAGCTTCTTCAAAAAGCAACAATCATGGTGTGCATGTTTTGCAATTCACATAAAAGTGCTCATAAATTCGTAGCAGAGCTTCTAACACAGGTGCCGGCAAATTATAAAGAGGCCTCAAAATTGGTTCCCCATTTTTTTGCAGGTTCTCCATGCTAACAGCACCAAGAATCTAGACAGAATGAGATTACAAAAAGTTAACCACTTCCTGGTGTGTAAAAATTTGCAGAGAGATAGCAAAATACTTGCAGATACCAAATATGCCAATTTTAAAAAAATGATTTTTTTTTGTAACTTTTTGGTCCCAAAGTGCAGTCTGCCCCCTTAAAAAGAACAGCCGCCAGGACATGTACAAAATGTTTGAATCGCAGGACATGTACTAAATGTTTGAAAACACAAAGAAAGCTTTTTACGCAACATTTAACTGCTTGCTTCATATCTCTTTTTTCTTTTTTGCAAGACAATGCATAAGTCTTAAAATGAACCTCGTTCCTCATAGAAAGCAATACCAATTAGACGTAAGCTTTTTTTTACAGAAGCACCAGCAAGAAAAACATGTCACTTTTCATACTTTACAAGATAAACATAGCCCCTGATGTCAGTTTCGTTGAAAACTTCCTATAAGATGAGTGCATCATTCTCGGACAATCACTTCATGATTATTTGAGCAAAGTTTTGTGCAAAATCTGCGATATAAGCTCGAGTGAGGGCTGCACTTTCGGCAGTTTAGCGCAGTGCAACCCTCAACACAAGACCACATGCACGCGTCAGCGCGTGGCTTTTTTAACGCTGTGCAGCGCCCTCTTCCTAAAGCGTGAGAGGATGCACAACTTCACGCAGCTGAGTGCCCTCGCTTTCCATAGGAAGAGGGTGCTACGGTGCGGGCTGACATGGCCTGCAACGTGTAAGTGTGGCCAGGCCTTTATAGGGGACTGGGCAATTCATTTCAAGTTTTCCAACTACTCTCAAACCTTTATATAACGAACCTGAATATAACCAAATATCAATTATAGCAAAGTAAATGAGAAATAGTTTTAGAATAGATGTATTGTTCAGAATCTAGCTTTATCATAAATGTTTGGATATAACCAACTTATTTTCGTGTGAGATGCAACTTTGACATAATGAGGTATGAGTGGGCAAATATGAAAGAAGTCACAACCAGTCATACCCCTCTGCAATCACTCGCCACCACAAGCAGAAGTGCTGTTGTTTAGCTCATGAATTTGTTCACTGATTTATGCATGCCGCAAGACTGACTGGTCCTTTCCATTTCTGGCATGGCGGCTTATGCTTGGCTCATCGCCGGCACAATTATAGATTACACTCAAACTTGGTTATAACAAAATTGCATCTCATACAAAGATAACTTATATTAGAACATTTATTGTAGCGGTACGTTCCAAACAATATATTTATTGCAAGACTATTCTTCATTAACTTCGTCACAACCGACATTTCGTTATAACAGGCTTCGTTGAGTCGAGGCTTCAGTGTACAACATTTACCGCACCGCAAATGGTGCAGGAGATCCCAGCTACTTCAAAGATTGTACTAGTATCCATTACTACTAAATTTGTCAGCTGCATTGTTCGTTGTTGCAAGGAATGTACCATATTCAACTGGTTCTCCAGTTTCATTCCTGGTTGCTTTTTATCCCCCAAAATTTTCCAGAGGCTTTCTCTCGAGTTTATATGCTGGCACCAGATGCATGAACATCCCTACATGAAGGCATTTCTCATACAGTGCTAAGGCTTTGAGGCACTGTACCAGAGGGGTAACAGCCGAAACATGATTCACATTTGCTTTAGGCGCTGCGCCGTGCTCCCTACCGGCTGCACAAATTATGCGTCTTCTCCTTTTTCTAACCACTACCACCACTTGGTTGTGTGCAGTTGCGATGATGCCACGTCGGCAGAGCTACACAGGTGACTACAAGTGCGAAGTTATACTCTTTACCGAGGACTCAAGCAATTGTGCTGTGCAGCGGGAGCTCTGTGTAAATGAGAAGTTGATTAGGGGTTGGCGAAAGCAACGGGGCTGTCTGTTTGCGTGCAAATGTCAGCGTCATGCCTTTCGCAGGCCCAGCAATGGGCAGTGGTGGCAGCAAGGATGACGCGGTTTGGGAAGTCGTGGATGCTTGCAAAGAATCCGATGACATCATCATCTTGCACATCTGACAAGATGACGGCCCCGGCAGCGTTAGGGCGCTGAGTTATGCAAATAAAAGTGTGCTACGTTTCACTTTCTCTGTTTCTAAACTAAAAAAAAAAAAAGCAATGGTCGACCTATATTCCAATGTTGTTTTTTTTTCCTCTCGTAGAACACTATAAGTGAAGGTGGACCTATATTCGTGCCCGACATATTTTTGAGTAAGTATGGAAGCATTTTTGTTTGGAGTTGAGCTAAACAAAGAAGGAATTTTGTTATGGTTATACTCGATGAAATATGGTGCACAGTGTATAGTATACGACAACACACAGTACTATAAGAGATCACACTACAGCATGCATGACTATTAACGATGAATGCTCAAGTATGGTCTACCTGTTTGAAAACTGCTTGTTATCGGTAAAGTGCGGCACCGGAGTGCACCCCTACAGTGTTTCAGCGCGTTGACCTTTTCCCGCTTTCACTTCGTCAACGCGCAGACAGTAAGCAAGTACGAGAGAGAGTGCGAGGCCTCACAGTTGCCAGAGCCGCAGGGACTGGAGGCCCGGCACGAGTGCTGCCCGCAGCACGGTCTCGGCCCGGTCCCGGTCGCCGGACTGTAGGTACAGCTCCACCACTCTGCCAAAGGTGAGAGAGAGAAAAAATAAGACAGAAAAACATCGCATTTCCTCAAGAACGCGGGACACGCCAAGCTCGGCGAGAAAGGCCAAATCTTCCTCCACAAGCAATGGCAGCCTGCGTTGATCACGGCATGGCTGACACTGAGCAATGTGCGAGAGCGAAAATGTGGCAGTGAACAAAAAGTGCGCTAACGTGGGCTGGACTAGAGTAATAGCAATCCTGTAGTTCCCTTAATTAGGTGTTCTGCTTTCAATATTTATCGCACACATACTTGAAAATCGTTAAAGCCTCATATGCATCACACAGTATCACAATTTAATGCCCCGAAGAAGAAACAATAAGATGCTTGAAAGTAGATTATATCAGTAAAGGTCTACCAAGAAATGCGAAGGTCTGATCAAAACAATTGTCCTCTTTTTGCAGAGAAACAACCGAAAACGAAGGTTACCACCAGCACTATTATCATCTAATTATGTTTTTATACTTTAAGACAGTTAAGATCACAGGCATGTCTAGATCAGTGCCTGGATGTAATGCCACAACGTGAAAGGCAAAGGAAATGTCTTTGCTACTGTGCTCACCAGAGGCAATTGTGGCAGTTCAACTGAGACCACGAAAATTAGAGCTGGCACTTTTTTTTACCATTTTCTGAGAACTAGGACATTGGAAAGTTGGCTAAAATTAAAACATTCTGGCTTTCGAAGTGCAGTGCAGCCACTGCAATTGCACTCAATTCTCATTATAATGAACCCGCATCTTATAAAAGAATAGGTTCGTTATATCCAAAAATTCGTTATAAAGGTTATTCCTAACACTGCATCTATTGCAAAATTATTTTTCATTTACTTTGTTATAACTGATATTTCCTTACATTGAGGTTTGAGTGCATACACCGGTTACACGGAGCAACTTCACTTCTAGAGACTGCCCATCGTCGCTAATATTATTATCACGCTGTCACATGGAAACGCTTAGTGAATCTCGCTGAAAAGCATACTTGTCGGCAAGTGCGTCTGCCGAACTCGCTCTGCTGCGATGGAGTGTCTAGCCTTGGGAGCAGTGGCTCGAGAATAAGTAAGTTATTATCCGAAGCTGAGTTGTCAGTACTTTTTAGACTATCACTTTGACTATAAGGAATATTGTTCTGCATTAAAGCATAATATATATTAAACTATGCTGTCATTCTTGCTCTCAGGAAGTTTACGGCCACAACTGCCAGCAGCATGCCCAGAATACACCTTTCAACGGATACAGCCATCACGCGTTTGTACATAGTTTTTTTTTAAGGGCTGCTTATACCTGTAACACATAATTATAAAAACTGCTTCAAATAACAAATGTCAGGTATGCTACCTAATTACGCATCAACAGAACCATGGATTTCCAAAGTGGCATTCTGGGTGCTTAAAATTGCATTACACTTGCCACTGTGATCAGGGTAGTCGATACACGCAATACGCAACACCTAACTAAAATGTAAGAGAACGCTAAAGTGAAAACACTAAATTCGTGTCCACCAGTAAATTACAGTCAACTCTGTGTAAATAGAGATCTCTTAATCAGAACTGCTGCATAATAGACCCATCTCTAATATGGTTGGTTCTCCTCCTCAATTCAGCACCCAATTACGCTTTCAGTAAGTGGGACTGAACTTACTTTACTGGTCCTTAAAGCTCTTTTTCAACATAACTTAAACCATATTTCAACAAAAAAATAATGAAGTTGGTGTAGGTAGACAACAATATCAGGGATGTCAACTCAGGCTGGTACAAAAGACTTCAAGACAGCACTGAAACATTATTTCTTTACATGTTTTACAGCTTACAAAGCATCATTCCATACCATACTAACTGTTAATTAGGCATGACGAGCAAAAGAAGAGACCCCGGCAAAAATTTTTCATTGAGAGACATGGTGGCAAGCAGTAAGCTATCTACAGAAGCTCATAGCCAGTACCACTCAGCGACTTCGATTCCCAGTCACAAGGTGGCAAGCCGATCTGAGAACTGTCCTAGCTTCCTATCCTGTCTGTGCTTTATCAATTTTCCTCTCCCTCCTAATTCACAGTCTTGAGTCTTACTGGATTACACTTAAGCTGTCACCCTGGAACCAACTCAGAATATAGAATGGCGCGCGATTCTCGAATCCCAGAAAGTTATCGTTTAATTTTATAAAATAAAGTGTTCTTCATTGCTGTAGGCATCGTGTAGAATATGACTACAGCATGGTCTCAAACCAGCTTTCCACAATCAAATTCATTTAGTCTAGCCCAGCCTTGCCTTGCCTTGTCTAGCCTAGCCTTCCCAGTATTACTTTCAACACAGCATTCACACGACTATGTCTGCTCATAGCACACACCGTTGGACCAGCGCTGGGTTCTGCTTAGTCCGATCCAGCAGGTAAGACCACAGCAGGTCCGCTGCGTCACGAGGCGAAGTCATGTGAGCGGCGAGAAGATTGAGCATGTGGTTCGTGAAGCTGTAGTCGCTCCACATCTTTCGCGGCTCGCCGGGCAGGTGTCGCCGGGTGGGCACGCTTTCGAGGCAGCGCTGCACCAGGCCGCTCACGACATCTGCAGAGCCGGCGTCTCGTCGGACAACCGCCTCGAGCTGATAGTTCAGGTACCTGACACAAACGACCAAGCGGTTGGAGTAGCAAAGTTCTATGTACCCCCAAAGTGTCTCCCACAACACTTAGCTGTGCAAACATGACAAAAGTCAGTTCCATGCCCTGATGGAGGGCTTGAGAAAATTTCAACCAGCTAGGGTTCTCCAATGTGCACCTAAATCGAAGTACATGGACCTCTAACATTTCGCCTCTAGTATTAAAATGTGGCCACGGCAACCAGGATTCGGCCCTGCTACTTTTGTGTTGGCCGTCGATCACCACAACTGCTACACCACTGCAGTGAGTCCTTAAATTTAAAGCCTGTTACACGTGCGGGCGATTTTGCTCTAATAGCGGAGCGGCAGCGAGTGCACGAACTCGAAACAGTTTTTACAGCGAAAGCTGTAATGCGATTAAAACAGGGGTCACGCGCGTAGTAGGTACCCAGCAAGTGTACGTATAGCAGTTACTCAAAGAGTGTTTAGAAAAAGGCTCTGAAATGCTGCTATTCCAGCTTTCGCTGTGACCGTGCTGTGCGTTCGATGTAGGCCTGGCGGGTCTTTAGTGTGTCCACTGGACACTGCCGTCAACACTGCCAAATTGAAAAGATTCACTTGCGGCAGAACGTCTGACCAATGGGGGAGCATGGACATGGGGAGCACGTGACGGCGGGGGCGGAGTCTAATAGTGGGCGTGGTTTACGAGAGGAAACTCGCTCCGACTCTTGTAGCAAGGGCAACGCTGCCTAGCCAGAGCGGCGGGCATCGTGCAAAAGCGGCGCATGCAAAATGAACTAGTGTCTGGGCGTCCTGCTGCCACTCAGTCACTCGCATGTGAAACAGGCTTGAGAGGGGGTCCTGCAAACACTACCTAAACGTGACACAAAGACAAACTGCCCAGCTGCAAAACAATAATTGCGCAAGTAATACTGGCAAGAACAACGTTAAGCAGACACACAAGTGATCGCACCACTCAGCGTAATTACCCGCAACTAAAATGTTTATTAAGGGAGCTCTACATTTTCACATAAATGCCCGCTGGTTAAGCTAATTAATAAAGGCATAAGAATGGTCACAGCTAAAAATTAGCTAGCTGTTTCCAACACTTCAGGATGACCTCAGCTCTAAAACGTGGGGAAGAATGAGTTCACTTTTGGTCATAACCAGTCTAAAACCCTAAAGATTTGTTCTCACTTACCACCACCAGGCCAGCTGGACGTCAGATGTCGTGTCCGACACTGTCAGGAGGGTCTCGTAAAGTTCACACACGTCTCGGGGGGATGCTCCCGACAGTTTCAACAGTTCACTGCACGAGCGAAGGAAGAAGGCGGCCCCCAACCGCAAGCGCACCCAAGCCCCAGCCCCACCAAGCCCGTTAATCTGGCTCAGCCGGGACACAATGCTAAGGTCTGCAGCAGTGAGTGACACAAAATGGCCACCATGGGCCGCAATGAACTTTTCGAGCACTTTCAAGGGGGTACAGGAGAATCTCGGTGATATGAGTCTCAAGGCAAAATGAAAATACTCGTTATCCCCAAAAAATGAACAGGATTCATTTCCAAGCCACAATATAGGCACAAAATGTTTCCGTATAAAGTATTCCAGATGTCTTTCTTGGACACATGTGAGCCGGTCAATAAGGCAGCTGCCATAACGCATGCATCCAGGCTTCATTCACTATAGACTAACTAAAAGCCAAACACGAGCCAAACGCAGGCTTGTGTGAATAGTGAGTACTAGGTTTGAAGCCGATTCGAATAGTACATATCAAATACAGTGTAGACCACTTATACGTAACCACTTATAGTGCGAAACCGCTTACAATGCGGTCTTTTTCTACTCCTGTTCGCCCTCCCATAGAATCTCGTGTATACGCATACCGCTTATTGTGCAGTACCCCAAGATGAAAGACCGGTTATATTGCGGTTGTCAGAAATTGTTTGAGACAGACGCGGTAGCGAGTAGCACTGGGTGCGCTGCTGGGGAGTGAACCACGAGGTCGTAACGAAGGAGGAGGGGACACGAAGTGAATAAACCAAGAACGAAGAAAAGGAAAAGAAAATGAAAAATCACTGCATTTCAAGCTGCTTGAAGATAATTATGGGGCGAAGCTTTCGAAGGTGATTATTGTGATTAAAGTTGAGATAGTACTGAGACTGATTGTGATATAGCGGTGATTCTTCCTTATAGCTGATATGAGGTTCCGAGTTCTGGGTTACGTTTTGACTTCATAATCACAGCTTCATTAGCTATCGTCTCTGGTGTAGAAGTTTCTTGTTGGTATTGCCGCCTTGCATCCGCTTCAAGTTGTCTCAACTGCACGTCAGCTTGGCGCTTTTCCCGCTTAGCCTTTGCTTCCTTAGCCCTAGTCTGTGGTGTAGAACTTTGTTGTTGCCGCTTCGCATCCACTTCCTTCTCTTTTGTCTCCGCGGTAGCTTCCCGTCGACGGCAACGCTGATAATCAGCACGCGCTTTTCTGCGTTCGTCTTCGTCCATATGAGAGAAGAGAATGTGTGGTATGGAACGTGGTTATATATATATATATAGCGTTGACAGCAGCGGCATCACATCTACAATTAACTACAGCGCCCTCTGTTGCTTATAAGTTGAAGGTTACACTGGAAAATGGTTCAGAAATGTTACAGACGGGAGACGGCGGCCATCGTGAGTTCTTAAGGAGCTTCGCCCCTTAATAAAAGACCGCGGGCACTGCGCGGGCTTTTTGAGTAAGGGAGGACAGTTGCCATCGGTGACAGATAAGCCTTTGCATCGGCGCCAACGCAGCTACAGCGTACTGCATCTATATCGCTAGTGTGGCTGTGGCCGCGTGCCGCTCAACGTGGCACGTGCAATCCCGTCCTTATCAACTACATGCGTTTAACAGTTTCCTGCCGGGAAAGACATCGTCGTTATCGCGCTTGCAAGAAATATCGTCTTTGCTTCCTCATTCGTATGTTGAAAACTTTTTACGGTTTTATGACGCGAGCTTTCACCTTTGCTGCCAGTGCGCTGTCGTGTGTAAGCATGGCGAGTTGTCGACCCTCGTTGGTGATCTCCCGGCCGCGATTGCGAACTTCATATCACGCATGCGGTTCTTGGTTCATTGCTGGTGCGATCTTTTTGATGCCGAATCCTCATGTTTTGGACAAGCTTTCCGCGCCAACATATCGAACGGCAAGCTAGGCCTAATCGGCGTTGGTTGCGCTGCGATCAGTAGCGGTCGCGTGAATCTAAGTTGCGGTTTGATACCTAATCAACGAAACTCTTTGTGATGGCCGAACTTGACGGGAAGGGATATATATCGTTAAATGAAAACGAGGGCGGCACGTGTAGCGCTCAAATAGTGGTTCACGATTCGATTGCGATGTCTTAAATAGGGTGCGCGCCCGTGAAATCGCATGGTTGGCGTCTTTCAACGCGTCAAACTATGGACGTGATTTAACATAGTTTTTGTGTAATGCGCATAATCGAGGCGGTCTGGCAGTCGGCGAATATCTGCGATGGTGCTTTCATTTCTTAGACCCTCCCCCTTCAGTGGCAACGCGTTTTTGGACGTTAAATTCTTTTAACATTCAGAAATTTAAATGTTAGCAAGCCGCCATCGCATGTTTCGATTCTCGGACACGGGAAGCTGCATGCTCAACACGTTTTGTGTAAGTGCGGCCCTTGAAAAAGGTTGTTTTGGTTATAGTGCAGTACCGCTTATAGTGACAATATTCGTGACTCCCGCGACTTACGTTATAAGCGGTCTATACTGTATTATAAAGAAAAATGGGCATACTATTTGTCATGACCCAACTAAACTGCACAAGACTTTTTAGTAATTGAAACAAGGCCTGTGGAAATGCCTTTTTTTTTTTGTTCGAAGAAAGTGGAAACAACCTTAAATATCAGCAGGATTTGACATTCAGTAGAATGAAAATGATAATCTGTAAAAATATGTTACATTTCAAAATTTACTATACTTATAGCATGTAATCCAGTACAACAAGCTTTAAAACTTAAAAAATGATGAATCGATGTGAGGGCAATAAGTTAATTAACTTTAAATGGGGCTTTGCAGCATTGTGGATTTCCCCGTATACGTGTTTTCACAATTTACCAATAGTTCACTACAGTGAAACCACCTTTACAAAAAGTTACACGTGAGTTAAGTACACTTGATTGGGTGTTTTCATGATTTAGCACCCCTCTACTCCAGTGAAACCGCTTCTCCAGGGAGCTACATGCCCACTACAGTTGATCCCCTATATAAGAGAGACTGATATAAGAGAGACCAGCGTACCCGCAATCTGTTCATTTGTTTTGAATACTTTGTGAAAATTTTAAGTAATTTAAATTTGATTCTAAGCAAATTCAAATACAGTTAAACCCCTTTATGGGAGGCACGCTGCGGGCCAGCAATTCTTGTCTTTTTTTTACGAGATGTATCTTATAAGCAGGGCATCTCGTATGCATTTCCTTATCAACCCACTTTTATTGTGGGTAAGCTGGTGTCTCTTGTACCCATTTGTCTCTTATATCTATAGAGTTTCTTAATATACACTAGAGGGAACTCTGGCGCTAGTGTCTATGGGAGCTGCAACACACGGCGCTTCAGCAAGTATGGAAATGATGGGTAGTACACACATTTGTCTAATATTCGTACTTCTGGCCTGCTTCTGGCTCCGTGTGTGTTCGTGTGGCTTGGAGCTGTTTTTTCACGAAAACATAAATTAGCAAATGTTCACCGTTTGCGCTTCACAACCATATTCTTTTAGGCTTACCATTTTGAATCAAGTCACCAAGTTCAAAAGGGTTCGTTCTTTCTTTCAAAACAAAACCGTAACCAGCAATAAACGAAGCCGCAAATACGATTCGCCGCCCGCAAGTACGAAGACTAGGCAAATATGTGTACTACCCATCATTGCCATGGTCGCTAAATGATCGCAGCGCCAGAGTGCCCTCTAGTAAATTTCGGGAAACTCTATGCTTATATCAGTGCCTCTTATAAATGGGTTCGACCACACTGTATTATTCGTTCGAATATTCGAAGCATTCGAATACTCGCACAAGCCTCCTTACAACGCAAAACACGGCACACCGTTTTTCACTGCTGTCAAGTGGAATCTTCAAAACAGAGGTTGACAGAACAGAGGTTGACAGGAGAATAGAAAAAGCAGTCCGTAGCACTCACATGAAGTTGAGCCGCATGTAGACGGTGTGACCGTCACATTCCTCCACAAGCCTTGGAAATGATATGCAGGATCTAGAGATAAGTTGGAAAAAAAAACTTTCCTGAGCTCCTCTTTTTCAATTTCAATACAATTAATAAGCAAACAGAACCAAACATTATCATTATTTCTTCATTCACTACAGACAGTGCTAGTTCACCGTCAAGTACTGTAGAATTCCGCTAACGTAAGTGCTCTACTAACAGATGCTAACTAAGCGAAATTATAGGTGTCAACTAAATGTTTGATCTTGCAAAAAAAAAGTGTGAATTTCTGAGTTTCACGTTCCAAAACCATGATGGATGCATGCCATAATGGAGTGCTCTGTATAATTGACTACCTGGGGTTCTAGATTAACGTGCACACACATCACATGGGGCCTTTAGCGTTTTGTTTCGGTCGAAATGCGACTGAGATCAAAGCCTGGCGTGAAAGCACCGCTGATGACAAGCCCATGTCAATGCAACGACTGCAGGAAGCAGACACAATGTGGACGGAACACTTAAACCTCATTTTAACAGTCACATCTGCGACCAAAATACTTCCGAAAATCTGCTATAAGCGATTATTTGTGACATTATCTATGACAAAGCTATTGGTCCCTTACTTCATTATAATTGCTAATTCATTATATCGAGGTTTGAGTGCACTGTACCATGGAACACTAGCCCACGTTGATCCTCCCTGATTGAGCCTTCCGAAATATGCTAGGACTCTCAGCATGGGCAATGTCGATCATGAGAAGTGTGAAGATGCAATGCCAAATGACACGAAGCGAACGGAACAATATTTTGCGTTACGCGGCACAGTACAGGCCTGCTAAACTTCTCTTTAACTCAATGAAATGTGTGCACAATGCAACAAAACTCAAACATGGTGGGAGCTGTGAAAGATTAGGAGCTTCAAGCCAAGTTAGTACACTGGCATAAAACTCCTTTGCTTTATTTAGACGGATGATTTGCTGCCGGCCACTCTAACGGTGAAGAAACTAGTACATCCTCACGTGCACACAGTGGTTGCGACGCCATGGAATAAGGAAGGGGTGCAGAGCACATTTTGAGCTAATTAAACACAGCAGCGTGGCGCCATGGTTGCGCTGCGAACGAAGTTGCAGAATGACAAAAATGGCGACTTTTACACTGCTCTTATGCGAATGAGGTGCACAATTTATCTATTCATCAAGAAAATGAAAGTGCATTCGTGTAATAATACTGCAGCTTGTTGTTAATAATAATGTCTGGGGTTTTACATCCTGCAACCACCATAAGATTATAGGAGGCGATGTAGTGGCCGGAAATTACGACCATCTAGTGTTGTGCAATATGCACTGACATCACGCAGCACATGGGCCTCAGCCATTTCGCCTCCACCGAAATGCAACTGCCACGGCAGGTATTGAACCCGCGACTTTTTGATAAGCAGCAGAGCCCTGCAACCACTTATCCACCGCGGCAGACTACTGTTTATTGTTTTCATGATACTTTGTAAGATTCGATATTAGGTTAATTCAAACATTTTCTCTGGTCTCATGGAGCCTAAATTAACAAGCTTTTACTCTATGCGACTTCATGGTCATTGCAAATTATGTTTAAAATGTTTGGGGTGTTTTTCACGTTACCATTCCGCGATTAGACACTCTGACCACAGCGCTGGAGAAAACCAGTACCGTAAAAAAAGGTTGTCCGTGCTTTTAAAACTCACTCTTCCGTCTTTCGCTGAAGACCAACCATGTTGCTGCTAGTCTGGAAGTAGTTGGCCACGAAGTTCTCCAGCAGCTCGTGGATGACGTCGCTTGGCAAGTCAAAGTTTCCCGATGCCGCTTTGAACAACAGCCGCGGATCGGTCGGTAGCCGCGACAGGCCCCTCTGCAATGCCTAGCAAATGAGAAAGAGCGAACGATTGATCGACTTGGTTTGGGCTTCGAGCAAGACAATTTACAAGTTGTCTCGGGAGATGCAGCGAAAGGCCTACGCGATGCCTGTCCAGACTAGTGGGCGCAAGGACATACCGTGGCGCCACCATGCGAAGGCATCCCTGTGACGTACGTGGTTGGATTGCTCCGCCGCCTTCTCGCGCACAGCCCACAGCCGCTTTCGCGTTTTCTTTTTTTAATTATTATTCTTGTACTTAACTCAACGAAATCAGTAAAATACTGCTGCAGCTTCTTCCCTGACTGTACAAAGTGCTGAATAACTGCCCCAGAAAAGTATTACGCTTCTCACAATGCCTAGCAGCCGGCATCATCTACTATGGCCACATAAATGAAACAACCACGGCGACAGAGCGCGCCACCTCGGTAAAAGGTGATGACTCATTCAATCGAAGATGTCAAATTGAAGCACCAAATGGGTATTAACGGTAAAGAAACTTATCTTTGCTGCAAGAAATGCGCGCAACCCTGCTACTTAATTCATTATAGGTCTGCATCTAAAGACGGGCCGCGGTTGACATGCGCAAAATATGTTTATGTTTAGCACATATAACCCTACGAAGCACAGCGCAAGCGGATTTCCCGCTTTCTGGGAAGCAACACGGCAATCTTACAGCCGCATGCAGCCGCAACCTCTCTACGATGGTTGCTCACAAACGTGAGAATCACACACGCGCGTGCCTCATTCAGAGTTGTAACTATTCTCTGTGGCATGCTCCTAGTAGTTATTGCACAAAAGTTCTACGGTGGTCACACGTTGCACATAGAGTCGCCATCTATCCCCACGTGGGTGAAAATTATGAATGATTGATTCAGTTCCAGAGCTTCTACAAAGAGGCAAATCGTGATTTAAAAAATGTGATCAGCCAGCCATATCATTTTACGCCCCTGGGCATGCTGCGAGGTCTCGCGCACTGTGATCTAAACGGCAATTTCATGTGCCAGTGAAATTGTTTGTGTCAAGTTTTATATATTTTTTTTGCAGTTTCATTCATAAGCTGTGTAATATTTCACGGCAGCTCTTTGAAGACACATCACTTTTCGAACCTTACAACGTTTTCGCCTGTAGATCAAAACAACATTAAAAGGAAGTGACCGTGGCTATGGGCCCATTCCATACAGACGTAATCTATAAGCAAGGAACCCTGTGAGCTGAAGTCGCAGATGGCAGGCAAGTTGACAGAGTTTTTTTTTTTTTTTTTTTTTTTTTCGCAGGCGGCACCACCTTGATTTGAACTGGGGGCCGGGCAGGCAAATGTGGGCGACCATTATTTTGTGCACTATATGCCATAGAAAATTTTCGAAGGGCGAGGGGGAAACACAGGCTTGGTGTGCCACCCCCTAGCTACACCATTGGCGGATGGAAACCCGCGTCGGGTACACACATGGGGATGGACACCAAGGGAGGATGGTGGTGGCGCAGACTGCGGTAAAAGTTACCTTGGCGAGAGAAGTAAGCTTTAGCATTCACCAGAGCGCACATGTATGATCTAAGAAAGGAGGTTTCGTCGAACGGGCTGGCCGAGCACGCAGAAGCAACTGGTCACGAAATAGACTGCTATAGCTCAAAGATAATGAAAACAAAGAGAAAGAAACTGGACTTCCGGGCTATCTCTTGACTCCCTGACAATTCAGAGTCCCATTTTAAAATATACATAACCAAACTGTTAGCACGTTCATTTTTATTTCTGAACGAGGCTTCCGTGCAGAAATTGAAATGTTCTGCTTTGATGTGAGCATTCACGGTCTGTGCTATTTTAACTCCATGGGCTCGAAATAACAACCACAACAACAAAGAGAGAGGTGACAGTGGCACTGCCAGTGGCATCGCGTACGTAGTGCACTGTGGCAATGCTGCCGGTAATGTTTACTGCAACTTTCCGTATTGTGCAGTCTGCAGATGTACGCACAGATGAAGTCACAACAATACAACGCTGTTAAAAAATGAAAACACCGTGAAGTGGCCATTAAAAGCAACTGCATCCAACTGCCAGCTTTCCTTTGCCAGAGCAAGGCGAGATCATGTGATCCAACCCTACATGCCACAGCGATTGCAGTGCTCGCGCCTGCAGTGGTGGGCTTTGCGCCCAGTGTCACTCAGGCAGCAGCTGCAGCAGTGCGATCCCTCTAATTTAGAAAGGACACCCAAACCTCGTTATACACACACAGGAAAATAAATTAGTTATGAACGAAAATTCGTCGTTATAAAGGTATATTCCTATCACTATATTTATCACAAGACTACTTTTAATTTTCTTTGTTAGAATCACTATTTCGTCCAGATTCCTTATATCGAGGTTTGAGTGTAGACAGCTGCGAAAACACATGTATGTAACACTACAAGAACAATAAGAAATATGCTCTCTTCGGCATTGAAAAAAAAAAGAAAAGAACAGAAGATGAAAAGCTACAGAACAGTGGCTTATCCAATGTGGCGTTACCTGTTTAAAAAGATTATACAGTAGGCACTCAAGAGAACATGAAGACACCAGGACAATATATTCTATTTCACAGGCGTTCAGGCTGCTGAGAGACGAACAAAAGTGCAGAATACAGACACTGTACCAATTACATTGTATGCAGTTGTTCCGTTTAGTGAAAGCTTAGAATACGCCTTGTACTACAGCACTTGAAAATCACATCAGTGCACAACTTGGCACAAAACTGACCAACGCAGAGCCTTGTATTGGCGACTACAGCAGAGCCTTTTTTTTTTTTTTTTTTTTTCAGATTAATGGGGGACTGCAAAGTCTAATAAACCGATGTTCAGATTAATGGAAGCACTTTTCAACCCAGTGCTTGGTGACTTCTGGTATTATGCGCTAGAGCAGTCCAAGCTAGCAAACAATGAAATTAGAGTAAATGAGTTACTTTCAGCTATAATGGCACGGGATGCGAAGCAGCAGCATTGCGTATGGGTGGCGTCACAGGTTGAACGACGCTAACGCGGGCACTCCTGGAGTGCTGGAAGATTAATTCGAAGCGATGGCTGGCTTAGGTCTTGTAGGTGACATGTACGGACATGTTTCAACGTGTACCGTAATTTACTCGATTATACCGCGCCCTCGATTGTAACGCGCACCCGATTTCCACCGCTTACAAAAAAAAAAAAAAAAAAAAAAAAAAAACCACGTAAGACATTCATTGCAACGCGCACCCATTTTTCTCGCTGGCCCGCACGATCACACCACTCGAAAAAAACGACTCCTTTCGTGAGCATCTTCCATTTAAATATGAGGTACGGGCGAAGCTTGTGCCCATCTGACGTGTAACAGAGCATTGCCGTCACTGTAGTTTTACCGTGGACCGATGTCAGCACATGAACTTGCTTCGCCCCCTTCTTCTCGACGGTTGTGGTGCCAAGCATGTCGAAGTAAAGAGGTGTCTGATCGACATTCCCGATTTGCCCAAGCAGGTAGCCGTTGTTGCGCCGCAAGTTTAGGACGAACCTCTGAAAACTGTGAAGCTTTTCGTCGTATTACTCCGCAAAACTTTTCGCATATGCATGTTCCCCTTCGGAGGGAAAAGCCTTTCCTCTTCATAAAGTTGGTTAGCCAGCACCTGCTCGCTTTAAACTGGCTCCGCATTAGACCTTTTTCTAAGACTAATTGCATAGCCCACACTTGGAGCAGTTCTGTCGTCACGGGCCGCTGTGCCGCTCGCTGCTCAAGCACATCCTCGTAGAGCAGCTCTTTAATTTGCAGAAACCGACCCTGCTGTGGTCCACTGAAGCCTTTGCGTCAAGCTTTGCTGTCGACAATCTTTTGCTTTTGTTTCCGCCGGTCCCGCACGCACGTTTCGGGAACTTCGAACGACCGCGATGCGGCCCCATTTCCGTCCGTTTCTGCACGCGCGATGACTTTTCTTTTAAGGGGAGATGCTACTCGAAAAACGATTTTCTTTTATAAAAGTCTGAATTTAACACAAATTGGCATGCTAATAGAGTTTTTTCTCCTCTTTTCAAATATGTCATTTATTTTCATCTAGATTGCTTGGTTTTCTTTCTGGAGGTCAGATACTGCAAAATTATGGCCATTGTTATGCAACAATTCTGACCTATAAAAATTTGAGATACAGCATGCAGATATAGCTGACTATGATCCTTTGGAACTGTAGAGTGCAAAAAAGTATATAAATCTTGTGTGTAAAAAGGTGAAATACAATAATAAAATAGAAAAATTTACTATCGCTCTAGTTGCCAAGGGCTTTCAATGATATGTAATTTTTGAAAAACATAATCAAGCAGCACTGACAATCTGAATAGATACTTGCACTCTATGGGCCTTCATCATGCTATGTGCAAAATTTCATAGTGGTATGACAATTCTAAGTATACGAACTAGCGTGTATAAGAAGCACAGATCACACAAAACTGCAAAAGGAGAAAAACGCATTTGAAAGTTTGAAACCTTTTTTTTATCACAGAGTTGTTAGAAATGCATAATCGTTGGCCAATATGTTCAACAGAACTTTGAAAAGCACTGCAAGTTACTAGAACTGTCCTGCAGCATAGGTTGTGCCCTCACGGTCCTTGCGAGCACTCTCTTCTAGCCGTGCCTTTTTCACTCCACGACGACGGTGGGCCCTTGCTTCTGCTGTCAGACGCTCGGATATTCTCTTGATGCGCCTCGCATCGCGGGAATCACTGAAAGTAACTAGATCTCTAGATGGCAGTATGTTGAGCTCTTCCAGGATGTGCTCGAAAGTAGCATGACCCTTGTTGAACCACAGGATTGCCATAGCTGCGGCAGTCTTGACAACCGTTCGGGAGACAAACTTAGTCTTGGGGCAAAGTAGCCAAATTTTGCTGTTCAGGGATTCCGATGCGTTCTGGGCTTTCCCTTTGATGCATCGAGCAAGGAGCTTCTCATCCGTTAGCCGCTTATAACTGGGCAAAACAGCCAATCCCTGTGCTTTTGTCAGGAGAGGTGTGTGGCGTGGTGCAGGTTCACCAAGTGCTTCAGCGCGTTGATGTTTGCACCACGACTCTGTTCCTGCAGGGCAAAACTTGTGGCTGCCAGCATTGTCAGTAGAGCATGAGAGGAAGTACGAAGCCCATACTGCAGTGTACATATCCCAAACACTCCCCCTGTTGCTTGTTAAGGCAATCTGATAGTATGTTTGGAGCTTCTGAATGGCTGGCTCTTTCATTTTCTGCCCTCGTGGTAATGGCACATGCCGCTTCCATAGCGCGGTGCCAAGTCTCTTGGCCACATGATTAATGCAGTCTTCTTTTTCTATATTGACAGCACCATAGACTTTTGACTCTGCAACTGCACTATATGCTTTGCTGTCACCGTCACTCAAGAATGTCATGAAATGCAGTGGGGTGTCATAAGTCAATGTTCTCTGCCAAATGCGCATTGCAGCCTCTGTTTCCATGGCATGGGAGGAACAGTCTGCATTTTTTTCACAGACTGGGCCATGGAATGCCTGCCACACTTCCTCATCTGGGCCCATATCCTTGTGCCTACTGCATGTCAGGCAGTAATTTGATATGACCTCGAAGTCTAAGCAGAGGCCAGTATCTAAGGAGATAACTGCACCAATCCCGTTGTGGCTTTTGTGGCCCCTCTTCTGCCAAGTGCCGTCGAACATAACAGCCACATCAGTTTCGCCTGCTACTTCTTTCGTCAACTCTCTGGATCGGCGAAAGTTTTCACTCACAGCTGCCATGGCAGCGGTGTGCACCTTCTTTGCTATCGAAAAAAAATCCTCGGTGGTGCATTGGCTTTGGGAGTCCAATAATGGAGCATCTTGAGCCACCGCGATGCCTTCATACACATTTTTTTGCATTTTGCAGTTCGAATTTAGTTTTGAAATTTTCAAAGATGAAAGAAGAAGGTTTGAAGATTACAATGCAATAAAAATCAGAAATACGAGAAATTTCACTAAAAACGCGATTTTTCGACTCGTATCTCCCCTTAAAAGTGGCATCGTGGTGCACTCAAGTTTTTGGAGTCGGCCCTTCCATGCCGTCGATGCTAATGCACTACTAGATGACGAACTCCTCAGCACACGTACGAAGTGCCGCACATGGGAAACACATAGGCAGAAATGGCCGACGCGCCGTGCCGACGCACGTAGGGGGCGGCCATTTTGGATTTGCCGATGGCAATAGATGACCATCATTTGTTTGTTCGTACTCGATTCTAACGCGCATGCGATTTATGAACTCGCTTAACAGGAAAAAAGGTGCGCGTTAGATTCGAGTAATTACGGTATGTTAGGCACGCGCCCGGTTTATTGCGCGTGAATTAAAGAGTCGATGGTGTGGCGATCGGCGGTTGCTGCAGGTGTTGCGGGCGAATGGATGACGCGGCAGCGAGGGAGGGTGACGCCAGCGCACACTGTGAGGGGAGCACGACCTCAATGCGCACTTTACTTGGCACCTACTTGACACCGCGCAAACACAATGTACGGAGGAACAGCAGTACACATGCCAGTCAAAGCGCTGCTTCGCATCTGAAAGACAATATGCTGCCGGCAGGTGACCGAACCTGCACCATCCGGATCATCTAAGTGAATGTTTCTTACATTAGTTGCTTTTTCCATGTCCCCAGCCTTGACGTAAAGCTCAACGAGTTGGAGCCATCCGTCGGACCAGCCAGGATTGTCTCCCACTGCCACGCTGCAGAGTTGTACGGCAGAAGATCCCCTGCATTGCCAATGTTAACGAGGTCACATGGTTAACCAACCTGTCTGAAGCTCTCTCATTAGGCCAATGCTTTCTACACTATGCTTTGAAGACATGCAGTCGTGCAACAGATGGCTCAAACGTACCTCAGCAAAAAAACGTGCACCTAACTCAGATTCTCTGATGGAATATATTTTGTCTGTCGGACTTGCTTGAACTCACCAAAATTTTCCCCATTTCCCCAACTGTACGCAATTGCACTTGAACTTGGCAGAATATTTTTCTCATCCAGACTGACTCGAACTTACACTCACCAAAATATTACTCACTCGGACTACTGACCCGATCTTGACACAATTCTGACACGATCCGAGTCAGTCTGCTGACCAACAGGTTCAATTGGTGATAACTCGACTTTTTGGCACAGTGACTCCTTTTAGATCCTGCTTTTTCATTCCCCAATCCGATTTGAAGCAATTTTCTGGGTTAGGTAAACTACATAGCAGATTCATACGACAAAGAGCCCAGGAGAAAGAAATACAGGCAAGGGGCACCCGATAATGGCGAGTTGTAAAACAGTAGAAATAAAGAGCCTGACAGTAAATAGGCTCTTTGTAAACATTAAGATATTCTAGCGGCGATCTATTTACAAATTTTTTTATAGTTTGCTTTCACATAAAATGAGAGCCAAATTGATTGATATGTGGGGTTTAACGTCCCAAAACCACCATATGATTATGAGAGACGTTGTAGTGAGGGCTCCGGAAATTTCAACCACCTGGGGTTCTTTAACGTGCACCCAAATCTCAGCACACGGGCCTACAACATTTCCACCTCCATCGGAAATGCAGCCGCCGGGATTGAATCCCGTGACCTGTGGGTCAGCAGCTGAGTACCTTAGCCACTAGACCGCCGCAACAGGGGCTAAATTCAGAGACAAATGGCACCAAAAAAAAAAAAAAAAAAAAAAAAAAACAAGGCCACCATTTTCCAAATAAGCCCGACAGATGTTTGTTCAGCTACGTAGTTAAGCTTGAATCTGCATATATCTAACTTCAAAGGCTCATTGAAAAAATTCTATGCAACGTAATTCAACATGTAGAATATTGATATATAGAAAATATATTCAAGATTTTGCAATTGCTCGACATATCCAATATTAGTAATATATCCAGATTGAACTGTATATCCTAAATCCTTGAACAACAATCTTTTGGGATAGAAAAAATATTGATAAGATTCTGAAATGTACTGTGCAGATGTTCTGTCCATTCCGGTTTAAATGCGCAGACTCACATGGACTGGGATAAAAGCAGGTTCAGGTGGCTGGCAAAGAGGGCGACACACTTGTCGGGTCCCCCGAGCTCGTCCACCGCTTCGTGGAAAGCGCATAGCAGAGTGTCGGGCGACTGGGTCAGGCCCTCTTCCCGGTCCCAGGGGATCTCAAAAGAGTCCTGAAAATGCAATTCCCTCGGGCTTATAATACACCGTTGTGAAACAATTTTTCACAGGCATTTGAAGAAACAAAACTAAAATTTACATTATTTATACATAGCAGTTCGAACACAGTCCATAAGCAGACGCTTTGTTCTTTCTTCAGAGCTCACGTGTGAAATGAAGATGAATATTCAATACCGTCATCCTTCATGAAAGGGAACACCCGAGCACGTGGCCTGCACTCTGCGGCGGCTGCCATCAGAGCTCCCATAACCGACAGCTAAAGAAAGCATGCCCGCTTTTTGCCTCATTACAACAAAGTTACATCTTACACAAAAATAGGATTGTTATATTCGAAAATTCGTTATAACGGTATATTCCTATATCTACTGCCCAGACTATTCTTCATTTACTTGGTTTAACCGGGCTCATTTTATTGAGGTTTGGGTGTATCTACTGGCAGACAAAACCACGAGCTGTGGCCATTTACGGACAAGCGCCTCTACATCGCACTCCCCCTCCCGTTTCTCAATGGGAGACGCCGCCAAAAGTGGACGTGTTTTGTTTAGCTGATGATTGATGGCGCTGCAGGCAGCCACTGCAGTGTGCAAGCCACGTACGATGACAGTGCGCATTCAACTGATAGTTCGAGCTCCGGCTAAGCGCGTCTCGTTCAACTGGTCGAAACGAAGTGCTGTAAGCACGTTCAGCTGTTTCATTCAGAATAATGCACTCGTACTCAGAGCACTTTGAGGCATGACTCAGAACTTTTGACGTTAAAGCAGGTTTTGCAGTTGTGTTATCCGATCTTGGCCAAAATGCCACCGCATTAACTGCATTAAAACACATTATTTACAAGGAATGTAGGCCGGGAATACATATAAAGGAAATTATGCTGAGAAACAATTTATGCAGAATTGTATCGAGACTTCCCTGCATATGTGACGGAAAAAGCGGTGAGCATGTTCAGCCGCTAGCGAAAGGTACAGTCTGCAGGCCGCGTGTTTGAGACTCTGGTTTAAAGCAGTGGGAAAAATAGAAAAGGAAGCGCTTCTTTCGCATTACCGTGGAGCAGAGTCGACCGACCGATCCGCGTTCGATGCAGAACAGTCCGGCTGGCAGCGATCGGAACTCGACGAAGTACAGGTAGCAGAGCCACAGGAAGCACAGGTCGCCGGGCGACAGAAGCATGTTGGCACACTGGAGGATGTCCCGCGTCGTCTCGTCCAGGAGCTCGCCAGAGTCCGACGAGTCCACGAAGTGCTCGAACCTGACGATGGACTTGACGGACGTCTGCGCGACCACAGACAGTGTGTTTCATCCCTACCGAAATCGCATCCGGGAGAAACCTGTCCCAAGGTGCAAGATCGCCGCACACTCGAATGCACCCGTGAAACTACACTCAAATCTCAACATAATGAACACGGACGTAACAAATTATCGGTCCTAACAAAGTAAGTGAAAATTAGCTTTGTCATAGATACAGTGTTATGAATTTACAACTAATTTTTGAATATAGCAATGTATTTCAAATACAGTTAAACATGGATATAACAAAATTGATAAATTCCCGGGAAAATTCTTTATAAAGAAGATTTCGTTATATGCAGGTTTGATATGAAAATTCAACAAATAAATGACCAAGTTAATCAAAACGGGTACTGAAGGCAGAGCTAACCCAAAACACTTATTTTACAGTAAAAAACTGTTATTATTGCGATAGCAATTATATGGACACTCTCGAAGGGTTTTTGCCATTGCCGCCATGTTCCGTATTGAGTACAAATAGATAACATGCCCCGGCACATCGTAACTTCGACGAGGGGGTAAAAGCGCGCGAGAGCTGCTGAAGCAGAGATCAAATGATTTGGCCCATCCCTATCGTCTGCAAAGTGCATAAGATAACATCTCCCACATGTTAAACACCGTCGAATGCTCACACAGAAAGTAAACCACCTGTCTTGAACAAGCAGGAAACAACGCTGGGAGGGGGGGGGGAGGGGGAGATCGCTTGAGTAGCAATAATAAACTTGTATTTTAAAGGCGGTCGCGATCGGTGGCGCCCTTGCTATCTCGGCAAGTATCAGTGCGGTTTTAACGCGAAGGGACTGTGTGGAAAAAGCACTTTTCCCTGGAGCGGCCGTATTTGCTCACACGAGCGTTTTGTGGAAGTTCCGCGATATCGGATCCCAAACAGTTGGCTGCCAGCCTTACTTCTTTTTAACATTACTATTTCTTGCTATTGCGTTCATTACATTGCATTCGACGCGCCGTCGTGTTGGCAGAATTGACTAATTGCGAAATCTACCAGCCTGCTAACTCGCGGCGCAAGACGGAAGTGCGTGACGAGTCGACCTCAGAAGATCTGTCGTTACCGTGGTCGCGGAAAGTTTCCATCAAAGCCCAATCCGACATCCCCTTGGGGTTGACGACACTGTTGTCCGAAATTCTTAAAAGTCACAGTCGCGCTGCAAGGGCGAAGAAATGAGGCAAGCAGATCGAAACATGCAGCGCACTGCTCACGCACAAATGACACCACAAAACAACATATACACAGGACGAGAGTGAACCAACAACGTTTCCCTAGTTATTACTTCCTTGTGTTTGAAAAGTGCACTCTTTTTGCATACGGAGCCTGCTGAGCGAGCGAAGTGGTCTTTGTGCGCCCGGCAACTACCGTATTTACTCAATTCTACCGTGCGCTCGATTGTAACACGCAGCCGATTTCCACGATGAAAAAAAAAAAAACGTTAAGACATCGATTGCAACGCGCACCCACTTTTCTCGCTGGCCTGCACGATCACACCACTCGAAAAATTAACTCTTTTTGGGAGCGTCTTCCATTTAAATAAAAGGTACGGGGCAAGCGTGTGCCCATCTGACATGTAACAGAGCATTGCCGTCACTGTAGTTTTACCGTGGACCAATGTCAGCACGGGAACTTGCTTCGCCCCTTTTTCTCAACGGTTGTGGTGCCAGGCATGTCGAAGTAAAGAGGCATCTGATCGGCATTCCCGATTTGCCCGAGCACGTAGCCGTTGTGCCACAAGTTTAGGACGAACCTCTGAAAACTGTGAAGCTTTTCACCGTACTCCTCCGCAAAACTTTTTGCATATGCCCGTTCACCTTCGGAGGGAAAAGCCTTTCCTCTTCATAAAGTTAGTTAGCCAGCACCTGCTCGGTTTAAACTGGCTCCGCATTAGCCTTTTTTCTAAGGCTAACTGCATAGCCCGCACTTGGAGCAGTTTTGTCAAAGTGGGCCACTGTGCCTCTCGCTACTCAAGCACATACTCGCCGAGCAGCGATTTGCGAAAACCGACCCTGCTGTGGTCCACTGAAGCCTTTGCGTGAAGCTTTGCTGTCGACAATCTTCTGCTTTTGTTTCCGCCAGTCCCGCACGCACGTTTCGGGAACTCCGAACGACCGCGATGCGGCCCGATTTCCGTCCGTTTCTGCACGCGCGATGACTTTTCTTTTAAAAGCGGCATCGTGGTGCACTCGAGCTTTTGGAGTCGGCCCTTCCATGCCGTCGATGCAAATGCACTACAAGATGACGAACTCCTCAGCACACGTACGAAGTGCCGCACATGGGAAACACATAGGCAGAAATGGCCAACGCGCCATGCCGACGCACTTAGGGGGCGGCCATTTTGAAAATGCCGATGGCAATAGAATGACCGCATTCATTTTTTTTCGTACTCGATTATAACGCGCATGCGATTTATGAACTCGCTTAACCGTAAAAAAGGTACACATTAGATTCGAGTAATTATGGTAAACGAAATCGTTCCAGTCAAAGTCGAAGACGTGCTATTCTCCTTACAGAAGGATAAGTGCGCGTGCACAAGCATCTACCCCCCCCCCCTCCAATTGGTAATGATAATGATAATGACGCCGTCATTGATAAAATGATAATGACGCCGTCAAATGATAATGACGCCGTCACGTAGTGCCCTCTCTCGGCCAAGTCCCGGATGATGATGACGCCGTCACGTAACGCCTTCTCTCGGCCACCCTCACAGGTCTCCCCGTCACGTAACGCCCTCTCTCGGCCACCCTCAGAGGTCTCCCCCCCTCAAAATGTGAAGCCACCACTACACATCCCCTGCAGCGTTATGGTAGAGTGTCAGCTGAACTGCGTGTCTCACACTGTGGTGACGACCCGTTTTGGGGTCCACTAGAACAAAGTCATTCTGTCCTACACGTCTCTCTGCCCGTAAAGGACCGGAACGCCGGGGTGCAAGCTTCGAGGAGAAGCCCTTGGTGGCATCGCTGAGGGAGTGGCTTTCGAGCAGAACAAGATCACCCTCCTGTATTGTCAGTGGCCGCCTGTGCTGGTTGTAGCGAGTCTTCTGGGCGCGCCACATGTGGTTTTGGTGTGTCCTGGAGAAGTCAAGCACCTCCTGCAGACACTTGGAGACCTCAGTAGCAAATGCACGGTAGAGCTGTCGCAGGAGGCTCCGCGTCGTCTTTGGCCTCAGCCTGTGTCCATGGGGTTCTCAGCTCCCGGCCATAACAGAGGAAGGCAGGCGTGTAGCCCGTGACAACACTTTCAGCCGTGCGCATGGCCAGGGCAATTTCAGGGATGTGCTGGTCCCAGCCTTTGTGGTTGGAACAATAAGCCCTAAGGCACTGCTTGATAATGCCATTGTGGCGCTCCACCATTTGCCCGGCAGGGCGGTACGGAACAGTGTGTCGGTCTTGTATGTCCCAATGCTTAAGGAGGCCCTTCCACAACCTGCTTACAAACGGCTTTCCATTATCACTTGAAATGGAGACAGGTGTGCCATGTCTGCAAAAAACCTGGATCATGCAGGCCACCACACTCTTGCTGTTTGCTGCCCGTAATAGGAAAAGTTCAATGAACTTGGTGAACTTGTCAATCACTACGAGAAGGTACTTGTGGCGTCGAGGTGTCATAAGCAAGGGCCCAATTATGTCCACGCTGAGCTGTTCCATGGGGGCAGTGGCCCACTGACTGCTCATCAGCCCTTCTGGCTTCTGCCGGTGGGCTTTAGTGTGCTGACAAACCTGGCAGCATCGCACATACTTGGATATGTCCGAGCGCATACCCAGCCACACGAAATTCTGAGAAATGCGTTTGAGGGTCTTAAAAAAGCCGGAGTGGCCGTTAATCGGGTGGTCATGGGACAGTCGCAGGACCAAGTTGCAGAGATGATTTGGTAGCCAAGGTACTTTCCTGTTCCCTCAGTGCTGTACAAGCAACCCACTCTCTTCCATCTCGGTCGTCTCCGCCAGGTCTTTGATCAAAGGTTGATCACTGTCAGTGGGCGGAAGCTTCCCTCCCTTCATCACAGTTCGTAGTTTTGACAGTATGGAGTCCTGCTCTTGTTCCTGGGCGAGGAGCCCTGCATCATTCAAGACAGTAGTGTCGTCCACTTCAGATGCTACAGCAGCTGCCTCAAAGCTGATTTGTGGGCTGGGCTCTGGAAAAGCCATAGAGAACAGCATCTCGTGTAGACTCGGGCTTGGAACTTCCTGGTGCTGAAGGGGAGCTCTGCTCAAGGTGTCGGCTGGTACATTTGCAAGACCCCGCCTGTGCTTGATCCTGCAGTTGAAACCTTGCAGCCGCAAAACCCAACACTTTACACGTGGTGAGGCCTGGTCTGTGGTGAACATCCAGGACAGTGAGGAGTGATCACAGTGTATTTCAAACTCGGTGAACTCAAGGTATGGTCGGAACTTGTCCACTGCCCACACCACAGCCAGACACTCCCATTCTTGCACTGTATAGCGCTGCTCTGCCTCAGTGAGGACCCTGCTAATGAAGCTTATTGGACGCAGTTGAGCATCACTCTCAGCTGCCTGCAGAAGCACCGCTGCAATGCCGAGTCCACTGGCGTCTCTTTCCACCCCGAATGGTCTGTTGAGGTCCGGCAAGTTTACAACAACATCGTCGGCCAGGGACTGCTTAAGTGCTCTAAAGGCTTCCTCTTGCTGCAGCTCCCACCGCCAACGTTGGTTTTTCTTCAGGAGTTCTGTGAGTGGACGTGCAGTGATAGAAAACTGAGGTATGAACCCTCTGTAATAGCCTGCTAGTCCCAGGAAGGCCTGCAGCTGTTTGAGTGTTGTTGGTTGAGGATAGTCCAGCACCGCTCGCACTTTTTCCTTGTCCGGCCTACACTGCCCGGGCGATATTTCATGGCCAAGGATATTCAGGTATTGACAGCACACGTGCACCTTCTCTGGGTTAATGGTCAGCTGTGCCGAACTTATGCGCTTCAACACCTCCCGAACATGCTCAAGATGATCCTCTAGGGTCTCCGAATACACCAGGACATCATCGAGAAACGCCATGGCAAACTGGTGATTAATTCTCTCCAGTAGTCGGTCCATCAGGATCTGAAACGTGGCAGGACCTCCGGCAACTCCAAAGGGCATTCTCATGAACTCGAAGGTTCCCCGATGGCAAATGAACGCTGTCTTTGGAATATCCTGCTCTTGAACAGAGATTTGAAAAAAACCCTGTGAAAGATCAAAACTTGAGAACCACCTGGCTCGTCCCAGCTGTGCCAGCAACCAATCAGTCCTCGGCATGGGGTAGACTGGCACCTTAGTGCGTGCATTCAGCTGGCGGTAATCCACAGCCATGCGGTAGCCACCAGACTTCTTCTCAACCAGGACTGGAGCACTGGCATGCTGACTTTGGCTAGGGCGGATGAGGTTCTGTGCCAGCAGGTCTTGAATGCAGTTGTCCATGATGGCCTGCTTCTTGGCATTCACTGGTCGCAGTTTGCATCGAACAGGTGGGTTGTCTCCCGTGTCTATGCGATGCTCTGCCAGGGTTGTGGAGCCCAAAGTTGTGGTGAAGATTTCGCTAAACTCTTCTAAAATGTGTTTCATGCGTGGGTTTAGGTCCGACGAGTGGCCGAGAATGATCACGTTGCAGGCTGCAGTCGCCTCCGGCACACTGGCACACACACTGGCATTGCCCTCAGCAGAAATGCAGCGCAGACTGTCTCCAAAATCATCCACTGCCTCTGGCTGTTCCTTAACGGCCTTGACAAAGGGCACAATTCTTTGTGGTTCTGTGCCGACAGTCCACCCACCAAGTGACACGTGCAGAGAGATGCCACTCACCGTCAGGAAATCCCTACCAAGGACAACGTCACGGCACAGGTCAGGGACGCACAAAAACTGCTGTCTGCGGCAACCGGCAGCCCACTAGATCTGGCACTTCAGAGACATGGTTGACTGCGACCAGCCTGATGCCAAACGCAGCAAGCGTACGTCTGCCTTGGGTTTGGCTCCAGAAGCTTGGGCCGCCGCCGCGGCGTGCGGTCTGAAGAAGCTTACACTTGAGCCTGTATCTAGCAGGGCCTTGAACGTCGACGACTCGATACGGACGTCCATAAGGGGCTCTTTGCCACCGGCTGTGGTCGCTACTTGGTGCGCACTGCCGTAGGTGCCCGCCGGGGCAGCACCTACCGCCACTGGTTTCCCGGGCACTGTGCTTGCAGGTGACCCGATCGCTGGCACCGGAAGCAAACGGGTGGCCCCATTCGTCGACCCGTGGCACAGTTTTGAATGTCGACGACCTGATACGGACGTCCATAAGGGGCTCTTTGCCACCGGCTGTGGTCGCTACTTGGTGCGCACTGCCGTAGGTGCCCGCCGGGGCAGCACCTACCGCCACTGGTTTCCCGGGCACTATGCTTGCACGTGACCCGGTCGCTGGCACCGGAAGCAAATGGGTGGCCCCATTCGTCGACCCGTGGCACAGTTACGAGATATGTGGCCGAATCCACCACAGCGATGGCACTGTACACGCATTGCTCCACTCGCGGGCTCCTGCCGCGGCATCGGTCCCGGCCCGTAGGGTGAGAACGGAGGCGCTGTGTCGCACGAGTACTGTCGGTCCCGGCAGTACGACGGGTCTAGCGCAGCTGGATGCAGTGGCCAGTGATAAGTCGGCGGTGCCGGTGGGGCAGCAGCAAACGAAGCGAACGACGCCGTCGCCATACTGTTCGGCTCTTGTTCGCGTCGCGTCAAACCACGGAATCTCTGCGCGTGACGTTGCTTTCTATCATCGACATAATTGATGAACTACACAAGGCCGGTGTTCCATATGTTCTCACAGCAAAGCTGAACCAAAATCCACTGGAGGTAATGTGCCCTGGGCCTTTGTACCATATGGAGTCGACTCAAATATTCAATGTCAAGAAATGTGCTAAAATGCTTTCTTTCACAAAGTGTGCGAATTTAGCGTCTTGCACTAAATACCATGGAGTCGGCAGGATTTTCCTGCCGTTGCATTGCAGAGTAAGGGGGAGAGGCGGGAAGAGGGGAAGTGCTGGTGTGGCTTACGGTTAGGGAAAGGTGCCCTCTTTTGCAATATACACGGGCCAATTCCCTTGTTTATACTGGGCATACGGAAATGTGCTTGATGCGAAGTTTTTTTGTGTGTGCAGATTCTTTTAGGAATCGTCTAATGGCATTTTAAATGCAGGGCATTTCAGTAACTCACGTTGTGACCCGCGTTGAGTAGCGTAGTCCGCAGCCAGGCCACTACACTATAAAAAAAATAGCAGTTACCGGCGCCCGGTTTCGATCCCATGACCCTGCGGGCGGAACACGAGGTACATGGTGCTCTTCCCACTGCACCACAAAACGTTAACGCAATACACCCACCCCCTATGCGACGCATTTACTCAAGTCCCCCTCGCGGGGAGATGGGTGCATACCCACTTAGGGGGATTGGCTAAGAAGAGCTGTGGTAGAAAAGAAAATGATGGTTAGGAATATAAAGCGGGTATCGGCGCTCTCTCGTCAGCAGTGTGGTTAGGGCTTCCTAAGATTAAATGGTGATTGAGTGGGGAGAGATAGCAATGATATAACGACCAACAGAAACAAGTGCAACAACATTAACGTTACGCAAACTACTTAACGTCGTGCACCTCCGAAAATGCTCTGCATTTGATCGTGCCCCTCGCGAGGGGGATGTCTCTTTACATTTACACGGTGCTTACGTGGTCTTTAATTTCTTTTCTTGTCTGTAAACGATGCCCTTCAAAACAGTTTTGCGCGATCGCTTTCTCTCTTACGCAAACATTGCTGCCGTTCCTTTGTCTTCTTTTTTATCCCTCAGCGATGTTTAAACGTTTTTCTTTTGCAGAGATTTTTCGGAATAGTCCGGTCATTCCACGGTGACGACGGCCACCTCACGATTATTCAATTCAGCCAGATTTATCGCCTGCTGTCCCTTTTTACACCTGTGAGAAACGCCGTAAAGGGGAACTGCTCTGGACCGGCTGAGGGCGTCCTCGTTTCAATTCATGAAAGTCTTGCTGAAAAGGCGAAAGCGGCAGCAGAGCTAAAACTCGCCGTTGAAGCAAAGCTGGATAAGAAGCTTCTGGGGATGGTTTGTACCGAGGACGTTTGCTGTGACGAACGGGATCATGGGTGCCAAAAAGCTGGAGCACATGAGATGGTGGTGTACTATCTAGCCGGTTATGTGCACAAGAAAATCCCGAAAACAATAACGTGCGAAGAATGCTGTGCGTTGCTCACAGCTTCTCCCGATCAGTTCAACTCCGAGGAAACACAGCTCAACCAGAGGCGCCTGACAGAGTTGAGGTCATTCAAGCCAGGATGCCTTCGAGAGGCCTCATTTAAGCTGTACGCATTAATTAAGGAAGTAGAAGAGGTTGTGCACGATACGCTTGAAACGTCGGCAGTGTTCGGGGATATTTTCTGGATGGTATTGGACAGGCTTCATGCGACTGCACTGCCTGCAATTGGTTGTAATGAGCACCATAAATTCCTCACCGCAAAGATAATCAAATGCTATTGTTTGATGCGCATGCACTTCTTCTCTCGAAAGAAGAACCGCGAACTGCTTGTCACGGAAAAAGTTCAAAATGCAAGAAAAAAAGCTAAGCTGCTTTGAGCTGCCTTTCTTGCTCAGTGAACGATGCAATACTATTCTGTATGTGCAAGAAAATATATGTTCCTTCTGAATTTGCCATTTTTACTTTCTCAGTATTATTATTCTCACCATGTTATCTTCAAATAAGATTCACGGGAATAGGAAAGGAAAAAAACACCGAAATCAGATTGACGAGTCTGTTCGGTAAACGGCGCATGACTATGTGGCATCAGAAACGAGCACTATGCTTTTAAAAAGTTTTACTGCATCTACGCTTTCTTTGAAGGGTGTCTTTTTTTTTTACAGTTATGCTCGCGCGAGGCCGCCTATGCCCACATAAGAATGTACTGGCGACGGTAGCTATAGATGGAGCCCAGACACGTAATTCCACCAGATGAAAATGGGCGCAGCAACAGTGAAATGCATGTATACGAAGAAACTGCTGCTTTGGCACGAACTGTTCCGCCAGCAAAGCGAAACGCTTTGAAATGCGAGCGGTAACACGGCCGCGCCGCACCGCGTTTCCTCCGGTGTAGCAGACGACGTGCAGAGTGCGGAGCAAAGCATGCCTACAGCGCCCCTAGCGGCCGCGACACGCTATGCGGCCGCGCCGGATAGTGGGCGCCTATGGGAAGCTGTGAAACTGAATTGTTCTAAAAACGTTGGTCTGTACTGGAGGTGATGCCAAGCCCGCTCCATTAGGCCGTTGGCTGCCTTCACCAACTCGGCGAGGTCGTTGTAGGCATGCCCCTCCGCCAAATCTTGCAACTGAGGGTGCATCTGCCTCAGTACGCGCTGCACCTTCTCGGCTTCAAAGACCTCTTCCCCGATGCGGTCGTAAAACGTAGCGATCGCATATATAAACTCTTTCAAATTTTCTTCCAGGTGCTGCGTGCGCTGTTCGAGCTCCGCCTTCAGACGAGGCTTCGCGTCAATCGACGAGAACTCGGAGCGGAAGGCGGCAGTGAATTGCTCCCACGAGTCGAACCCACGCACGAACTGCCACAACAACTTCGCGCCACCCTCGAGGGCAGCCGGTACCACGTGTGTCAGTTGCTTATCGGCGGCGACCCCCGTCACGAGGCAGAAGTTTTACAAACGTTCAAGAAACTCCTCCGGCGACTGCAAGTCTCTAGCACCGGAGTAGCGGGGGAGGTGCGCAGCGGCGAGCCGAGGCGCAGTGTCGTCGGTGGCTTGAGGGACCGCGCCAGTGTTAGCGATCACAGTCCATGCTCCCACGTGCGGAACCGTGGGCAGCGGCGTCGCCATCACTCGATCGCGCACAACCGCCGCGATTCGTTCGTGCTTTATGGCGGAGCCGTCGGTGTCCAGCAACAGCTCTTCAACGACACCTTGGCCTAGGCATGTCGTCCGCTGATGTTGTCGGGCCTGAAGCCATACCGGACGAGCCCCCATTTGTCACGCGCTAACCCTAAGTCGCACACCACACACCGCTACGTCTTGCCACACTTCCCAACCAGGCCGAACTCCCCCTTCCCCACACACACAGCCCCCACCACTCTAGTCCCAATGATGATGATGACATCGTCACGTAGTGCCCTCTCTCGGCCAATTCCCGATGATGATGATGACGCCGTCACGTAACGCCCTCTCTCGGCCACCCTCACACTACAAATGACAGCCGCGACAAGAAACAAGCTGAGACTGTCCCTATTGTTGCTATCACACACACACAAAAAAAAGCAAAACTGAAAGTAGTCGGGGGGCCACATCATGCGTGTGCAGTGAAACGATGCATGCGCACAGGGCATCAAAAAGAAAGAGCGAACGACACAGACAATAAACACAGATACCGCGGAAAACTATTCAATAAAGCACCCTCTATATGCAGCGCGGCCTCACATATGTGACGCTAACTAAAAGCGTGGCATTGCCAACGCGCAAAAGTATTCTTTTTTATACAGTCGACTCCCGGTAATTCGAAGTCGCTTAATTGGAAGTTTCGGTTAATTAGAAATGAGCAAGTGGTCCCATCAGTTTTGCATGCAATCGTATAGAAAAAAATGCTCGACGATTCGAAGTTAAAAACCCATAATATTGGTTAATTAGAAGTTTTTTCAATTGACAGTCTCGTCGCGACCGTAATTTTACAGTAAAATGGGGAACTTTTCATATGCCAAAACATCTGCCGGACCGCGCTGGTGTCTTCGCCATCACTACTGTCCGCAGCGCCACAGATCTTGAAGCGGCAATCTTTTTAACGCTGGCGAATCGCATCGGCGGCATCGACTGACTCTTTAGTTAACTTTTGTCGAGACTCGAGTGTGTCACTGCGTCACCCGCGCGCTGGGTTTATTCTACACGTGTTTCCGCGCTTCTGATTTTGAGTGTTGTGGTGGTGACGTACGTTTGATAATGGCAACTCGTGGCCCTTACCGAACGCTAGACCTAGCGACGAAAGTCGAAGTCTTGAAGGAAGTTGACCAGGGAGGCAGCGCCAAACAAGACATTGCAAGAAAGTACGGCATTAAGCCTAACACGCTGTCGACTTTCATAAAGAATAAGCGCTCAATATTGGATGCGTTTGAAAGTGAAAAATTCAAGACATCGCGGAAGCGGATGCGCACCGGCGCCTACCCCGAGTTGGAGGAAGCACTGCTGATTTGGATCAGAGAGGCACGAAACAACAAACTTCCTCTCAGTGGTGTGAAGTCGTCACGGCAAAAGCGTAATCGCTTGCTGAAATGTTGGGCATCAACGACTTCGCTGCTTCGGATGGGTGGCTTACGCGTTTCAAACATCGCCACGACTTGATTTTTAAAAGCGTGTGTGGGGAGAAGGCGTCAGTCGATGAGGAAACGTGCCTGACATGGAAAGCGGGCAAGCTTTGCGAGTACTTCGAAGAATACCAGCCGGCAGACATTTTTAATGCAGACGAGACTGCGCTTTTTTATCGGCTGCTACCGGACAAGACCCTGACATTTAAAGACGACGACTGTTCTGGAGGCAAAAGAAGCAAAGAGAGAGTGTCAGTGCTAGTCGCGGCGAACATGATTGGCACAGAACGGTGTCGCCTGCTTGTGATCGGGAAGGCTGCCAAGCCTAGGTGCTTTAAAGGCGTGAAGACGCTTCCTGTGGATTATGCCTCGAACAGAAAGGCATGGATGACATCCGATATATTTAAGGACTGGATCACCAAACTCGACCGCAAGTTCGCGCAATCAAGCCGTAAGGTGTTGTTCCTTGTGGACCAATGTAGTGCCCACACGAACGTACCTGCCTTGAGTGCCATCCGTCTTGTGTACTTGCCTGCGAACACGGCGTCCGTGTTGCAGCCCATGGACCAGGGCGTAATAAAAAATGTGAAGGTATTGTATAGGCAGCATCTCGTCGAGCGCATGCTTTTGTGCATGGACAACTCGTCGCAATACGAGGTGAGTTTGCTTAGTGCCATCAACATGCTAGCGCGAGCTTGGACCCCCGTGAAAGAAGAAACCATCGCCAATTGTTTCCGGGCCTGTGGTTTCATGGAAAACTCGGGGGATGCTTCTCCTTGTGCGCCAGTGGAAGTGCAAACAAATGAGCTCGACGACGGTAGCTTTCGCGCCGCTCTCGGTGACGTCCGTTTTGACGAGTATGTCTCTGTGGACAGCAACGTCGAAACATGCGGTCCACTAACGGACAGCGAAATCGTGCAGATGCTTCGGCCCCATGACTGCATTCCTGAAAATGACGATGATGACGACGACAACGGAAATGAGCCACCACCGAGGGCTGCCGATGTAGCTGCGGGTCTTGCTCTTGCGCAGCGGTTTTTTGTTGGAGAACACAACGCCGAAGAAGCACTTCGACACGTGTATTCCTTACAAAACTTGCTAGCCGCAGCCAGATTCGGCAAGCAGAAGAAGATGACAGACTATTTTTCCTCAAAACTGTCGCGCTTTTAAACTAATAAATGTATCGTTTTTAGTGCTTTTTGCTTAATTCGAAGTTTTTTGCGGTTCCCGTGAACTTCGTATTAACGGGAGTCGACTGTATTTTGGTTTGGAGTGGAGAAGGGGCACACTTGCGCATGCAGCCACTGCGGCGGCAACGCCGTTCTCGCGAGGCGGGCTCTGACACGCGCACACTCAGGAACGAGTTTTTGCTTTCGCCTAGAGTGCCGTGTGCGCCGCGGCTGCTTCGCGCTTTGTCGGCGGCGGGGCAGCCGCGGAATATGCATGCTCGTACCAAAATGCCAAAATGCGAAGTAAAATTTCTGGATTGTCTGTGGGGAAAATTCGTTATATCAAGGTTATCTTGAGCTATTACTTTGTTACATAGAGGTCGAAAATACATGTGCTTCTATAGAGCAACGGCGGGGAATAGAAAAACTTCGTTATATCGAGGAATTCATTATATGGAGGTTCGTTATAAGCAGGTTAAGCTGTATAACGAAGTCGTTTGCTATCATCGTCAGTGGTTGGAAGAACCAGGCGACATTACAGCTGCAATTTTTGGGAGTGAAATAATTATTAGCATAAAAAAAAATCTTATTCTTGTTGGGACATGTTTTGGGGCGGTGGGGGGGGAGAGAAGATTCAAAGATTATGCGAAAATACAGTACGTCATGAAGACCCCGCCTCGGAGTGCCCTTCGAAACTGAAACTGCTTCCAGTGGTAACATAGGAGCATATAATTAAGCATCCATGTAGCACTGAAACAAATCAGTTTCATTGCTGCTATTCACGAGTCAGTAGCCACAGATTAAGAGCAAGAAACCGAGGTGCGCGAATTTTCTACCACCACTCTCTTAGAGCAACATTATTCTTTAAGTCGGCGGTTCTCAGCCATGGATGTGGCGGGGACCGCTTATGAACTGGCGGAAGTAATGGGGGACCCCTTGCAGCGGAGGGGAGGGAGAAGGGGTACATAAGAAAATTAACACAACTGGAGTGTGACACAGGTGCCTTTTATTGCTACCAAAAGCATCAAACAAGCGTGCCACATCACTTCATTTTGGACAGTTTATCAATACATGGCACAGTCACGTTTAAAGGAAAATGCGGATGAGGGTATCGTGGATCATGGAAATGGCTTCGCAGACCCCCATTTGAGAACCACTGCTTTAAGTGACTGACATCTATCAAGATTCTGCTGTACTTGAAGAGATACTGAACTAAAATATGAAAAAAAAAAAATGATGGGAGCAAGAAAATTTGAGACGTGACTGTTCCCACACACAACTGTTTAGTTCACGCCGAAAAAGGTTGCGCAACCGCTCACCTTGAGGATGAGGTAGGCGAGCGGCATGTTGCCGGCAACGGCGCACAGCTGCGCCCAGTACAGCACCACCTCAAGCACGCACTGCGAGTCCGGCTGCCTGCCGTCTGACACACCCTGGGTCAAATTGTACAACTGCTGCTGGCACAGCTGGCACTTGGAAGGAAGGCTGTCCACCAGCGTCACGCACTGTGTCGCAGCAAAATGCCAGGGAGAAAAAGAAGTTAAAAGAGACAGTGGGATTGGGCGTGTTGGTATAACATCATAAAGGGTGCTTACCAGCGCAAAAGACAGGGCAGGAGGGGCGAGGAGAAGAGACGAGACAGAGCGCTCTGTCTCGTTTCTTCTCCTGTCCTCTCCTGCCCTGTCGTTTGCGCTGGTAAGCACCCTTTATGAAGTTAAAAGGTCAGCTTCGCAGTAGGGACGCGAAACTCGAAAGAAGCGCGGAGATTCACATTACACACCCAGGCCTTTATATAACGAACCAGGTTATAACGAAATAACGGTTATATTGATGCAAATGAAGAATAGTCTTGCAATAGATGCAGTGCTAGAAATATACCTTTATAACAAATTTTTGGATATAACAAACTTATTTTTGAGTAAGATGAAGTTTGAGTGTATTCTTTTTTCCTCTTTCTTTCTTTCTCCCCGTTTTCTGCCTTTTGTTCTCTCTGTTTCATTCTATTTGTTTTTCATTTTCTTGCTCCTTTCTATCCTTCTCTTTATTTCTCTCCCTCTTTTTTTGACGCTCCCTTTCTGTGCTTCTTTCTCTTTCGCTTTCACTTTCTTGTCTCTCTACCCTCATATTTTATCTTTGCCCCTACTTCTCATTCCCACCTTATTTAAACACTAAACTATAACAGGCTATACCACATCCTGCTAGTGTGCCTGGATGACCAAGTGGTGAATACGCTCGCCCTCAAACTTTGGGTTGGCAAGCGGAAATCACGCCTCGCTAAAAAACCCTTCCTGCCAAGAATTACAATGAACTGCCGATTTTTCGGACCCTCTAGGGAGCGAAAACCGTCCGAAAATTCGGGCAGGCCGAAAAAATGACTGCAAGCAAAAAAAATGCACCTTTTGCTAATATTTCTCAATGCAAGCAAAAAACGCACCATTTCATTGATATTTCTCGAATCAAGAGGGTCAAGGTCAAAGTACCAGACTTCCGGAACTCTGCCAAAGCATCAGTGGGGTGGCTCTGAAAAGAGCCGTTAAAAAAAAAAAATGCATGCAGCCGACAGCGGGTGCCGTCAGGACAGCCGGTGTTAGAGCTGCAGTGGCTTGAAAAACTTGTCGATTCTTGTTTGAACGGCGTTCCGCTTGCATGTGATCACATTCGCCTCGATCGGAGCAAGGGTCATGTCATCACTGTACACCGATGACAGCGTCATCAATGCTCGCATCAATTCAGCGGTCGTAGGTAGCGCAGGCGTTTGTTCCTCTTTTTCGTCATCGGAGTCGTCTGAATCCGCCATAATCTGACTATTTCGTCGTCGGTTAGGTCTGCGCAGAAGTCGAGCTCGTTATCAGCGTCAACAAACCGCTCAAAAGTTATTTCCGTGGGCATGGAAGCACCAGCAGAGTGGAGGTCATTGATAATATCGTCCATAAGAGGGCACAAGTCAGTCACGCTGTCGCTTTCTTCAGGCAAGTCTGCTGCCTCTGTGTCGAGTACGAAGCCTGCGTGGCGAAAGCAGTTGCGAAGCGTGTCTTGTGTTACTGCCTTCCATGCGTCTGCAAGCATTCCGACAGCAGACCGAAGGTCAACGCTGTAGCCTTTCCCGTTTTCCGAGCACAGCTGGCACTTAGAGGGAAGGCTGTCCACCAGCGTCACGCACTGTGTCACAGCAAAATGCCAGGGAGAAAAAGAAGTTAAAAGAGACAGTGGGATTGGGCGTGTTGGTATAACATCATAAAGGTGCTTACCAGCGCAAAAGACAGGGCAGGAGGGGCGAGGAGAAGAGACGAGACAGAGCGCTCTGTCTCGTTTCTTCTCCTGTCCTCTCCTGCCCTGTCGTTTGCGCTGGTAAGCACCCTTTATGAAGTTAAAAGGTCAGCTTCGCAGTAGGGACGCGAAACTCGAAAGAAGCGCGGAGATTCACATTACACACCCAGGCCTTTATATAACGAACCAGGTTATAACGAAATAACGGTTATATTGATGCAAATGAAGAATAGTCTTGCAATAGATGCAGTGCTAGAAATATACCTTTATAACAAATTTTTGGATATAACGAACTTATTTTTGAGTAAGATGAAGTTTGAGTGTATTCTTTTTTCCCTCTTTCTTTCTTTCTCCCCGTTTTCTGCCTTTTGTTCTCCCCGTTTTCTGCCTTTTGTTCTCTTTGTTTCATTCTATTTGTTTTTCATTTTCTTGCTCCTTTCTATCCTTCTCTTTATTTCTCTCCCTCTTTTTTTGACGCTCCCTTTCTGTGCTTCTTTCTCTTTCGCTTTCACTTTCTTGTCTCTCTACCCTCATATTTTATCTTTGCCCCTACTTCTCATTCCCACCTTATTTAAACACTAAACTATAACAGGCTATACCACATCCTGCTAGTGTGCCTGGATGACCAAGTGGTGAATACGCTCGCCCTCAAACTTTGGGTTGGCAAGCGGAAATCACGCCTCGCTAAAGAACCCTTCCTGCCAAGAATTACAATGAACTGCCGATTTTTCGGACCCTCTAGGGAGCGAAAAACCGTCCGAAAATTCGGGCAGGCCGAAAAAAATGACTGCAAGCAAAAAAAATGCACCTTTTGCTAATATTTCTCAATGCAAGCAAAAAACGCACCATTTCATTGATATTTCTCGAACCAAGAGGGTCAAGGTCAAAGTACCAGACTTCCGGAACTCTGCCAAAGCATCAGTGGGGTGGCTCTGAAAAGAGCCGTTAAAAAAAAAATGCATGCAGCCGACAGCGGGTGCCGTCAGGACAGCCGGTGTTAGAGCTGCAGTGGCTTGAAAAACTTGTTGATTCTTGTTTGAACGGCGTTCCGCTTGCATGTGATCACATTCGCCTCGATCGGAGCAAGGGTCATGTCATCACTGTACACCGATGACAGCGTCATCAATGCTCGCATCAATTCGGCGGTCGTAGGTAGCGCAGGCGTTTTGTTCCTCTTTTTCGACATCGGAGTCGTCTGAATCCGCCATAATCTGACTATTTCGTCGTCGGTTAGGTCTGCGCAGAAGTCGAGCTCGTTATCAGCGTCAACAAACCGCTCAAAAGTTATTTCCGTGGGCATGGAAGCACCAGCAGAGTGGAGGTCATTGATAATATCGTCCATAAGAGGGCACAAGTCAGTCACGCTGTCGCTTTCTTCAGGCAAGTCTGCTGCCTCTGTGTCGAATACGAAGCCTGCGTGGCGAAAGCAGTTGCGAAGCGTGTCTTGTGTTACTGCCTTCCATGCATCTGCAAGCATTCCGACAGCAGACCGAAGGTCAACGCTGTAGCCTTTCCCGTTTTCCGAGCACAGCTGGCACTTAGAGGGAAGGCTGTCCACCAGCGTCACGCACTGTGTCACAGCAAAATGCCAGGGAGAAAAAGAAGTTAAAAGAGACAGTGGGATTGGGCGTGTTGGTATAACATCATAAAGGGTGCTTACCAGCGCAAAAGACAGGGCAGGAGGGGCGAGGAGAAGAGACGAGACAGAGCGCTCTGTCTCGTTTCTTCTCCTGTCCTCTCCTGCCCTGTCTTTTGGTTGAGTATGGTTGAGTATGGTGCTGTGCGAAATCTTCAGGCGACCGAAATCCTCACAATGTGAACAAAGGAGTTTGCTGACGAGCGTCGAAGCACCTAGGCTTAGCGTTGCAGAGAACACTTCACACGATCGCACAACCACGCACTAGGCAAGCCAAACACCATGAGGGCTGCGTAAACAAAAAGGCGCGACGGTAGGGGACGGTGCCTCGGGTACTCCAGAGGGGGCGCTGGTAAACATTCAAGATAGACAGCGTGGCCAGACAAAATCGGTGTGTGACGGTTAGTTCTCGTTCGAAGTGGTGAAACGCTTCGCGAAAGTGCTGCGTGGGAAGCCAGAGTGGCACGCACGAGCACAAGCACTAAAGTGAAGGGAACATTACTGGTGCCAAATAATTTCCGGGTGGATAGTTTCAATTGTCAACGAAGCACTTTTGCACGATAAACACGGCCGGTGTTAGGAATCTCGGAGGCCGTGTGTGTTTCTCCGCTAACGATCAACGAGTCCAAGCAACAGATGCCGCCACAGTAGACCGGCGCGCTCATTTATGCGATCGTAATCGCGTGTGACGCAGTTGTGGTGGTTTCCACTGGAGGTCAGTGGCGGTTTCCGACCTTCCGTCGCATCAAAAAGTCCGGAAAATTGGACTCCGGGTGGTTCGAGCATCCGAAATTTCAGACTTCCTTATACATTGATTCTATGGGGGCTCGTGGCGGTGCCGTGAAGATGTTCGAAAATTCGGGTGTCCGAAAAATCGGCAGTTGACTGTACTCTTTCTTTTTGTCTGCGTGTATCATCCTTTCTCACATCTAAATTATAGCGTAATAGCTGCACAGTAAAAACTAGACCATCTACTATGCAAAGATGGTCGAATGGCGAAGTCATCGTATACGGAGTTTTATGCTGAAAGCCGGCAGCGTGCGCCTTGGAAGTGTGGGCCACACGAGATCTTTACCATCTTGGATCAGACAAAGTCGCTTTTCGAGTTAGCAGGGCTGTGTCTATGGCACGGAAATGTTTCCATGCACGGTTGAGTTCATGCCTACGTTTCTTGTACGCGGTATGCTCCATGGTGGTGTCAAACACATAAGGTTTACTCATCTCAAATTAGGTGAAGTTGATATGCGCAAGTCTATGCTTTTGGCTGGTGTGATCATGCCTGGTTAGGGGAGTGCATTAGTTCATATGATGGGCTAGCGAGAGCATGTTCTGGGGGCCCTGCAACGCTTTTTTTCATGGTGCCGATCAGGTAGTCGAGCCTTCTTGAAATCTTACGGTAGGCCCTTTTTTTTTTTTTTTTTAATCCTGCAAGTTCAGCTTTCCAACCTCTGAAAACCAAATGCACAGCTTTATGGTGAGACTTCGCGTTATTCCGAATGCTCACCTTCCACCAGACGGAGTTGTGGCTGCAGTAGTCCAGCGCCTTATGGCACAGGTACTCCAGATCGGAGCAGGTCGGGTGCGCTGCGTACCACCCCAGGTAAAGACGCCACACCTCCGGGCTTGACCGGTTATTTTCCAGCGCTTGCGAGAACACATTCAGTGCTTGGTCTAGCCTGGCTTCAGGGTCACCCTCGTCACTGAAACGACAAACACCTCGTGAGTGCAACAGAAACACAAGTAGTCAGAAACACATGACAAGCCAATGCTGGGCCAAGTTGGTATGACAAGCTTGCAAATGCAGTAGAATCCTAGTGATACGGGCATGAATTGCATGATTTTCAGGGTGATATGAACTATTTTGTATGCTTGGGCGAATTTTTGAATGAACAATACAGCATTTGAATTCTCATTGAATGAAATTTAAATTATTAAAAATTTCAAAGCATTTGAAACGAATGAATAGATGTATGTATATTAGTCCACAAGTAACTGTTGTGGTGCCACCTGTCCAGTGGCACAGCCCGTGTCGGGAACTGGGACGTCTTTGAATAAAGCAGTTGGTTTTGTGACGCTGACAAGTGCAATCACATCTCATGTGTCTGGCTGTAACGCGTTTAGCATCTCAGCCAACCTCCAAAACACAACAGTAACCTTTGCAAAGGATGTCTAACTGCATTGAAAGAGTGCTAAGTCGTGAAAGCACCTAACCAAGTGTTATTACCTATTATGCCAGTGCACCTATTGTGCGAGCAAGTACGATATGTACTATCGATTATAAATTATTCAGCCGAAATCACTATTCAATTCGAATTACCGTATTTACTCGATTCTAGCGCGCATTCGATTGTAACGCGCACCTGATTTCCACGTCGAAAAAAAAAAAAAAAGTAAGACACCGATTGCAACGCGCACCCATTTTTCTCGCTGGCCCACACGATCACACCACTCAAAAAAACTACTACTTTCGGGAGCGTCTTCCATTTAAATATGAGGTACGGGCGAAGCTTGTGCCCATCTGACGTGTAACAGAGCATTGCCGTCACTAGTTTTACCGTGGACCGATGTCAGCACGGGAACTTGCTTCGCCCCGTTCTTCTCGACGGTTGTGGTGCCAGGCATGTCGAAGTAAAGAGGTGTCTGATCGGCATTCCCGATTTGCCCAAGCAGGTAGCCGTTGTTGTGCCGCAAGTTTGAGACGAACCTCTGAAAACTGTGAAGCTTTTCATCGTACTCCTCCGCAAAACTTTTCGCATGTGCCCGTTCCCCTTCAGAGGGAAAAGCCTTTCCTCTTCATAAAGTTAGTTAACCAGCACCTGCTCGCTTTAAACTGGCTCCGCATTAGACCTTTTTCTAAAGCTAATTGCATAGCCCGCACTTGGAGCAGTTCTGTCGTCACGGGCCGCTGTGCCGCTCGCTGCTCAAGCACATACTCGCCGAGCAGCTCTTTAATTTGCGGAAACCGACCCTGCTGTGGTCCACTGAAGCCTTTGCGTGAAGCTTTGCTGTCGACAATCTTCTGCTTTTGTTTCCGCCGGTCCCGCTCGCACGTTTCGGGAACTCCGAACGACCGCGATGCGGCCCGATTTCCGTCCGTTTCTGCACATGCGATGACTTTTCTTTTAAAAGCGGCACCATGGTGCACTCGAGTTTTTGGAGTCGGCCCTTCCACGCCGTCGATGCTAATGCACTACAAGATGACGAACTCCTCAGCACACGTACGAAGTGCCGCACATGGGAAACACATAGGCAGAAATGGCTGACGCGCCATGCCGACGCACGTAGGGGGCGGCCAGTTTGGAAACGCCGATGGCAATAGATTGACCGTATTCATTTTTTTTTTTTCGTACTCGACTATAACGCGCATGCGATTTATGAACTCGCTTAACCGGAGAAAAGGGGCGCGTTCGATTCGAGCAATTACGGTAACTTTGAACCTAAAATACACTATTAGCACAAGCCTATTATGTTGTCATTCCAGCCAAAGCAAATTCGCCTGATATGCGCACGATTGTTGCGAATGGATTTTTTACTCTGCAATGTTCGATACAATGGTACACTGGCCGGCAGATACAAACAGGTGCTGGCCGCGCATCAATGGAAGACCTGGCAATCGCTCGAAGGGCACAAAGAGCCCTAGCTCGGGCACATTCGCCGCCCCGCTGCTTTGGCTGACTGTCGGCACTGCGCATCTTTTGTCATAAATAACCCCAGAGATGACGCATAAAAATTTGGAGGCTCATGCGTGCATGGACCGTACAATTACAAGTGCCTGTAAGATCAGTGGTGCCTGAAAATATAGTTGGCAGTCTTTCAGAGCAGCCTATGATGTTGCTGCACCCATGGAGTGAGAAAGAATAAGAAAAATGTACACCAGTTTTATTTCGTCACATACTACACGAACATTAGCATACTGATGTGGCATTTTTCGTGCATTTTTTGTGAGTGAGTTTTCTTTAAGGGGGAACGTGGGTTCTAATTTTTTTTTTTTTGCTCAATCTTAACCAAACATCACTACCTAAGCTAGTTTTTCATGCTGATTTCAAATCTCTAATTTGTTTCTTAATATTTCAAGTGGTTTAGAAAATATGAAGGTCTGAATCTTAATTATTTGCGTACTTCTTACGGGACTTCTTGGCAATTTATTCTTGCTAAATCCAAAAAGTGAATGCATAATCCCAATGCTGGAGACTTGCTGTAGGGGGTGATGCTATTTTTATCCATTTGAAGGCATTTTATAAGCAAGAAAACGGACGAACACTTATGGTCACTATATTATAATAAATTTCTCTCACTAAAATCTCCAATGATAATTTTTCAAGTGATGCTAGAGAAATAGAAATAGCATCACCCCCTAAATCATGTCAAGACGAATAAAATGATACCAACTTTGTCGCATTCACTCAAGTTTAACATAGTAAGGCCGAGTGCAATGTGCAAAAATATCGAACCGAGAAAAATGCGTTTGAAGTTTATAGCAACTTGAACTTTTGCTAAAGTGAAGCTACAGCGATATTAATGACATCATTCTGTAGCTCTATATTATAGGATGAATGGCCACGCTAAATTTCACTGTACCCACCCAGAATACTGCTCGCAGGTTGTTATAGAACGATAAAATAGTCATTGACTCAGCATGAGAATTATTATCTTTTTACTTTGTGGTCGTTCCAGTGCCTTGCAAGTGAAAGGAACACAAAAAAATCATGTTATAATGTTGTCCTTCAATAGACAATAGATTTATACAATGTTTAGGTCTAAAACCAAGAATATTTATTTTTGCAAAAATTCTCACTATTTGCCATCATGACTGTTTACAGCAGACCAGGGCTGTAAGCAGAGTCCCCTGCTGGCTTGTGACGCTTTGAAAGTCTTTCCTTTATTGAACTGATGTCGAGATGCTCTCTTCGCGATTTTAGCAGCCTGCCCTTCTCCTTCTCAAGGCTGCGACGCACCAAGTTATTGCCAGTGCTGTAGCCCTGCTTCTCGGCAATTTCCATGTTGCTCTTGGTTGCGCCTTGGTTGAAGCGGCTGATGGCTTCGGCAACTGCCCTTTCAATGCTCCGCAAGGATGCATGCTGAGTTTTGGGGGCCTGCTGCCAAATCATAGCGTGCAGGCTCTCACTTGGGTTCTGGGTGATCCCATCGCTGCACCTTTCCAAAAGGGCATTGTCGCTCAGCCGCCTAAACACAGGCTCCAATGCCTCAGTTACGAAATCAGGCTGGCTGTCCTTGTGTGGTGGCGTATTCTCATCTTTCGCAAGAGCTCTCTGAAATTCGCACCAGGATTCAGGGCCTTCAGGGCAAAGGTCATGCTTTGGTGCCTCGTCAGTTGAAGACATGCAGTTCAAAGTTGCTAGAACAGCCTTCTGCATACCTGGAAAATCGTTCCTGTGGCTTCTCAATGCGTAGCCATAGTATGAGGTGATCTTCTTATCTTTTGTTGCGTAAGTCTGCCCTTTCCACCAAGTGAGCCACCTTGAGCTTTTTTTTTCTCTACAAGGGTACATAAGGCAGCTACCATATGCTTGTGTACGTGATTTATGCAGTCCTTTTTGGCCACTTTTATGAAGCCGTACACCTCTTTTTCTGTGAGTGCATGGAATGTACTGCTGGTGCCGTCCGACAGCATTGTCGTATAACGAAGCTTGTGCTTTTCAAGTGACCGCTCAAACAAGCGTAGTGCTGCATCCACTTCCATCTGGCCAGCATTACAATCAACATTCTTCTGGCACAGAGGGGCATGCTGAATGAGCCAGGCAGAATGTCCTGCTTCTCCTTCCTTGGGTCCTGTGGTGCAAGCCAGGCAAAAGTTCGATAGCATGATATGGTCTACCACGAGGCCACTATACATCTCAACAATGCAGCCAACACATACATGCGAGCTATGTCCACGCGTAAGCCAGGTGCAGTCATAAATGACGTCGACGTTTCCGGGCGCGTTGCCGAACTCCGCATAGAGCTCCTTGACGCAAGCAACGCTCGCCGCTTCGCATTCGGCAACAGTCGCACAGCAGGCTTCTTTCATTATATTCATGCGGCTTTGGTAACTCTTGTGGTGAAGCCCTCGATGCGAAATATTCATCCCGGCGAAGAAGTCCGACAGAGCCGTTGCCCCCTTGCTAATACTATTGATGGCCTTCATGGCACGCATATTAACTGCAAACGGCCCTATTTTGGCATCGGTCTCGTCGGCTATACGTGGGGACAAGAAACGCTCTTCCCGAAAGTCACAACTGCCGCACGTGACTATGAGCTTCGAACACAGCCCGTACTCTTTCTTGGCTTTTGAAATAGTGACGCTTCTTTCACCGCATTCTGGGCACGCGACAAGTCCAAATAACGAGCGTATCGCCGCCAGATCAACAATAACAAATTCTGTCCTGTTTTCTTAGCCACCATCCTCCAGATCAATATCGAATAACTCGAACTTGCGTGCCGTCAAGCACTGCGATGCGAGTGATGCCTTCAAGCCCGCTGCATTTCTCGCGCACTCAGCAAACTCGTCCGCCGAATAAAACGCCGTGTCAATACGGTCTAGGATGCTGCTGGAAGTGCAAGATGACGATACGAGGACGACACAATCCGATGAGGTGCTGCTGCAAGGCACAGGAGAGTGCACCGCTTCGGACACAAGCGGCCGCGGCTGCGCGCCGTCGTCGGAATGCGCCGCTTCGGCGGCATTCCGACGAAGCGGCGCATTCCGACGGGCGTTCTGGCGGGCGTTCTGACGGCGCATTCTGGCGGGCGTTCCACGGGCGCCCCCGTTTTTTACCGTACGCTTGGCGCGTCTTTTTCTTTCGACGAGTGCCTCCAATCATGCCAGCAAAAGATGAGAAGTCGGTGCGTCGGTCGCGTAGCACAAGCAGGCATGTGCGGGAAGGAGACGAACAACGTGTGCGAACGGGAACCGGCGGCCGACGAACAATAAAAAAAAAAAAAAAAAAGTACAGGCAACTTTGGTTGCATCAGCCAATGGGAAGCGAGGAACAGGGGGCTCGCCTGGTGCGCGTGCGCTCCGGCCAATCAGCGGCCCGGAAGGGGGCTCCGGAAAATGGGCGAGGGCAGCCGTTCTGTTTAAGCGACGCCATTTTGAAGGGTGGCAAAATGCGCACAAAAGAATCAGCTTCAAAACAAGCCCAAGATGGTGGCGATCGGCCGACTGCCTAGCCGGCGGCGCGCGCGGGAAGTTTGAACAAATTTGATTTGCCGTGGGTTGTTTTGCGGGTCCCGTGATGACTTCATAATCAATTTTAATCCGTTTACTGATCGAATTCACCGTTCACAATGTAAGGACACGTGCTTATAGGTCTAAAAATTTCAAATCTCGCATTTTCTCAAAATCGACTTTTTGGCCATTTTTCACCATTCTAAGACCCGCGTCCCCCCTTAATACAGAAAATAGAATTCTCATGCAAGTGCTAGTGTCTATGAGAGCTGCAATGCACGACGCTGCCGCCAGCGTGGGGACGATGGGTTGTACACAAACTTGTCTAATCTTTGTAGTTTCGACCACGTTTGGGTTTGCATAGCTTGGAGCTGCTTTGTCACGTGAAAAGAAAATCAGCAAATGTTCAGCAGTTGCACTTCGCTACCTTAAACTGTTTAGGCCCACCAATTGAAATCGGGTCACGAAGTTCACAGTAAACCGTGCTTTCGTTCCAAACAAAATTAAAACGCAACAATAAACGAAGCCGCAAGCGGGTTTGAAGCCCGCAAGCGTGAAGACTGGGCAAATGTTTGTCCTACCCGTCATTCCTATGGTGGCTGAATATTCGCAGTGTCAAAGACCCCTCTGGTTAATCTTAGGAAACTCTTTGCCACAAGATTGATATCACAGTACAACAGCTCGAACATACCAACCAACTTGACTTTCCTCACTATGTGCCCCTTACTAGCATCGTAGTTACCTGTTGTGCTTGCCGTATAGGTGTCGATAGGCCAGTCGCAACCAGAGCTCGACGTTGTGGGGCTGCTCGATGACGAGTTGTTCCAAAGCGGCCGTGCCGAGATACGATGAGTCGAAGTACCGGAAATCCTGCTCCAAGTCAAGAAGTTCAGGGTCGTCGGCCTCCGTGATCTGCTGCTGCAGCAGGCACTTCCAATCTGCGCCAGAGTGTACCAAGTCTAAGAGAGCACTTCGCACGAATGGAACAAGTCGCGCCTCGCATAACGCATCTAGTGCGCCTCAACTACACAAACGGTGCCAATGCACCAAAGTGCATTCAGTCGTCGCGGCACGCGAGGTAGAATGAAACACGTGAGGTCGCATCAAGTGGCACACTACGACAGGAGAACCTTGGCACACGCGACTAACAATCAAAGTATCAAAATCGCAACTATCACCTAGAATGCTAGATTTAGGATGTGCTGCTTTCTGCTAGGCCGTGCCACTCAAAACCAGGCTTGTGTTTACCACATTCATTTTGGCATGCTCAAAAACACAAGCACTGCACGTCACTATTTCGACCGTTCGGCTGTCGGTTAATTACTCAACTCGGTTTCTGTCACAACTGGTACATGTAAACATTAGCTTGCTGCACTGTGAAAGAGGTGAAGAGCAAGACTGTTTCTGCCCCAAGCTCTTTCATTACTTGCTAAAGTTGAGGCTGGGGCAACCTGGTTAACGGATGCACAAAAGTCAGCGTAGCCTGCGGCGGTGGTGTAGTGGTCACGGCGCTCGGCTGCCATCTCGAAGGCCGCGCTTTGAACCCTGGCCGCAGCGATCACATTTCGATGCTGGCAAAATAGTGTAGGCTCAGGTACTGTGCGATGCCGGATGGTTGAAAATTCTGGAGCTCTCCACTATGACGTCCCTCACAATCACATCATGGTTTTCGGACTTAAAACCCAAGATAATATCAAGAGTCAGCACAAGCATATCGAACTTATTTTGGAGGAACGAATAAAACCATATGCACACGGCAGACCAAACCGTGATTGTGTAACATTTGACTGCATGTCAACTGTTCCCGCAACGTTCCTTTGATTTCCGAAAATCAGTTCATGAAACGATGGAGACCTAAATAACAGTTTACACCTTACACTAGAAATACTACAATCTTCCCTAGGCTTCCGCATTTTCCATTGACATGTGAATGCTCACAAAGCCATCTGGATCGCGTTACACGTTACGCGAATGATTCTTCCACGATCAAGTCCAATTGTACGAACACAGGTGAAAGTGCCAGATGCAAACGCCGCCACGCAAGTGTCAAATGTAATGCACTAAGAGAAATACAACATTTGTACATGAACCGAAATGCTGCTTAGGTTCGACAACCACTTCATTTTGCGCTATTTGACCTGGCACATTGAGAATTTTGCTATGGGTAACTACAACGTGATAACAAGGAATGAGACCAACATTCTGGTTTCCAGGTTCTTAGCAACCCATTTTGCACAAACAAAGCAAGCAGTGTAGAGCAGAAATCTCATCGTAGAACGACAACTGCACGACAACTTCACGTGTTGTTCAAGCCACTTGAACACACGTGAAGTAAGCATGCGAGTGCCACAGTATGCGTGCAAAGAATAAACTGAACAAAGGCAACACATGCGTTACAAAATACCTGGCAAACTGAGCTGGTTGGTGCACTCAGAGCCTTAATACAACTAACAAGGGTAAAAAAAAAAGTGCCGCAAGTTGCGTGCAGCACTATATTTTGCATGGCCTGTGCAACATTTGTTGTCCTGCTTGGTGTGTGGAACACCTCAGACTTCTGGCGAATCACTGTCAACTAGGCACCAAAGGAAAAGACGACCTTGAAGGGACAGTTACCAACCAATCTCATTCTAATTCCGATATCTTCGTGGCCCATTCATGTGCCCCAAAGAAGTACAATGGCACCTGAAACGTCAAATACCACTGAGAATGCCCAAAAATTTTTCGTAGCCAAATTGTCCAACAGTGCACATATCTAACCACGATCATCAACAATGAACAAAAAAAAAAAGAAAAAGACATTTACCTTTTTGGGTGGTTAACTGAGCTGGCTTGTCTGCAGCGCCCAGTGACTTCAGTGCTACGGACGGTTCTGGCGAAGGCTGGAAGACACAACCTCGTCTCTGGAGGGCCGTGTAATGCGGCGCAACTGAAAGACATTAGAAAAAAAAGAAAAGAAAAAAATGTTTTTCAAGTCATCAGTAGCAATTACTACACAGTAACAAATACAGGCACATAAAACATAAAACATAAGCAATGCATAGTACCAATAATCAATTCAACTGCCAACTTCCAAAGTACTTTAGGGCACAAAAGATTAAAGCTACGCCTGTGCAAATGTTTGAGCACTTCAAATATTCAAACAAATACACTCAAACGTAATTATAACAAAGTTGCATCTTACAAGAGAATAAGTTCATTACAGTAGACTCCTTTTAAGTGAAACCTGAGGAGACCAGGAAAATGTGTTTCCTTTAAGAGGAGTTTCATTTATTGAGAGGTAAACAGGGGTACAATATTCAAGTATGAAACCAAACATATTAGAAGCAGTTATTCCATTTAAGCAGCAATTTCATTTAAGAGAGTATTGTATATCCAAAAATTCGTTAAAAAGGTGTATTCCTAACACTGTATTACAATTTTTCATTTAGTACATTATAATTGATATTTCATTATATTTGTGTTCATTATACCCAGGTTTTAGTGTATTATATATAATTTACTTCAATTCGAATTTAAATTACAGAAAACTTCAAAGTATTCAAAATGAACGAATAAGGGTCCATTAGTCCGCATGCAACCGCATGTAAATGTGGCTTCACTGCAGTGGAAGGATGCAATACCCTGAGTACACCTTTTTAGAAAAAAAAAAATTTAAATGCACTGCCACAAAGCCCTACTTCAATGTTAAATGAAAATATTACAGTCACATAAATTCTTCCTTATGGTCAAGAGAGACGCCGTAGGCCATAAGAGATGCTGTAGTGGAGGGCTCCGGAGATTTCGATCACCTGGTGTTCTTTAATGTGCACCTAAATCTGAGCCCATGGGCCTACAGCATTTTCACCTCCACCAAAAATGCGGCCGCCGCAGCCGGGATTCGATCCCCCGAACTGCGGCTGGTCAACAGTAGAGTACCTCAGTTAATAGATCACCGCGGTGGGGCACACTCAAAGTGAAAGAAATCGTCCAACCTATAAAACATGTTATCGATTTTCTTTTAAAGTTGTGAGTTATTATCGTGTTTTCTTTTTTAGTCCTACTTATTGTTGCTTTTTATCCAGCAATTAATTAATACAGTCAAGCCTGCTTATAACAAACCCGAAGGTTGAAGTCGACGATGCGCTGCCACAAATGGCCGCCACAGTTCAGAAGCTTCAGGCTCGGGGTCGGGCCCGACATCGATGAAGTCGGCCTCAGGAAAATAGTTTCGCGCGCATGTAGTCGTCATCGCTGCCTACGAAATATTCACCATCTCCATAGCTGAATACCGGGACGCCCGAAACGGCAAGTTGGATGCCAAGTGGCCAACAGCTATAAGCAAGAGCTTCGCAACGCGGCACCTAACGCGCGGATTACGCTCAAGCCAAGCGGTCACACTTCCGACGTTTTGTTGAGCTGGCAGGAAAAAGTGTGCTAGTCCTCACGTCGGCCATCATGACCACAAACGCACAGCAAGAGCGAGCAAGACGCGCACATGCGACACACATGCCAAAACGCGTGGAACAGCTCTGGGCCCGTTTCCAGTCGGAAACGAAACTAATTTGAGCCAGGGTGGCGGTCGTCGGGGAGCGATGTAGACGGACAAAGGGGTTGTGATCAAGAGAGGAGAGTAGACTTGCGAGAGAAGGGCAAGGAGTTGCGATAAAGAGAGGGGAGTATGCGGCGGGAGGGCGACCTTGAAAACCAAAACACATGGGAAGGAGGCAGGTTGGGTAGCTTGCTTGAAAGGTCGACGAAACTCGCACGTAGAAACATGGAAATGGCCGCCTGAATCGGTACCGCGGCGGTGTTCGAAGAATCGGCGGCCATGGTCAGAAAATCGTTTTGTTGTGCCGGCGGGTTTGCGTGGCCTCACGAACTTTGATATTTCGCGATTGATTCCGCGCAAATTAGCAGCTGTTTTCGCGCTTTCGCACACATGCGGAAGGCATGCTGAGTTGAGTGCGAAGTGAGCGAGAACAAGTCCTAAACACAAAAAGAATCGCAAACTATCAGAGTCGGTGGGGTAGCGTACGCGCGTGCACTAGACACAGACTATTGGATACAGGCAGTGGTCGGTGACGTTGGCAAATGGTCTGGTCACTCCAGGCCGGCGACGTCAACGACAGTACCAGCGATCAAAAACGGGGTAGATGGCCGACCGGTCTTCGAAAGATCGGTGGCAGTGGGAAAACACGGGTTTCGTCTGGCGATGCGGTGTGCTCAGAGTAGCGGGGGGACAAAGGATGGAGGGGTGCGTAACAAAAGCGGTCGGGGAGAGCGGTAACTAGAGGGGCGCGGAGGTTTGTTTAACAATAAGAATGTATAGGCACCTCGCCGATGCCTGATCGGTGGTCGAAATTGGTTTCCTGGGAAGTCAGCAGACCGCTGACTTTGTTCGCTGTAACCAATCAGCGGCGCTCGGAGACGTTCGTTGTAAGTGCGATTTTGTGCCATTGAACCAATGTATATTTTCAGGGTCACGCGGATATTGTTCGTTTTAGGTGGGGCTGTTATATGTGGGCTCGACTGTATATCAGAATTCCAATGTTCATGACAATTGCAGTAACCATTTTTTATGTCTTATTAAGAAGCCCCTCCGACAGTTGTTACTTCAAGACCCCCGATTGTGCGCTTGTCCACAAACCACACTACGCATCGCACAATGAATATCGAGCGACAAGTGAAAGGCCCACCTTTGTTGAGACTTCGGTTCACCTCGGTGACAATGAGTAAGCACAGGGCTTGGGTGTCCAGGCCCTTGTGTTTCCGCTTCATGTTGGCCACATAGATCTCTGCGTGCAGCACGTTGCAAGCATCAGTTCGTCACATTTCTTTTTTTTTTTTCTCTTACGGTGCAATATTAAAAACTTCCCAGGTAGCACCAACATCGCCTGTTGTTGTGTTGAGCAACGGCAGACAAAAAGGGGACGGCCTGAAGATTTTCCATACGTTGATTGCGTGGCCCTACCAAATGTAGTAATAGCAATACCAGTCATAATAATGCCTGAAATCTTACATGCCAAAACCACAATAAGATTGGAAGGCGCACCGCAGCGGAAGGCTCTGGAAGTCATGATCATCTGGTGCCCTTCAACGAGCACTAACACCACAGATTAAGAGACTAGCCTTTTGCCTTCACTGAAACGAGACCGCCGGGACCAGGATCAAAACCATGACCTTTGGGTCGCCAGCGGACTGCACCGCCATAGCAGACTAACAAATGCAGGGTTAACTCGCAGTGGAATGCGTTTTTCATGGTGGTCAAGCGCTACTAAGCTCGAAAACTTTCGAAGAAGAAAAGAGAAAGCACCTTGTCCCGCATTATTTTAAAGTCTCCATTCACAGTAGCGCCTCACGGCTGTACACGTGTACAAAAGCGACAAACTTGCAGTCGTTCCGAACTGACTGTTTCGCATCGCATCCAAGATGTACGTGTCTCTCGCAATTGCGCATAACTAACAGTGGAAATTGTTTGCGCTCGAATGACATTCATCGACTTTTACGAGCGCCATCACCGATGTTCTGGGATTTTCTTCCTTTGAGGCATCAGAATAGCATCCCGTGAAATTACTACTGCTTAATGCTATACACCCAAACCTCATTATAACCAAGTTGCATCTTACACAAAAATAAGTTCGTTATATCTGAAGATTCGTTATAAAGGTTTATTCTTATCACTATATCTATAGCGAGACTCTTTCACTTTATTATAACTCATATTTTGGTGTATCCAGGTTCACTGTATCGAGGTTTGAGTGTAGTGCTATAATTTAATTAAATAGTCTTACTAATTAGAATGCAGCTAACTTAAATACTCAAACTAATTAAGATGCAGCAAGAGCATGAGGATACCCACCGGCCTTCTGTTTCCACTGCTGAGGAGAGTCAGATGGCAAGATACCCAGAAGTGTTGGCGAGTACAGAGCCAAGTCCGCAAGGACTTCATCGGCAGTGCACATGTAGTCTTTCTTATGCTGCCTGTAAAAGCAAAGCGCAGTAGGTGAGGCACAGCCACACATCTCGGTCTACACGACCGGCAGAAGTGGTAGTCCACAGCATTTATTCTCCACAAACAACTACAATCGCTGGGTCTCTGCAACATTTTCTACCATCACTGCCAAATAGGTTGCAATGCATGGTTTTCTACACTTCCATAGGCTGACAGACTGTCAAGTATGTTTGTTACTTAGCCCTAAATTATTGTTTCAAATCTTGCGTACTGTACAGCACTCTTGGATAGAAACGGGACCATTCAAGGATGAGTAACGAACATACTTTTGTTTTCACCATCAGTTTGGCCCATATTGACACAATTTCGCCTTGCACACCTAGACCAGAGCTATTTTTCGACATTATTTTTAGAGACCAGATTCATCAATGGTTATCTCGAGGAATTGCATGTACTTGTCATTATACTGAAAAAAGTGTCTTATTTGAATTCATGAGTACTGCATACGTGCCAAGTTCGAAGATTTTGAATCCACGAGTATTTCGCAAGAAGAAGCGGGGATTGCGCTGATTCATCTGCCCCCCCCCCCCCCCCTGCACGAAAAGAGAACAAAGAACATCGCGAGAAACAAGAGGGGGGGGGAGGGGGGTCCCAACGACCACGCCCCACAACTGTAAACATCATCATTGTGGTCTTACAATGGCTGGGGGTGCCTGAACACACGAGGGTAGGGTTTCCCAACTAAGGCACGAGTCTCAAAGGGCAACAGTCGATGTCCGATTTCTCGGATGCCCGAAATTCCGTACTTACCTGATTTCCCGGACTCATCTGTGGCACCCTCAAGTTCCCCAAACAGTCAATGTGTTACAAAGTCCGAAATTCCGGATGTTGATAGTTTTCGACATTTGACTTTGCGAACTCTTCATCACTAAGTGCAGAATCAAAGTCACTATCATTGTCGCCATATTGGTTATTTTCGGATTCTTGAAACCACTGCGCTGCGGCCACCGCAACTGCCGTACCCTGTGAAACCGAAAATGTTGCAATCCAGCGCGCGCCAATTCGTCGCCAGCCGTCCCTTAGGCCGCTGTCGTGTTTTACTGTCGGTGCTGTGCTCCGATAGTAAAAAAAGCTCCGCTGTTGACCTATGGTCTGCCGTCAGCATGCTTGCAGACTTGTGGAAGGTGGGTCCGCAACAGACCCTCTGAAACTGTTCTTGCCCTTCGAGCTTCATACTGGATGCCGAAGCCTAGAGTGGACAGCGTGTGTGATGAACATCCACTCGCGGACCTGCCTTCGACGATCTGCACGCTGACGGCGTTTTGATTCCAGCCGGCATAACCTTTGAGGGCTTCACCGCGCTAACGAAGACCTGAAGCTGTGTGCGGAATTGACTGACAAAAAAATCATTCATCGAATTACAGTGGATTCCGCTAACTCTGACACCGAGATCGAAGAGGCAGCGCCTACACTGCCAACAAGCTCAGAGTTGACGCGAGCACTGACACTTATTGGTGTACAGTGACAGCATGAAGCTATCATCGGGGGCAAGTGAAATGTGGTGCAAACTAAAATAAACGACATTTTATTTGTGCGTAAGTGCTTACAAATGCGGTAGCCCCAGCTACACTGGACTTTTTTCTTTTCTTTCGTGCTTTCGGCTCTTCTTAAAGCCACCTAAGCAACACATTTGCTGAATTGCAATGAGAACACTGTACTCCTGCTGTGACCCTCTCCATCAGCAAAAAATTATATTAAAATGTGTATTTTCGCTTGCATTCGTTTTTCCGGAGTGCCCGATTTTCTGGACATTTTCGTGGTCCCTAGAGGGTCCGGGAAATCGGACGTCAACTGGAATTTTGCGCCATTAAAACAACTAGCGAAAATTTACTTCTGTTGAAACAACTCGTGTCTGTCTTCCTGGAGACACGTGAACGAACAGGACGACGCAGCTAGCTGTCGTAAAAGCGCGGGTCAGAGCTTTGCCAAGCTACCAGATTCTTCGGATAGGAACCTCAAAAAATGCTTCTAGCCTTTTTTACGTCTTTATTGCCTTTAATAAAACGTTGCGTTAATCGCATGCCCTCGGAGCACGTAAATCCTTATCACGTTGCAGCGACAGCAGTTTTGTGTGCGGCAGCTGCGACAGATGGTAGTTTTGTTTTGAATCCTCGTGTACCGACAACAATAGCGTGGCTCTGAAAATTAAAAAATTGCCTGCAATGTCGTTTTAATGCTAATGATGAACCCCTCATTGAATGGCCCCAAACAACCTCAAATTTTCAGACATCCCGACAGAGTTGGTATGACAATCAGCGACTCGAACAAGTCAGCACACAAAAATTCCTTGGAGTCTGGTTTCATGAGCACTTAACATGGACACCGCACGTAAATAGTCTCTTGGTAGATCTAGCTCTACCAAGAGACTATTTACGTGCGGTGTCCATGTTAAGTGCTCATGAAACCAGACTCCAGTCGCCGACCGATTTTTCGGACTCTAAAAATTCGGACTTGTTGGATATTTTGGACTTCAAAAGTGTACCGTAAGGGTTTCCATAGAGCTAATGCATTTTTTCGAACCGATTTTTCAGACAAATTCACCCCCTAAAGTTGGATTTTCCGGACTAAACCGCTTGTTTGGAGCCGCGCCACGAACCTGTATGGACGCCGCCATGTTGGATTTTCTGCCGGCTTGACTAAGCTTAGTGGCTTAATTTTAAAATAGCTTTCCTGCCTCCAAGATTAGAAAACACAAATGTCATATTTCAAGTTTCAGAGGCCGTGTCTGCTTTAGAAAACACGGCACGGGACCATTTTCTCGTCTTGGGTCAGCCGCAGTGGTCAGCACTGTCGTCATCGCACCGTACAAGGAGGAGGCGGAGCTGCGCAGTAGTAGAGTGAATGTGCCTGCCACAATGACATTAGCGAGTTTTAGAATAGCGCATTGCGAGTCCTTGTGGTGCGGTCGCTGCCACTGCGCATGTGTGGTAACGCCAGTCGCCGTTCGCGGCCCGCGAGGCCTGCGAAGTGTTGTGCGTAGCAACGCCTTGTGTAGCTTCCATGTATTTGAGTTTGCGGTCAGGGCGAATGTCCCTACACCTTTCCCTAGAGGGAGCAAACGCTATTCCAGAACTCATAATGCGTTTGCTATACCGGCAATGCCCGCAGCACCTGCAAACGCTATTCTAAAGCTCCCTATTTAAAAACTTCGCTCATGTGGACGATGACAATTTTGTGCACGGAGCCCACAGATGAAGAAATTTTTCGCCAGGTTGTGCAGCAGCCGGAGAGCGGTTCGGATGGTGACGACGATGATCGCCCGCAGCTGTCGGCAGCGGAGATCGCCGCCGGGGTGACGCTTTTGTCAAATATTTACGGAGAGAACCAAATTGCTTCCAAGCGTAGTATGAGGCAAGGCAGAATTATGGACTTTTTTAAGCATGCCTGATGCAATAAAGTTCTGACAAAAACAAATTTCTCGGACTGTTCAATTTTTCGGACTTTTTTTCAGTCCTCGCCAGGTCTGAAAAATCGGCCGGCGACTGAATAATATTACCAGCTAGGGTTTCGTGTCCCAGACCCCGATATGACGATGAGATACTGTAGTAGATTGGCTCAGGAAAATTTAGACCATCCGGTGCTCTTTAACGTGCACTGACATCGCACAGTACATGGGCATTTAGCATTTCATCTCCATCAAAAATGAGACCACAGGGGCCAGGATCCAACCCGCGACCCTCAGGTCAGCAGTTGGGCACAGTAACCACTGCACCACCGAGACGGACAAGCCAACAAGGTCGACAGCACTTCGCGGAACAGCAACGAAGAAACGTGCACCTACCCTCCGCATCGTTCGTCGTAGCACTCTCCGTTGAGTTCGTAGCGGCACAGGTGGGTTCGGCTGTGCATCTTGTGCGCGTAGGAAGTACTGTCGAGCGAGCAACCCGGCTGCTTCAGGTAGTTTGGGTTGAGCCGGTAGCCGCGGAAGCACAGAAGTGGGCTCGCGTAAGGCACAGCAACGTCCACGGGGTGTTGTGCTGACGCGGAAGACATGGCGGTGTCTTTCGGTGGCCGAAGTAGGCACAGTTCCAACTTCTGCACGAGAACACGCGGGAAAAAACAAGAACAAATAAAAAATACGTTGAGAGCTTGTAAGGCATGACTGGATCACTACACTCAAAATTCAATATAACGAAATATTCGTTATAGCAAAGTAAATTAAAAACAGTCTTGCAGTAAATATAGTGTTAAGAATGTACCTTCATAAAAAATTTTCGGTTACAACAAACTTGTTTTCATGTAAGAAGCAACTTTGTTACAATGAGTGCATATGAAACCTATTTTATTAGGCACAAAGAGCTAAATAGTTTGTTAAATCCGCACTATCGTGACAATTACAGCAAATTATTATAGCCAATAGTTACTCAGAACAGGTTGAACAAAAAAAAATGCCAGGCTGTTGTGAGATAACTAATATAGGATAGGATATTACATATCTACAGGGATAAGGATGACAAAGCTACTGATTTTTCAGACATGCTTGAAAATTCAGAAAAATTTCACAGAGCAACCACAAGCCACACGGAGCCTTCGTCAAACATTTTGGATGCCGTAACTTTTCCAGGTTTAATATATCACTCGAACTGCATGTCCGAGAGTGCATTAACAGACGCCACCGTAATTCCTGCGTTGTAGTGGATCTCAAAAGTCAGCTTTGCCGCGGTGGCACACTGCTATGCGGTGACGCATACCGCAAATACCGTATTTACTCGATTCTACCCCGCCCTCGATTGTAACGCGCACCCTGATTTCCACCGCGGAAAAAAAAAAAAAAAAGTAAGACATCGATTGCAACGCGCACCCATTTTTCTCGCTGGCCCGCACGATCACACCACTCGACGAAATGACTCCTTTCGGGAGCGCCTTCCATTTAAATATGAGGTACGGGCGAAGCTTGTGCCCATCTGACGTGTAACACAGCATTGCCGTCACTGTAGTTTTACCGTGGACCGATGTCAGCCCGCGAACTTGCTTCGCCCCCTTCTTCTCGACGGTTGTGGTGCCAGGCATGTCGAAGTAAAGAGGCGTCTGATCGGCATTCCCGATTTGTCCAAGCAGGTAGCCGTTGTTGCGCCGCAAGTTTAGGACGAACCTCTGAAAACTGTGAAGCTTTTCATCGCACTCCTCCGCAAAACTTTTTGCATATGCATGTTCCTCTTCGGAGGGAAAAGCCTTTCCTCTTCATAAAGTTAGTCAGCCAGCACCTGCTCGCTTTAAACTGGCTCCGCATTAGACCTTTTTCTAAGACTAATTGCATAGCCCACACTTGGAGCAGTTCTGTCGTCACGGCCGCTGTGCCGCTCGCTGCTCAAGCACATACTCGCCGAGCAGCTCTTTAATTTGCGGAAACCGACCCTGCTGTGGTCCACTGAAGCCTTTGCGTGAAGCTTTGCTGTCGACAATCTTCTGCTTTTGTTTCCGCCGGTCCCGCACGCACGTTTCGGGAACACCGAACGACCGCGATGTGGCCCGATTTCCGTCCGTTTCTGCACATGCGATGACTTTTCTTTTAAAAGCGGCATCGTGGTGCACTCGAGTTTTTGGAGTCGGCCCTTCCACGCCGTCGATGCTAATGCACACTAGATGACGAACTCCTCAGCACACGTACGAAGTGCCGCACATGGGAAACACATAGGCAGAAATGGCCGACGCGCCATGCCGACGCACATAGGGGGCGGCCATTTTGAATTTGCCGATGGCAATAGATTGACCGTAATTTTTTTGTTCGTACTCGATTCTAACGCGCATACGATTTATGAACTCGCTTAACCGGAAAAAAGGTGCGCGTTAGATTCGAGTAATTACGGTACAAACAGGCGCTTGGGGACATTGGGGTTGTCAACAGAGCTGCAGCAGCTTCAATTTCTCGTTTTCCTTTTCAAGGATATCCTGCTCCATTACGTTCCGGCACGGACAGCCGAGATTCATTGTCATTACTGAGAATGTGCCATGTGGGCATTGCTGTAAGTGGTTCATTTCACCATAAAAACATACAGAAGTTGTTAGTGCGAGAACCTCTCATTGTTGTAACCGTTATATTGTAAAAATCGGTATCCTGAAAGGCCAACTTCGGCGATTTCTTGACCATGTCAGGATAATGGTGCTTTTATGTTCCTTAGACACTCTTCTCACGCGTTCGATAGCTGAAATGCCCAAAAAATTAGGAAATAATTTTTAATTACTAAAAAAAGCACAATACCGAAATCGAAACCCAACCGAATGCGCTTATATGTGTGACGTAAATATTTGCCTGATGCTGCCGGAACCTGCCTAATTACACATCATGCCCGCCAGATGGCCCTACTTGTTCACCCGCACGCCCACCAACATGAAAAAGAAAGCTCTGGCCAAACCCACACAATCCAGAGCAGACAAGTAGACGCTGCAGTGGCACGTAAGTTCGTCATTTCCGCCAGGCAAAACTCAACGTCTCACACACAATGTTGCCATTGCTTCTGGCAACCAAAGTGAGGATTTCGAGGCAAGCTGTAAAATTCATTTGAAAAGAATCTGTAAAACTCTCAAGCCTGCGATTTGGCATAAATGGCGCAAACGTGCAAATGAATGTACCCAGTGAATTTCATTGAGATTTACTGACCTCGAAAAATTGCCGGAGTTGGCCTTTAAGGGGGAACCCATATCCTTTGAAAACCAAAAAATCGTGAAAAAGTCGATTTTTTGAAAACCACATATTCGGGTAGTATGTCTTATAAACTATCTTTTCTGAATATATCAATGTTTAATTCATCGCGGAAGTACGTCAAATAAACTATATAACATGCCGCGGCAGCCGGCGAGTGGCCAGCAAGCGCTGAAAATACCCCAACTTCGCGCGTTTGCAATCACCGAACCACGGGGCCCAGCGCCGCCATCTTGGTCTTGTTTTGCTCGTGAATTCTTGCTCTTTCTTTTTTTTTGCCACCCACGGTAGCAGCAGTGGCATGGCTGGGCTGTAATCGCTCATGATTGGGGGGCTCTCGAAGTTTTGAAATCTCCCACGGCTCGGATGTGAAGCCGCAATTGGAGAAAGCGCGCGTCTCTCTCGAGAGTGGGTGATCACGCAGCTCCTATTGGCTGCTGCGCACGATGACGCATCTGTTCCCCGGCTTGCCATCTGCTCCGGCGTCAGCCTTGCAAGCGCCGGTGTTCTCTTGGAGTGCGTTGTTTTCCCGTTTGCCATCATTCCTCTAGGTTCTCACGCGTGCTCTTCAATCTTTTACCGCTTTTACGAGACGATCTTTCGCCGTGTTCACAGAACGCCGATTGGGAAGGGCAAAGTTTGGGACTCGACACGGGTTCTGTTTAACAAAGCTTCCAATGAAGCTCTAGCGCATGGTGGGGCTCGTTCATGCGTCAAACGCTTGGGAGACAGTTGCATCGATGCTGAGTAGATTCTCGTTTGTCTCTTCAAGACGACGACTGCATTGATGCTATCGTGACATTGAGAATCGGTGCAACGCTCCATCGTCACAAGTGAGGCTGGTGTTGGTGTTTCGTGCTCAAGTGCACCTGGTACGTTGCGCTCGCTAACTGCAGGGATTACGGCCCCGAAAAGTGCGACTGTGTCGTCGACTGTGCATTTGTCAACACGTTTTAGAAGTGCGAGGAGTTAGCCGCGGAGGATAGCGAACTTGTTGCTGTGCAGCCAAAGCTCGGCGCTATGCCGGCAACCAACGGGGAGCGGAGAAAGACCCTTTCTGTGTGAAAAAGGCTCAAGAACAGCTGCAACACAAGCAGGAAAAGTGGAAAAGGAAAAAAGTCCTTAAGAACATTTCTAGCTACTTTTCAGGGTCATTTTAGACCAAAATATGTGTTCAAAGCTTTCAAAGTCCGTTTTCACAGAATGACTTTTTGGCCAGTAAGGCTGTTTAGTCTGGTGATATCTCTGCAAGGGCTCATCTAATTTCTATAAGATTTGTTTTAATATGTACCCTAATAAATAGCCCACACACTGACAGAGCCATTTTTAAATTTATTGCATCTGTAATTTGTGGTATATAATTAAAACTTTATTAATAAATGCTCAATGGCAAACACCAAACTAGTGCTCTGCTGAAAATTTTCAGCAAGGAAATTTAAAAAAACAAAACAAGGCTCTGTCCTAGTGTAAAGCACCCTTCCAGGAATTATCACAGTGAATTTCACAGTGCTAGCACATTTATTAAATTCACCAGAACCTGACTCGGAAACCTATGTGGACTATCCTGATAAATGGCTGCAACTTTAGAAGTGAACCTAAATTCATGAAATTTTGTGGCCATTTAAATGACTTGATCATTAGCCTACCCTAAAAATTTCATTATAATATCTCAACAAACAAAAAGTTACCCTTCCATGGAAGCCTCCCCACTTAAAGTGGTTTTGACTGCATCACATGTAAAGCCAATTATATAGTTTTTGAAGTGCATGAAAATTTAGACACTTTCTTTCCCTCCCCTGCCTTGAAGGGGGAGTGACACCAAAATTACCGATTGCGATTTCTTTTTTTAAGATCAAGTGAAATGCCAAGCATTTAGAATCCCCAAAAATGTGCTATAAAGAGTTAGTGCACCCTTTAAAATGTATTACTTGATGTCTCAAAATGCTAATTTCCGTTTCCAGCCTACCCCTATGTCACGGCGCAATATGAACTTTTGCTCATGTGCTTTTTGCGTCTCTCATCATACGCTGGTTTTGGGACGTTAAACCTCGCATATCAGTTACTCATGTGCTTTTGGAAGACATTGCAACATTTCTTCAGGCACTTCACTCTGTTGCTCGGCTGGTGACGTGCAATTGAGAATTACATGTTTTGGTACGCAATGTCGCCACAACTAGCTGTGCTGGTACATAAAGATACCAGGTTTAGAGGCCAACTCTGGCGATTTTTCGACTGTGTTAGGATAATGGTGCTTTTATGTTCCTTAGGTACTCTTTTCACATGCCCGATAACATAAATGCTAAAAAAATCCTAAAATAATTTTTAATTACCCAAAAACCGCAATACCGAAACCTAAACCCAACCGAGTGTGCTTCTACGTGTGACGTTAAGATTTGCCTGACGCTGCCGGAACCTGCCTGATTGCACATAATGCCTGCCAGATGGCACTATCAGTCCACGCTGTCGGCGGCGATCGGCTAAAACGCTTATGCTGTTATGGTGAATATATGTCGAATCGTGTGTGGCTCACACCGCAACACCACTTGACACCTATCGCACGCCCACCAACATGGAAAAGGAAATCGCACGCTCAAACCCACACAATCCATAGCAGACAAGCAGACGATGCAGTGGCACATCAGTTCGTCACATCGACCAGGCAAAATGGACCAAACAAGTAGCACTATGCAGAAATAAACAAGATACAGAGAGCTATACGCATCGAAGTTACAATGCTGGACATACATTAATGGTTTTTCCTACCACAGAGGAAGCACTAGAAGACAAACCTTTAGGGCATCTTTCTGGGGCAAAGAGAACTCCGAGGATGAGAGTCCGACGTAAGGATGGGAAGTCTGCAGCTGCCGCTGGCAGTGTTCCAAGAACAAGGCCTCCATGGCAGTCCGGTATCGGCAAACTGCCGGCTCGTTGCTGTTGGCTTCGCTCTGCAAAGGCAAGGAAGTACAGCCGAGAAGGTCAAAAACATTCACAACAGCACAAGGCAGGCAGCCGCTATGCGACACGTGCATTATTTTTTTTTTACTGCTGAATTATTTTCGGATACGATGAATTTAATTTCGTGTAAGATGGAAGTTTGTTATAATGAGGTTTGAAAAATCTACAATCAAACTTAGATGAAATAAATCTGGATGTAACAAAATATCTGTTCTAAAAAAGTAAATGAACAGCCTTGGAACAGATACAGGGTTAGAAATACGCATTTATAACAAATTTTCAGATATGACGAACTTAATTTCACGTAAGATGCAAGTTTGTTATAATAAGGTTTGACTGTATTCGTCACAGCAAGACAATTAAAACAAATAAATGAAAACCTATACGACTGTTAAAGAATTATACACTGAAATAAACGTCTGAGTAGTCTCGCAGATGCACAAAAAGATAAGTGCACGAAGTGGCATTATGTGGAAATACAAGTACAAATAAGTCACTCCAGTCAGCCTTGTCTAGCTGCACACGTTATTGAGATATTGCTCCTTCATCAACATATGAGTCTTCAACATATGACAGGCGGACATTTACTGACTTGCAGCAGAGAAACCGGCAGCAGTTGAATTCCAAAGGTTTGAAAGGAGCAGTTGGGTCTAAGAGGTTTCCGTTTTCAAGTCTCTTGCAGCTCCATTCTAAACAATAAAAGTTAGGTACACTCAAACCTCAATATAACAAACCGGGATATAACAAAATATCAGTTGTAATGAACTTCTTTTCCTGTAACATGGAACCTTGTTATAATGAGGTTTGAATGAACTGGTACCTTTAAGGGGGGACATGGCTCTCTCATTAATTTTATGAACCAAATGTGACAAAAGTTGGCATGCTTATTTAGTTTGTTCTTCTGATTCTAAAAATGTAGTGATTTTTTCTGTAGCTTCATTAGTTAATTAAATAATCAAGATAACAATTTCTATTCTTCTTACCACAATGTAAAAATAACCACCCATCAAAAATTTATAAATGACATAGGGATTGACATTAGAAAGCATAAGACATACAACGTAGAAAGCACTTTTTTGATTGGGGCATTATTTCTTACTTTACAGTACACTAAACTTCACAGCTCTGAATGTGGCCATTGTGTGGTCACACAAAAGATTAGTTTAAAAAACCTGCATCAAGATAAATCAAAATCTGCTTCCTATGTTGTGTGCTCCAAGCATATAGCTTTATGCTGCAAAAAAAAAAAATTCTGCTATCTGTAATAGTTTCCGATATATTGCAGTAATTTTCATGCAGGGTGTGCATAATTGCCATTTTGAGAAAATGAAGAAAACATCATATTCGAACATGTTTAACTGCAAAAATGTATGTACTTAGAATTACATGGCCATTGACATATAAATGAATGCTAGAAAGCCTAAGGAGTGCAACGCTGCAAGCTGATCGAAAATTGAACGAGTACTTCTCGAATTACAGCACAGGTCATTGCATTGCATTATAGCACAGTTCATTGCATGTAACTAAATACAGAAATTTTTATATTAAAATAAAAAAATGTTCATTGCATGTAACTAAATACAGAAATTTTTATATTAAAATAAAAAAATGAAGCTGCCCATTAAAAATAGGCTTCCAGCATTGTTTTTTGTGCACATTTAGCTACATTGCGCAAAAAACAATTACAGCTCTAGCTGTCCTTGGTCCACTTCTACCGAAAAAGCAAAAGAAAGTGGTCAAAATCTGTGCTTCAAGAATAATGCTGTGAAAACTTTATTTTGCCGTTCCGAGGGAAAAAAATATCATGGCACACATACTTTTAGTCGGTTAATATGCACTGGGAATTAACAGGACTGATTGTTTGCACGAGCGTGTAGTTTCTTCTAGTCCTGTAGCAAGTTGTCGCCATGTGCTCGTCTGCTGCGAGGCCGCTTATCAGTTCGGTAACTGTAGTGACGGCGACGTGCGACAAATGTGCGTGCGTCATCCGGGATACGACGAATAGCATGGCGATGTTTTCCGGCTTGTCCAGACTGAGTTACCCGTGAATGTCGCGAACCAAAGTTGCTCCCTCGCTCATCAATTTCGAGGCTACGCGAGTGCCGAGGTGCTAGTTTCCTTTTCACGTAAGACTGCCGCATTTTCAAGCGGAGATCGCGACAACGTTGCGAACACGTCGTTAAAAGCAGTCTACTAGTTGCCAGTAGCCTCTATTGCGGGGGCGGCGAGCATTTTCACCGCGAACGGATTGACTTCCTGTTGTTCGTCGACGCGCGGCGTACTCCACTCTGACGACCCGTCGCGCAGTTCAAGGTCCTTTCGTCAGGCGGGGGGAACCGCGGCATCGGCGCGTTTAGCGATAAGACTGCGCTTCCGTTCCGGCACAACAAAGATTGATATCCCTTCTGGCTTCACTGCTGCTTTTTACTTGGCGTTTTCTAACTGATGAGGCTGCAAAACACAGCCGTTCTCAGTAACGTTGTCGGCAACCAACGGGCTCGTACGTGAGTTAGGCCTACATCGGTGACTCGGCGACTGCCGTTGACCGCATCGAGTTCGTTATCCTCGTTGTCCTGAGCCATAGCGGGGCTCCTTGTGAAGTTCACAGCGAATGAACGACCGCCACACCCGCTTCAGAAATTACTATAGCGCGGAACTTCTTTACTGCCGCAGGCAGCCAGCAGCACCATGACGAAATGGCGCATGTCCGTGCGAGTCAGGATGGTGAAGCAGACGCCAAAAGCGCCCCTTGGCCAACCGGATGCCTAGGTTTTGTGACGTGTCCTAAGCAGCCTATTGAATCGCGCGCTAGTGCTTCTCGATGACGCGTTTTTGCTAAAAAACTAATAAGCAAGGCGAGCCAGCGGTGGCGGGAAACTGAAGATGAAGAGCGACCCTTCCAAACGAGATCAAGATGAACACGATAGCTCGTGTGTAATGGCGACAGTTCGGCACGGAAAAAGCGCAATTTTAGCGTCAGTTTGCGCTCACATTCATCTCATAGGGTTGTTATAAATTATTTTGTGCCAGAAACAATGACGCGAGAAGCTAGAAACTTCCCAGATAGGTGCAAAAATAAGTACAGTTTCCGAAACTGTCGGCTTCAAAAAGTCGATTTTTTTGCGATTTTTGGCCTTCTAAGACCCGTGTCCCCCCTCAAAGAAAGTGGTGCAGGAGCGCTATGACTTACATTGTTGCCCACAGTGATTGTGACAGTAACAGTTGGTACAGCTGCAACTGTTGCTTCTGCATCAACAGTAGCAGCTCGGTCTTGGCCACTTGTCTTTGCCGAGGTCGCCAGTGCAGCCTTCGTGGCGGCCTTCGAGACCACGACGGTCCTTGACGGCGCTGCTCTGGACGGCGATGACAGAGGTGACTCCGGCCTCGGTGAGGAGGCAGCGGGCGCTACCACTGTCTTTGATGGAGCCTCGGAAGTCCCGGGCTGCGCGGTCATCGTGGCAGCCGCTGGTGGAGCCGTCGTCGAGGAAGACTTTGCAAGCGATTTCTGCTTCAGCTCCTGCAGACGCAGCCGCATTTCAAGCTCGAGCTTCTGCAGGCGAATCTTCTCAGCGAGAATGGCCGCGACGGTCCGCTTGGGCGCTGCCGTTCTGTTTTCTGAGTCAGGGCCTGTAATACGGGTTCTCTTAGGCGCCTGAAAGTTGAAAGCAATCGAGAAGACGGTCATGTGTGAGGACATAGAAACCATTATGAGTTGCACTACTAAAGCAGACACACAAGAAGGAACAGGCGAGTTGAACAGGCGCGTTGAACGAGATGAACGAGGAATTGACGCTTGGCCCAATGCCAACATGCACTTTATCGTATTTTTTCACGCACAGTCTGCACTTTCACCTCAGAAGCCATCACAATTTCAGCAATAACATAGTCTTTTATGACTAAGAATTATGAGACCCTGCAAATGCACAAAAATGTGTGAACCCACATCTCGTGATTTTACGTTACTATTTAAACAACTGTACAGTCATGGACATGACAAGGACTAGTAAAGAAGTTACTAATAAATGCCTTTCAACTAGCACTGTGTGAATACTCGAGGGCTTTGAAAATTTAAAGAAGTATTACAGTATTTGAATTTGCTCCCGCAACAAATATTATATCAGAAATTTCAAGGCATGACTTCTCAAACAGTCCGCAGAACCCGCAGGTTCCATGACGCACGTCTTGCGGTTCTTCGAGCGGTCACAACGAATGCAACCCGCTCCAGTTCTTCCCCGTTATCAACTAATTCATTTATTTAGACAAGCAAATTTGCACTGCATTTTGGATTTAACGAAGGCTTCACACGACGCATCTGCATATTAGACATCTACGGGTAGCAAGATGCCTACGTGGTAGCAGCTAAAAGAGTACATCGTTTAGTGAACGCCACAAAATTTGCATCATTCCCAGACTCAGTACGACAGAGGACACGGAGCGCTAGCAATCGATGCCCTTGAGCATTGAAACTACGCGGTTCAAACGACGTTAACGGGTGCCTCAGCGCTTTTTTCTTTCCTTATGTAGTGTCGACATTCACGTGTAACGGTAATCATATGCACAAGAAATAGGTGTATATTTCGGGGCTCGTTATCTTAGTTAGGCACAATATCAATGTGAACTAACAGACAATGATGCCAAAGAAAGTGTAGGGGATTTCCTAAGAAGTAAGTGAACTGTAAGTGTCAAAAAAGAAAACTGGACGAAAAGGTGACTTGCCACCAGCACCGACTGAACTCCTCGACATTGCTTTGTTAAAAAAAAAAAAAAGAGCGATATTCAAACAAGCCTAGTCAAAACAATGCCACAGAACCCCAAGCACAGCTAAATGATGTGGCATACCTGTTGCAGCGATGAGATCGAGATCCTGCGCTTTGTTGAGGACGTGGCCGCGCCCTCGGTTGTCACAGGAAGCTGGTACTTGTCGCCGTACACAATCTTGCCGTGCTGATTGCACTGGCTTTCCAGCTTCTCAATGTGGCCTTTCCGTTTGTCGATGGCCATCTGCAGTGCCTGCAGCTACAAGAACGACAGGAGTGACATGGCAAGGTGAGCGAGTACACAAGTACACAAGTAACATAATAAATTACGTAAAACATGCAACGCCGTGCTTCTAACGATTAAAAGTGAACTTGCCTTCCTCAAAATAAACACTCAAACCTAAATATAACTAGAACTCAACTAAAACTATAAACTACACTCAAACCTAAATATAACGAGCATGGATATAACGAAATATCTGCTATAACGAATTAAATGAAAATACCATATTTACTCACATAATGAACGCACTCGCATAATAAACGCACCCCCAACTTCAGTCATCAAAATTTGAATTTTTTTCCCCGTAAAATAAACGCACCCCCTACATTCATTCGCTGCAGTCCCGCTAACCGACACCTGGTGCCTCCTAACCTTTTTGATCTCTTTCATTTTTTCTTCTTATGCCAACCCCCTTGACCACCTCAGCTCCCCCCGCCTCACCTGCTGCCGCATAGCGTATTGTTTTTCTTTCTATCTGTGCGCGGCACATTCCCTGTCTTTTTTATCTGTGTGCCACAGCGGGGTTCACAAACAGTGCAAGTGTAGAGACATCCCAGCTGATAAGCACACAGCGAGGGGCGGGAGCCAGGAAAGTTAGGCAAGGCAATATGTTTTGGTGATGTTTGCTCTTGGCAGGGTCACAGAATTAAGCGGGGAGGTGGGAGGGGCTACAGCTTCCCTTGTGCCCTACTGGCACCACCGCTGTGAAACTAACCAAATTTCAAATAATCTGAGCAACTGTCGCATGCCTACAAAGACGAACACATTTAGTGGCTAGAAAGCGACTCGCTCTATACCTGCAGGTTAGCCTTGCGAATGCCCGCATCGTGTCCAGCCGCCAGGCGCTCCAGGGTTGCCAGCTGCTCTCGCAGCCGCTGAATCCGGACGTGGGTGCCACGCACGGCAGACTTCTTGGTCAGCACCTCAGACTTCAGCATGTCCATGCGCTTGCCTTCGAGACGCAGCGCTTTCCTGTAAACACAGTAGCAAGAGAGATGGATAAGTAAAGGTTTCATCACCAAGCTTTCTTTTTTGTTTGTTCTAGGATTAACTCTTTTGTCACCGCGGGAAAATGCTTGTTTTCCATATATCTCGGGAAGATCTTTATTGCCAGCTTGAAAAATACTCCATCATGTATTGCTGCGTACCAAAACTTGGCAAAATGAAATGCTCTTTCTGAAGAATATATGTTGTAGAGCAAAAAAATGATTTACAATGAATAAAAACGTGAAATATGTGATTTTTTGTCGCCAGCTGGTAAACCATAGAATAAAAAAACACCATGCAAAAATATTTAAAACAAAGAAAATTCAGAAATACATTTTGTAGATAGATGACCTAAGAATAGTATAAAAGTAATGAATGTTGTACAAAATGTTCCTGTTCCCATAGACAAGGAAAATCGGAACTGAGGTGCTGGTTTGTTGCTCATGCCATGTGGTGAAACATTGTATCGGCCACATGGAGGAAACAGAGCTGTCGCACCTGGACAGTCTTAATAAAATCGAGACTAGCGTCAACATTTCAAAAATCAAGAAGCAGGACAAGATTAGTGATGTTTTTTTATGCAAATAAATCATTCAGTTGCAGCGTGTGTGTGGAATAAGTTGTCATTCTTGAATGCACCTATTGCAGGCGATGATCCGCTACAGGTAAGCTCTCGGGCCCTTTATTTATATTAATTATTTTTAAAGACTATAGTCTTTCTTGGGGACTTTCGACGCAAAAATGTTGGTCTGTCTGTACATTTGTCTGTTTGTACACTCTTGACAGCATCAGGTATTTGAAACAGCCGACCCCATCCACAGCACCCACCTATGTTGCTAAAAATTCAGCATTCATACTTGTGCAATTGTCGATTAAAAAGCAATTGTTGCGCGTGTATGGGGCACTATAACACCACGTATATATTCTGCATGTGCGCCTTTTACTAGAAAAGACATACATAAAAAATTTTAAGGACCGATGCGCTTATCACGCTGCGCTGACCATCCAACGCTTGCACAGAAAGGCGAGTGTTTCCAATGCTTTGCTAAAACGAGACGGTGGTGGCACCTATCCGTGGCCTTGCGTTCAACACCTTATCACCTCTGAGGCGGGCGCGCACACCCGTCTCCGAGCCCCACGCTTTGTTTTCGAAAAAAAAAAAACTGCCAGATGGCGGTCGTGTCTCACGGGTGACGTGATTTAATGGGCTCGTTCGCCTCCGCTGCACACTCGAGGCACTCTAACGCAGCGCCTCCAGAATACCATTCACCAATTGTATTGCAAAGAACATCAAATAAATGTTTTGTTCACTCTCTCCACACACAAGACTATCGTCTTTCGACGACATTCGCAGATTAAATGCAGATACGGGGCCAATTTTTTTATATTGAATTTTTCATTTATCTAACTAATTCCTGATCTCCTTCGAGTTCGATATTTCCGTGTTTGACTGTATCAGCACAAGGCAAATCGAGGCGCATGCAGAATGCACACGTTTCTGTCCTTTTCCTTTCATCTCACTCTCTTCTTTTCACAAAAGTGCTGTTGCTTTACCCAAGCCGGGAGCTGCATGTTTGCTGCCAGAACCAAAGGGGGAGCTGAGCAGGTCTAAAGACACGGGTGACGGCGAGCATTGTTGCCTTGCCCATTTCAGGCGTATGTGAAATTGCCCGCTATAGTACTTGGAGCGTTCGCTAGAAGTGGCAGTTTGCGAATGACCAACTATATATTCATTATTTTCCTGTAGTTTCATTATTTTCCTGTAGTTTCTGTTTGGAATTAAGGTTGCCTCTATTGATTTATTGTCCCTGTCTTTCAATTTATTTGAAAACCCTGGCAGCAAAAATTTCATCCAGCATCCCTTTAACTTCATTGTGTGGTGCGCTGCTGCAGAGGATCCGTTTGCTCTAGACACTACCATGCTTGACAATTGTTCAACGTGCCACACTGTCGGACCAACATCCCGAGTACAATTTTTCCTTTACTTGAGATGAATACAGTAAAATCTCAGTAGAAAAAAACACCACTTTATCAACCTTTTCAGATTAGCAAACTTTTGAAAAATTCCGTGCACACTGTTATAGCTTCAATGTAAAATTATTTCACTACTACGTATTTTAGAACACTGAACTTTTGAGAATAACGAGCGCTAATTTAGTTCCGCATTATATTAACACCGCCTCAGTACTACGAACTCATGTTCTGCAATCCGTCGTGACCACAGGAGCGGTACCTAAGCAGACAACACAGCAAACGAGAAAAAAAAACCACACGAAAGGACGACTTTCTTTTCTTTCTTTTTTCTTTTTTGAAACGCTGATGCTGCAGGTTTACAAGCGCAGATGCGAGGAGCAAGGGCAACACGGGAGGGCAAGGTCAGCGAGGCAGAGGGCAGAGTGGGAGTTGCGGAGCAGGAAGCATGGGTGCGGAAATCCTGAGACATCGAGAGAGCATAAAACGAAACGCGAGGAATTTTCTTTTTTAGCTCTTTCTTTTATTTGGAAGAGGCAATGAAAGCCACGAAACTTCGGGTTTTTCTTATCTTTTTCACTTCTACAAGTGATCTAGGAGGCCAAAGGGGTAGTATAGGTGTTCTCTGAGGAGGCCTTGTCAGTCGTGTTCACCTTTTTGCCGATTACTTATCGAGTCCACAAAGCAAGTCGGCGTTCGCGCTGCTGTGCTACTACAATAAGTTCATTTCTGCTTGCGACGAAGAAGCGAAAGCAGTTTTTGCTAAGGAGAAAGTGAAGAATCTGGATGAGCTGGAGGCCTCTGTGCTGCAAAGTTTGTGCTATGTCAAAAGAAGAAAAAGAAAAACACAGATTTCTTGTAACTCTTTCGTTACCATGTCTATTCAAATTGATCACCGGTGATCGATGCTTTTGGATCATCCATTTTGGCAGGTTAAATTTGTTTCTCGTGCAACCAGCACTTACTAGTGGTTAGTCCAGTCACTCAACTTTTAGAATCAATTTGAAATTGTTCGTTTTGGCAACATTGTGATTTTTGACAGGCCTTTGCACAAACCAATGTGCATGTAATGTTAAAAAAGTGCACTAGGCTGGCGAACCCGGCAGAAGTGCGTGCCCCTCGTGATTATGCTTCAGTAACATCAAAATTCTGTATTGAAAAGAACTTTTGCAAGAGAAATATCGAATTAAAGGGTCAGCTTTGCAATTTGGCTATGTTGAGCAGTAATATTTGCTAAAGGTTTATGCAAGTAATTCAATAGAGAGCTGTTCCTAGAAGTTAGGAAAAACTTGTTCTACGAAAATAATTTACGAAGGTCCGCTGCGTGTTTAAAATATTGAGGTGGCCTTCTCTGACAGTTTCCAGCAGCTTTGCTTTTGCTTTCATTGTTATATCAGACACAGGGTCGCACCTAGTGTCACTCGTCGCTCTTACGACAACGTTGTCACGGGCGCATGGGTGCGCACCTGCGCTGTTCGAAACTCTCTTGAAACCTCACTGGAACTGAGTGAAGACGGGCTTAGAGTTCGAGGATGACAGCACCTCAGCTTCAAGTTTTATGGCGACGATATTTTGAGTCAGCCTGAGGCATCCACAGTTGTTAACGAGCTTGTTTTCTTTACATCCTAAGGTTGTCTCCTCCATCGCAAGTGCGTATGGCTTCTGACCTTGGTGCACCATCTTATAGCTATTCTGGTTACATGCGTGGTCCACCCTTCACTACTGGGGTGGGGTGGGGTAACTGGTGCTGGCTGCAGAGCTGCTTCTAACGACAAGAAGGCCCTCAGAGCACATCTTGGCCCTAACTACAGAACAGTGCGAAATGTTCTAGAACTGCGTGCGATATTGTCCCTTTATAATACGATAAGCACAAAAACGCAAAGAAATATGCTCGGATGCATGTATTGGAACACCGACCTATGCAGAGTGAGGTGGCTTATGGAAAGAGGTGACGCTAGATAAAATAGCGAAGTTCATTGGACATCTCATTTCATCATCATCAGCCTGACTACATCCACTGCAGCACAAAGGCCTCTCCCATGTTCTGCCAGTCAACTCAGTCCTGTGCTTGCTGCTGCCAATTTATACCCGCAAACTTCTTAATCTCATCTGCCCACCTAACCTTCTGTCTTCCCCTAACCCGCTTCCCTTCTCTGGGAATCCAGTTAGTTACCCTTAATGACCAGCGGTTATCCTGTCTACGCGCTACATGCCCGGCCCATGTCCATTTCTTCTTCTTGATTTCAACTATAATATCCTTAACCCCCGCTTGTCCCCTAATCCACTCTGCTCTCTTCTTGTCTCTTAAGGTTACATCTACCATTTTCCTTTCCATTGCTCGCTGCGTCGTCCTCAATTTAAGCTGAACCCTCTTTGTAAGTCTCCAGGTTTCTGTTCCGCAGCTAAGTACCAGTAAGATGCAGCTGTTATATACTTTCCTCTTGAGGGATAGTGGCAATCTACCTGTCATGATCTGAGAGTGCTAGCCAAACGTGCTTCACCCCGTTCTTATTCTTCTAGTTACTTCAGTCTTGTGGTTTGGCTACGCGGTTATTACCTGTCCTAAGTAGACATAGTCTTTTACAACTTCAAGTGTACTATTACCTATCTCGAAGCGCTGTTCTCTTCCAAGGTTGTTGTACAATACTTTCGTTTTCTGCAGATTCATTTTGAGACCCACCTTTCTGCTCTCCTTGTCTAACTCCGTAATAATGAGTTGCAATTCGTCTCCGAGTTACTCAGCAATGCAACGTAATCGGCGAAGTGCAGGTTACTAAGGTACTCTCCATTAACTCTTATCCCTAGCTGTTCCCATCCTAGGCTTCTGAAAACCTCCTGTAAGCACGCGGTAAATAGCATTGGGGAGATTGTGTCCCCCTGCCTTACACCCTTCTTGATTGGTATTCTGTTGTTTTCTTTATGAAGCACTATGGTAGCAGTTGATCCCCTGCAGATTTCTTCCAGGTTGTTTGTATATGCCTTGTCAACGCCCTGATTCCGCAATGTCTGCATGACTGCTGATATTTCTACTGAATCAAATGCCTTCTCGTAACATATGAAAGATATGTATAGTGGTTGGCTATATTCTGAGCATTTCTTCCATTACCTGATTGATAGCATGAATGCGGTCGATTGTTGAGTAGCCTGTTCGAAATCCTGCTTGTATCTTTAATTGATTGAATTCTAATGTTGTCTTAATTCTGTTGGCAATTACCTTTGTATATAACTTGTATACTACGGAGAGCAAGCAGATCGGCCTGTAATTCAAGTCCTTGTCATCTCCTTTCATATGTATTAAAATGATGTTAGCATTCTTCCAAGACTCTGGTACTCTTCCCGTCAGGAGACACCTCGTAAACAGGGTTTCTAGTTTTTCTAACACAATCTGTCCTCCATCTTTCAGCAGATCTGACATTACCTGAACCTCACCAGCAGCTTTGCCTCTTTGCATGCTGTCCAAAGCTTTTCTGACTTCTTCTATCATTACTGGTGGGGTGTCATCTGGGTTACTGCTAGTTCTTACATTAAGGTCGTGGTTGTGCTGGCTACTGTACAGATCTCTGTAAAACTCCTCTGCTATTTTAACTATCCTATCCATATTGGTAGTTATTTTGCCTTCTTTGTCCCTTAGTGCATATAAATGGTTTTCGTCTATGCCAAGTTTTCTCTTCACTGCTTTGACGCTCTCTTCATTCCTCAGAGCGTGTTCAACTCTCCCTATGTTACACCTTTTTACATCGAATACTTTACACCTATTAATCAACTTCAAAAGCTCTGCCAATTCTAGTTTGTCTGTTTACTTGAGACTTTCATGCTTTGACACTTCGTAATGAGATTCTTTGTGTCCTGGGACAGCTCGCCAGTGTCCTGTCTAACTACCCTGCCTCCAACTTTCACTGCACACTCCGTAATGATACCCGTCAGATTACCATTAATTCTATCTATGCTAAGGTTGGTTTCCTCACTAAGAGCCGAGTACCTGTTCTGAAGCGAGACTCTGAATTCCTGTACTTTCCCTCTCAAGGCTAGCTCATTGATTGGCTTCTTGCGTATCAGTTTCTGTCGTTCCTTCTTCAAGCTTAGGCGAATTTGATACCGTACCATTCTATGGTGACTACATCGTACTTTGCCAAGCACTTCCACATCCTGCACGATGCCTGGGTGTGCACTCATCATAAAGTCTATTTCGTTCTTATTTTCACCATTAGGGCTCCTCCGTGTCCACTTGCGGTTTGCTCGTTTTCGGTCGAAGGTATTCAAAATGCGTAAATTATTGCGTTCTGCGAATTCTACTAGTAGCTCTCCTCTGGCATTTCTAGTACCAATGCCATAATCTCCTACTGCCTGGTCTCCAGCCTGCTTCTTCCCTACCTTTGCATTAAAGTCTCCCATCAGTATAGTATAATGTGTTTTTACTTTACTCATTGCCGATTCCACAACTCCATAGAAGCTTTCTAGTGAAGCGTCATCATGGCTGAATGTAGGCGCGTAAGCCTGTACCACCTTCATTTTTTATCTCTTATTGAGTTTAATTACGATACCTTCCACCCTTTCATTAATGCTATAGTATTTCTCTATGTTGCCAGCTATGTTTCTGTGAATTAGGAACCCTACTCCCAGGTCTCTTCTGTCAGCCAAGATAGCAAAGATAGCAAAGAATGTGCCCATTCTGTAGCACTGTATAGGCCTCATCTGTCCTCTTAACCTCACTGAGCCCTATTATATCCCATTTGATGCCCGCTAGCTCCTCGAATAGTACAGCTCGACTTGCCTCACTAGATAAGGTTCTAGCGTTAAACGTTGCCAAGTTCAGGTTCCAATGGTGGCCTGTCCGGATCCAGAAATTTTTAGCACCCTCTGCTGCGTTGCAGATCTTACTGCTGCCATGGTCAGTTGCTTCGCAGCCGCCGCTGGGGACTAAGGGTCGTGAGTCTCATTTACAGAGAGATTATTCACATCACGGGTATCCATCTATATTGGAATAGCTGGGGACTCTTATCGCAAGGCAACAAAAATTTAATGAGAAGAGTGTATGAGTACACTTGTGTCTCACGAAAAACGATGCAATGCTTCACCGCAGGGCATGGGCAACGAATAGCACCTCGGTTCCGATTTTGTCTATGTGGAAACAAACATTGTGTACAATATTAATTACTGTTCATACTATTGCTACTTCATTTATCTACAAAATTATGTTCCAAATTCTTTGTTTTGAATATTTTTGCATTTATAGTGTTTTTATTGCACTGTTTAGCAGCTGGCGATCGAAAATTCCACAGTTATCATAGTTTTATTCCTCTCAAAATATTTTGTTGCTCTACAAGATACCTATATATTGCTGCATGTTGTTAGGCCCCTACCGAAGTCTTGCGCTGCTTCCTGCTCTTATGATTTCTGCCACACCAACTGACAAGCCAAACGCGCCAAGCTAAACGCGCCATGCAACGCTGGCTGGACGTGTCACCTCACCACGCCCTGGAAAAAGAAGGCTGGCGGTTTTTCGAAGGAGCGGCACGTGGCGTGACGCAAAAGAAGAGATTTACAAGGTTTTCTCTAGTGAGCTCAGGACAACCTTTGTGTATTTAGTTGACGGGCACAAGTTCGCCATAAATAAATAGCTGTTTTAGCTTCCGGCGCTGTATTTGTTCGTTACAATATTTTTGGAAAGAGCATTTTCTTGTGTAACATTTTGTATGCAGCAATGCTTGCTGGAGTACTTTTTAAATTGGACAGAGTAAACTTCTCGAGACATATGAAAAACAACCGTTTTCGTGGGGTATCAAAAGAGTTAAGGAAACGTGCATTTTTTGGTGTTCACTTGCGCATTTGTTTTTATCGTGAAAAACGAGTTCAAGGAACCACCGTTGTAAAGTTAAGTCGTTTTGGTCTGTGAAAAATAAGTATTTATGGTTAATTATCGGGCTTTCACTGTAACGACCCTTCAAAATAACGAACGAATTGCCCCGGTCCTCTGAAGTTCGTTATACCGAGATTTTACTGTACATCCAGAAAACAGACTGGGAATGCATTTAGAGCCTATTGACCGATTCCTGTCACGCAAGAATTGATCGCATTAATAGTGATGTATTTGATTCAATGCTAATCGACATTAATTATCGAAAGCTGCGCAAAAACCACGTCCAGATGAGCCCCTTTAGAAACGGCATGCACGGTGGGAGGGGGGCAATTCTTGTCCTTCAAATGAGAGGTCTCTTACAATTAGGGTATCACGTTATGCATTTTCTTATTAACTCCAAACTTTTACGCAGTACACTTGTGCCTCACATCTTAAAAGTCTGTTACATCAGTGTCTCTTATAAAGAGGTTCAACTGTGTTGTGCGAATTTCTTTCTAGGTATATAATATCAAATGTCTTGGAATTATGTTATATGAATATGACGCATTCTTTTGACACTCCATCACTATTCATGCCTCAAGAGCATTACACAGGAAGGAAACATTCTTCTTTGAAGCAGGATCAAAGAATTACCTGTCCAACTCCCAAATGGTCTAACGAAGTTCTAACGGCGTAAGACTTACCGTTCAGTGTGCAGCGTGTTCTCTAGTGCCTCGAGTGACCGCTTGGCTGACGCTTGCTGTTTCAGACGCCGGGCCCGGTTGAGCTCCTGCTGTGTGGCGCTGTCTATCTTGGCCCCCATGACGGAGCGCAACTCCCGGCGAGCGATTTCGGCCTTGAGGCGACGGTACTCCAACTGTTGGGCTTGGGAGAGCTTCATCACCGAGACCGGTGTGGCTGCCAGCGGTGCGACCTCTGCCACGCTAGGAGGGGGTGGAACCTGCGAGAATTCGTCCCTTTTTTTTTTTCTAGCTGAATTGCATTTATTTATCACGTTCTCTTGGTGATCAACTGCAAGAATAAAGTATGCTCCTTCTGTACTTGTGCATATGTGCTCGTAATAAAAAGACCATGCGACGCACTAGCGTGACACTGGGAATCAGTTCAGTTTATCTAAGCAAAAAGACAACAGAATCAATGTCTATTGTGTGTCCTAGAAGGTGGCAGCAACTCCAAGTGAGCACGCGTCATGATTACGGCTCGAAATTTTAAAGGGAGGGTTACAAGTGCATTCGTACGACAAGGAGGCTGCGAGAAAAAAAACTGCTGCCGTATGAGTACGGCAAAAACACTCAATTCGTTAAATGGATAAACTGCTATTACGATTTGCTTTGCACTTACATTTTGCACCCCTGTTCCTTTACTAGTAAACAGAACTTCTGTTAAAAGGCAAATAGTTTCCTGGTCCCTTCAGACGCCTGTTGAACGAATCTACTGTATGTTTTATTTACCTTCTACGTTGTCAACCAATCCAGACCAGTTCAGTGTCACTTCAATGTTGGAAAAAGGCTGGTACGGCTTTAGATGACTCGGCCTAGAATTATCAGACAGCTAGGCCTAGCACTCTTGGGCAGCTAAGCCTAACATCCTGCTATGGCTATGCTTAGCTAGGCAGAACTCTTATGTTCAAATGTGCCACACCTGAGACTGCTGACGAGCCTCCTTGAGGAGTTTGTCGAGGCCAAGCGAGAAACTGTTCTCGACGGCTGGCAACGGCTCCTGCTCAGCCTCGCTCTCTCCATCTTCTTCCTCGGAAGTCGTGTCATCCATGCCAAGATTGATGACCACTGGTTCACTCTGGAAGACAACAGGTGATTGTTTTTTCAGAATGTGGTCTCAAAAGTGATTCCCAAGCTTACAATCAGCCAACACGCTACACTACCGTAGACTGCTGGCTACAAGGCTAACGGCAATGTGTGGTGTTCATGGATGCAAGAGTACGTTATGGCCAAAGACCGCAAAAACAGTCAAGGTTGATGCAACACATTGTAACACAGCGTGCATGCTACTTAAGTTTTGACGCACGAATGACATGTTTCATTATAAATTAAAAAAAAAAAACAGCAGTAAGGGGAAGATGAACGCTTGCGATGAAAAAATACGTAGAGAGGAATTGTGTGCCTAAGCAGACATTTCAACAAGTGGACTTGCTTTTGAGGTTCAAGCCTTGGATAATATTAATAACATTATTATTAATAATAATAGTGATGTTTAACCTCCTAAAACCACAATATGATTATGAAAAACGCCTTAGTGGAGGACTCCAGATGTTTAGATCACGTGGGGTTCTTTAACGTGCACCTAAATCTATAGTGCACGCCTAAAACATTTCCGCCTCCTTCGAAAGTGCAGCCGCCGCAGCCGGGATTCGATCCAGCGATCTTCAGTTTAGCAGTCGAGTGCCATAACCACTAGATCACCGCGGCCTTGAAGAATATAATTCCACTTGTTGATTGAAACGGCAGCTTGAGCAAACAACTTTAGTTAACGGGTTTTTTTCTCGCTTCAATGTAACATGTTCAGTCGAATCCCACTATAACTTATACCACAAGAAAATTCCCACCCAAACAAATAGTTTTTGATTCCCCATCAACTGCCTCTAGTAAATGATGCCAAAAAATTTCTCGCCACAACAAATACTCTTTCTGGATGCTTCCGTTTCAACGAAGTTTCCGCGAGTGCTACCACATAAAGAAAAGCAGCTTGCCCAGGCTACCGCGAAATTCCGTAAGCAACTCGACAACTTCTCGTTCCCAGGGTGGTGTGGCCGCATAAGTGCTGTCACCACTGAGCTTCGTGGATTCAACAAGTCGCAGACCACTCGCAGGCGGCCTGCGGACACCACGGCTGATAGGCGGCTCCGTCACATGCATGTGATCCAAAAGCCCCAGGCCAATCCGAGAGGCCTCAGGCCATCTGCGCGCTTGATCCTGTTTGCGTCCGCTGCTGTGGCGTCTGCTATGCTGTCTTCTCTAGTATGCTCCATTTATAGCAGTGACCCAGGCCACAACGCCGACCCAATTCCAACTTTAACAGTAGTTATATAATGAATTATACCTATTTTCGTTGTGATGCAACTTGCTGTAAGCGAACTACAGTGGATTCACATTAAACGAAACTCGGTTCAACGAAAAAGCCGCATAAACGAAACTATCCAGGCACATTTGGTTGGTCTCCTATATATTTATTGACAAAAAGTTTCGAGTAATCGGAACGTCTTTTTTTTCACTCACGTCGATTAAATGGAACTAAAACGGGCAAAATCCATGAACGGCGGAATTGGCCATGGCAGTCTATCAATCATGAAGCAAATGCCAAAGTTAGCCTAGGCCTAGCCTAGCCAAGCCAAGCCAATCTAGCGATTGCACATGTCCGCCCACGCTGAGCAGCAATTGATGTCTCGTCGTGAACCTGAGGACAGCCTTGAGGAACCTATAGCTGAAGTTAAAGATGAGGACCTGTGCTCATGTGGTGATGAAATGGTGTGCGATCCCGAGCTCATTTCAGTGGCAGACAGTGCAGCAAAAGATGCTGTCATCCTGTTGCAGTGCTACTTTTAACACGATGGTGGCACAGAGTTCTAGCCCTGCCTTTCAGCAATGCACTCCTACTATGTGAGAAAGTGCTCGAACAAGGCCGAGCAAGTTGTTATCACCTCCTTTTTTCCGAGTCAGCAATATTAGCAACATTTCTCTTTCTAATCATTATAGTAGTGTTATATACTTCAAAATCTTTTTGTTCAGTCAGTGACAGTTGGTGCTTTTGAAATAAAGTCTTATTTCATTCATTTTGTAAGCTTTGCTTAAATGAAACTGTTCATTAATGGAAAAAATTTTCTTGTCCCTTCGAATTCCGTTTAAAAGAAGTGCACTTTACTCGAGCACGCATGCATTGCAGACCCGCGTAGTCGTACTACCACTGTTTCTCCTGGCGAGCACCATGCGTGTTGGCCTGAGCTTTGGGAATACACATGCGCTCGACGTGGCTCAGAACGCCCACGACAAGAACTGGGTGTGCAAACAATGTGGAATCCAAAAATGTGCGAGAAGCAGACAGAAAAGCGAAAAGAGAGCAGGAGCCCATAGAACATTTTCACCATCTCACTTAAGATGGCCGCACAACCATGCGCACCGCGCCATTGTCTGCCAGCTGCCCGAAAGAAATCGATCAGACAGTCCTGGGCCGCCCGCAGGCCAGTGAGTGGAGCTTCCACTTGGTCTCTGAGAAAAACGAATGTGGTGCGGGTGTCCGGGGCCATCAGGGACCGTCCAGAATGTGTAAATCGAAGAAGCTCACTGACAGTGAACGCTGGTCTGGAACTACGGGCTAGAAATGGCATACAAGGTACCATACCGACGATCTTATTGTGCGACAGAAATCGACCCCTAATAGGGCAACTGTCTTCAGTGTGTTCTCTGACGTGCACATGAGCAAGACAGCAACATTGCAAAACCAAGCTTACAGTGAGCGCACCCACCACTTTAGTTTCCACAAATGGGGCGTCTGGCACTGGCCTTCCCTTTGGCGTGACAAACGGGCTGGGCGGAGTGGCTGCCTTTGGCGGGAAACCGTTGGGAGATGCAGTCCTGTTGATTTCTTTGGGCTCCGCTGGGGGCTGCACCTACAAATGACGAAACACAGCAAAGCTGGTGAGCCCTCGCCACAGCTCTCGCATCTCAGTACTAATCTGTAAACACAGTGAAATCTGTATACAATGAATATCAAAAACCATTCATTACATTGAAAAGTTGTCGCAGTGAAAGCACTCAAAATTTGTACGAAAATTCTGAACGCAAACAATTGAGCTGCCGACCTGTGCTGTTTATGTACACTGAAACCTCGATATTACGAACCCGGATATAACGAAACGTCAGGTTATAATGAAGTGCAATGAAAAATAGTCTTGCAATAGATATGGTGTTAAGAATAAACAACATTATAACGAATTTCCATATATAACAAACTTATTTTCATTATAGATGCAGCTTTGCTATAATTAGGTTTCAGTGTATTCGCAACCGCGTTATTCTCTGATAAGAGAGAAAGAACATAACACTAGCTATTATGGAACCAGTGCGCATTCATTTCAGGAAGGGCACGATCTATCCTGATGCCAACAGCTCGACTGCCGAAAGACGAACTCTTATGCGTGTGCATCCTTCTTACGAAGTGTGAACCATCAGCATTAAATATCGATTCTTCACGTCAGTTCACGTGCACTGTTTCAAGGTTGTCTTGGCTCTCGTCGACATTTCTTTATCACGACAAGTGGTGTGGATCATATCAGTTGTCAGCGACACTCAGGTGCTCGCTTCGTCGCCGCACTGTGCGCAGTGTTTGAGCGTTAGTGAAGCATGGACGCTGATCATTGGTGACTTCATCCAATCGGCCACTCGTGTTGCAGGTATCAAGCTGGGCATTATTTTAACTGACGAGAGTAACCTTTTAAGATCGCTATTTGTTACTTTGAAGTGTTGTGGTCCTTGTGGGGATATAAGGGAATAAAATTCGATACATTATGTTCTGAAATATTCGGGATTCTGAAATTCGCAGTAGTGAATACTTTCACAATAACCATATGGACATTTGTAGGGGGATTTTCAAAAAATTTGTTTAAGAGTACGCGCAGGACAGGAGTAACCAAGTTTATGAGTTTATTCTAGATCTAATGCAAGCCCCCAGCGATGTGGCTGGAAGGTTCGATAAGGCATGGATAAAACCCGACGAGTTCTACAGATGAACAGATCACTTGAAGCTCGACACCTGAACCCGCGAATAACACCGAACAGCTAGTACGACTTGATGCTTATCATTTAGTCGGTGCAAGTTCCCCCAATAAGGGGTCTTCGTCTGTACCACCTTGCGCAAAGTGTACTTCGTCACAACGACAAGACAGTATAGCACATAAATATACAACCCACTGCAATCAGCGCAACTAAACAAGACATGCAAGAAAGAATACATGAGCAGCATAGGCGCACTTGTGTTCCTTCTCGTGCATCCCGTTTTGCTGCGCAACTCGCAATAATTTCTATCGCAAAACACACTCGCCCAACAACTTTCTTAACAGTTAGCTCTATTAAAGCCATACCCGTTCAAACAAAACAGCAATGGAAGCAAAAAAGATACAGTAAAGTGACGAACCATGGCTAGAGTAGTTGCACCGTTCGGCAGTAGCAAAGGATTCCAGTGAACGGCATACTGCTGCTGTTGGTGGGGTGACTGTTGTGATGACTGCGGCTGAACCTGTTGAAGCTGTTGTTGTTGCTGTGGGGATTCGGGTGGCTTGGACTTGCGCCTTCGCTTTTGCAACACGGCCTGCAGCAGCTGAGCGCGCAAAGCGTCTTCGTCCTCGTCTTCACTCCCAGCCGCCACTTCTGCAAGAAGACAAACGTGTCATAAAAGAATAATAATATGATTACGAAAGGATGCTGTAACAGAGGGCGTTGGAAATGGTGACCATATGGTCTTCCTTATAGAGACCCCTGAAACGGTTGTTAGAATTTTGCACAAACACATTGGGCTGGTAGACAGAGTCCTACGGGTCGTTTACAGACTGTTTTGAGCTCTCTGTGTAAACTGTGTAATTTATTATAGCCCTTTTAAGCTGCGAATTGCTGCAGGTCACTGCGACTCAGCCAAATGCGTTTTTAACCGCCCTTTCACAGACCGACATGCTCTGGTAATGCGATGTCACCCAGGCTGCCGATCTGATTAACTGTAGAATGTGTAAAAGCAAGATTGGCTGTAAAGTGGAAGCACCTGTCAAAGCAGATGTCAACCCCTCCCAGATTTTCGTCTCTACAGCCAGACCGTGCACTTGCTGCCGGGCGCACCATGTGATGGCCTCCGAAGTTGCTCGCAACTTGTCGATGTGCGATCTCGGGGGTCAAAATTGGGGAAGCTCAAGTCGTCGAGCGCGCTCATGAGAGCAAAGCGATCGCCAGCGACGCCAGTGTGTCTCATGAGTCGAGGAGGGAAGGCATACATGAGGAGGAGGATATGAGAAAATTGTCCATAGGGGCTTAAGATATAAGGAATGTCGCTAAACTTGTGGTGCGAATGGCTTCACAATGTTCTAGCCTAAACACTGACAAAACTTCAAAAAACTGTTTCAGGGTCCATTTAACAAGCTGATAAGATGTCGAAATCGTAAGCAATGGGAATTCTTGCCTTCGAGTCTGTGCGCTGTTGACAGAAAGTTGAGGCAATGGCAGGGTGGGGGGCGATATAGCGACTCGTCCAACAGCGAGTCGTTTTGCCACTACGTGAATGCGAACTCTGAAATAGTAACAACGAAACAGCTCCCGGATGACGACATGATGCGTGCTGTCAACGAACTGGGTGAGATCGGCGACGATGACTCCGTCGACAAACAGGAGACAACCATGAGTAAGACCAACGTGCCGGCAACGTCGGAGGCATTAGGCGCGGTGGACGTACTGCTTCGCTACTTCGGTGCTCACAAGGACGGCAAAGATGGCTTGAACGTTGGGGCTACAGCTGAGCGAGCCATTGTTTGCATCAGGCAGATGCACCAACATCCTATTACCAACTTCTTTGCAGCTAAGTCTGTTTGAAATGCGAGCTGTGTATTTTGAAGTGCAATAAAATAGTTGCGTGGCATTTCCTTCTTATTTGCGGAATGCAATTATTTTGTTGCGCAACACCGTTCGGCGAGATGCTATTTTGCCTGTTATTTGTCTAGGGTAAGTACAGTGCATTCATTTGCAGTGAATGTCTCCTGCGGCTACAACGAAATATTCAACAATGTGCTCGTTTTGTTGCGGTCTATGCACATAAACTACGTTCCCCGACAAAACGCAGGGTCATTAAGCAAGTGCCTTCAAGACGCCGCTGCAACCTCACCGCAGTCCCTCACTAAGGAAGGAATCAGAAACGTCGTGTTCTTACGTGTCTTCCCGAATTTACTTTGGTTGGAGTTAAAATAGTTCTTTTTAGCTTACTTACCTAAGCAGACCGACTTCTGTCTAATTTTTACCTTCAAGGTTCATACTGCAAACATAGAGTCTCCTATGAAATTGGTTTTAGATTTGATTTGAAAGTAAGCCTTTCAAGATCGGAGTTGGTGTCATGACGCTGACAAGGACACATCATCATTATCCTTCGTTGGAGTTCAGTGCTATTTGCGATCACACTCATCGTGCTGGTCATGTTGCATGTGCTTAGTCCTTTGATGCCTTCAGCTGTCGGTGTCAAAAGAATTGCAAACAAGAATTACACTTCTGTGAGTAACACTGCTGACAGCTCCGCATTTCTGTAAGTCATCTAAAAAGTCATCTAAATCGTGGCCGAGTGTGCCAATGCATGCACCAGCGACAAAGATAGGAGTTCATGTAGCAGGGGTCATTTCCTTCGATGACCGCTTTCGGGAGAACTTTCAAAAAGCATTTGACTGTCGACTACGAGCCACGGTAGTCCAACACTGCGCCAACACTATTGCTCAGAGACGCTAATGCATCCAGTGACAACCCTGCAAAAGTATCCCCAAAAGTTATCTTTTGCCAGGTGTCGGCCGTGATGGCACTACATTCATTAGACAGATACGACACTGCAGGTGCTTGAAAAACTTTTCATCCTGATCGTGCGTGCGTAGGGCCAACCAGACGATGTTGCACTGTTTTTCAAGTGCGGGGATTAAGATAAACTTCGGCACCACCAAACACCTTTTGTCATTTTTGCTGTTTTTCGGCTGTTGTATTTCCTGCTCCTACGTCTATTCCCCATGGTCACTTCAAAAACGCATCGGCAGGTTTGCACTTACATTCACGTTAACTTCTGAATTATTTCAATACTAATCAGAAAATATTAATAACTTCAAACAAGAGAAGTGATAACTGCTTGCTAGTACAGTCGAATCTCATTAATTTGAACACGCTTAATTCGAACTCAGGTTGAGGTACCCTCAAAGCTATGTGTATTTCAATGGGTGAAAACGCCCGTAATTAGAACACGCAAGCACTTGGGACGGTTAATTCGAACATACCATGCTCTGAAAATGCTCTCTGCACCCCGCCCAATCCCGCAGCGGCACCTCCGACGCCTCAACGCTGCGCGAAAAAGGAAAAGAAAAGGAAAGCAAAGGCTGCAGTGGAATTTTCGCTCTCTTTCAAATGCCGATCTGTGATGCACCTTTGCCACGCTTTTGCCTTTTACGCCTCTGCCACGTAAAAACCTTTCTCCTTCCAATGCCATGCGCAAAAATAGAGAGAGAAAAAACAAACAAAAGCTGTCGCAGAGTGTGGCTCTCTCTCATGCACCTGCGCAACCCTTCCCCCTTTCTCGTCCCTGCCATGTAACTCTCCTCCTTTCAACGATGCACGCGAAGAGAGAGAAAAAAAGAAAAAAAAAAAGCTGCTCTGGAGTGTTGGCTTATCTCAAATGCCGATCTGCTTCTCTCCGCATGGAGACGCTTCCTCCTTTCTTGTCCCGTGGTGGCCACACTGCGGCTTTGGCGCAGAGGTTAGTAGTGGAGATACAGTTGTTGTTGTCATCTTTAGAGAGTGTCCGCGCTGGACATTGCCGGGTGCAACTTCTATTTATTTATTTATTAATTTTTTATTTATAGAATTACCTGCATTGCCACGAGGGCATTATTGCAGGGGGGTAACATGATTAATCACGTAAAAGCACATATGTTTACACAAAGACAAAGATAATAGAATGAGCTAATAACAAAGCGATGTTGCAACAAAGAGGCGACATATGGAAAATTTGTATGTAAAAACAGCTGGAACTGGGAAAGTGTTTTACAATCTGCTATACCTTTAGGAAGTCTGTTCGAAAGCGTGGAGGTGTGAGGAAAGAATGAATAATGAAACACATTTGTGCGGCACCGCGTTTCAAGTACCTTACAGTCATGATCACAACGCGTAGAGATGAAGTGAGGGGGAAAATTGTACAAGTTTTTGTTAATGCCAGTGAGATCTCAGTAAATACAGAAAAAAAGTTCCAATTTTGTTGCTAAGCGGCGTTGGGCTAGGGTTTTCTAGCCAAGGTTGTCTTTAATTAATTAGATGCTGCTTTTATAGTTGCAATTACCAGACACAAACCTGGCTGCGCGATTCTTGATATGCTCAAGTTTATTTACAAGACAGATGGTGTCTGGGTCCCATGCTGCGCAAGCGTACTCGAGTAATGAACGAACGTTCGTATTATAAAGGTATTCTTTAACGCTCCTGGGGGCTTTGTGAAAATTGCGTCTAATGAGGTTAAGCATTCGGGAAGATTTTAAGGGGGGACGTGCCTTTCGGAACGAACTTTCTTGTTTCTTGTTAGATCTTGATGAAAATTGGCACAGAGACTAAAAATGACCTCATAATGCTTCCATAAAAATTTCAAGATGATATCATGAAAACTTTCTGTGAAACAAATAATTTCATTACTGGACCTCGTGGAGCGGCTGGAGAGTTTAAAAAATGACATAGAAAGTTGGTAAACACTGTGTGCAGAGGTGAATGTATGCTCTAGGGGGCTGCGTCTCCAAAATAATTTTTTTGCAACACTAAAATTTGTAGTTCATGTTTTCTCCACTGATACTTCAATGAGCACATTTGCACTACAAACAAGAAACCCTACCAAAAATTTTTAAAAGGCTAAATTTTAAAAATAAAAACGCAGCCCCCTGAAGCACAGTTTAAGGAGCATTACAAAAAGAACAGAATCAAAATCTGTCAAGTAGTTGCGAAGATATCTGCTCCACGAGCTGAGCAACATGCCAAAAAAACAATATTGAGAAAACGAGGTTCAAAGTCTTGAGCCATGGTTTACATGCCTAATAGGCACCAGGGTTGTAGTCCTTAGTGTCCTTTGCAGTGCGGTCCTTAGTGTCCGAATCGCGCTACTGGTGGTGCTGGTAGACAACCTCGCATCCTCGCGAGAAGTACTTGGCTGAGCATCCGCGATGTCTACATCCTCGCGCGAAGTGCTAGGCTTAGCATCCGCGGCGTCTACATCCTCGCGCGAAGTGCTTGGCTGGGCATCCGTGATGAATACATCCTCGCGCGAAGTGCTAGGCTTAGCATCCGCGATGTCTGCAACCTGCGCGGAACGACGAACGGATGTTTCCTCAGACAGCACAAAGCACTGCTCCACAGGCATATGAACAGTTTCGTCGATGCTCGCGGACGATGCTCCGTGCGTGCTTGTGCTCGGCTGCGAGTCCTCGTCGTGCCACACGCCGTCGTCGCTGCTCGCAGAAGTTGCCGGACTGAATTTCTTTTTCACGATCAGCGGCTTCGGCTTACGAGCACCAAATTGCTGCGCAGTCTTGCGTTTCTTCTTGAACGATCGCCGGTCCATGATCGCATGCGGGAACTGATCACAAAACTGCAATGCGCCAAACTGGATAACAACGTTTTTCTCCTTTCACGAGCGCCGGTCTTATCGCAGCGCGATGCGATCTCGAAACCACGCCGCGACGAGTTGAAACCAAATGCAGTAAGCGGCCCGTCAGCGCGTAGAGCAGACGACCTTTGCGCCGATTACTACAAGCGACCGCACGAAACCGCGCCGCGACGAGTTGAAAACAAATGCAGTAAGCGGCCCGTCAGCGCGTAGGGCAGACGACATTTGGGCCGATTGCTACAAGCGACCGCACGAAACCACGCCGCGACGCGTTGAAAACAAATGCAGTAAGCGGCCCGTCAGCGCGTAGAGCAGACGACATTTGCGCCCATTGCTTCAAGCGACCGCACGGGCAACCAATGCGGAGCCGCCGTACAGTCACGTGACGCGCGTCGCCAATCGGAAACTGTTGTGATACCTTTACACTTTGGCTTGCTGTGGGCTTGCTCTTGCCTGGTTCAGCCGGCCGGGGCGGCAAATTTGAAACGGAAGAATCGCGCTATCCATAGAGACAAAGATGGCGGCGCTAGGTTACGTGGTTGCGGAGATATCGCGGTTCGAAAAACGCCGTTTTTTCGCAATTTCCGTGAAATTCATCGCCACCCTAGCTTCGATAAAAATTTTTTACGTCATTTCTACGCTGTTTTCAGGGACGAAACTTCGAAATTAGATAGAAAAGGGGTCACAGAATGTGAAAATGAGATTTTCAGAAAATCGATTTTTTGGCCAAATTTCGCAAATTTGAAACGGAAGAATCGCGCTATCCATAGAGACAAAGATGGCGGCGCTAGGTTACATGGTTGCGGAGATATCGCGGTTCGAAAAAACGCCGTTTTTTCGCAATTTCCGTGAAATTCATCGCCACCTTAGCTTCGATAAAAAATTTTTACGTCATTTCTACGCTGTTTTCAGGGACGAAACTTCGAAATTAGATAGAAAAGGGGTCACAGAATGTGAAAATGAGATTTTCAGAAAATCGATTTTTTGGCCAAATTTCGCAATGCCAAAGCCGCATCCCCCCTTAATGTAACATGTTCAATATGCCTAGTCCATGACAGATTTTCTGAAAAATAAACGCCAAGGTATTTGTAATGCAGTACCCATTCAAGTGATGTATCGTCCAAATGATAATCCGATCTCACAGGCAAACGTTTGCGGGTAAAAGATATAAACAGACATTTAGTACTACTCAAAGACATACACCGTGTGGAACACCATTGCTAGGAGCATGCTGAAGCCGAAGTAGACATGCTTTGGAATCTGCGTGTGAAATTGATTGACTCCCTGCAAGGCAAATGTGTGCAGGAGCGCATCACCGATTACTAATGCGCGCTTACTTTACTAATGCGCGATTACTAACCAATGACGGATGTCCTGTGATTTGTGAATAAATGTAAATCTTGTGAAACTTCCTCCTAGTGTGTTAGCTCAATGCACATGCGCCACTGCATGGGAAGCCCTCTGTTTACTTAGCTTTTATTAATTCGAACTTCTTTTAACTTGAACAAATTTTCGGGCCCCTTCGAGTTCGAATTATCGAGATACGGCTGTACTACGGATCTGCTATTTACTACAATATACAAAAATATACCAGCACTACCCAGCCAACCACTGAAAACTCTTGCAGATGAACAGGCAAGGCATTGAGACACCACAGTACCTAGAGTGCACGTTTGTGTTCCATCATCACTGTCCACCTCCATCTCGACTGGTTCGTAGTTGTCAACGTTCATCTGCCCGTTTGGCAGTGGAATGCTCTGCAAGTAGAACATCCACAAAATGAGGTCTCCCAAAATGATTCACCCCACTGATGCACACATTTTGCAGCAAAGAACTCTTTGAACTTCGTGAATATTGAACTACGATAATGCACCCGAGAGCCCTAAAGAGTCGGTCCCGTATTTTTCAAAATATGGAAACTCATTGTTTATGAGCATGGCCTGATCAAACTAGCGTTACCCTAGTATTTCGACGCATAAAGAAACACAATCAGTATGGGTGCAATGCATGAATGATACCCAAAATGTCTATGCAACAAAAGGAAACCCTTCATTGCACAAGTAGGTAACAAAGGCAGGGTATGCAACATCCAGAAAACAAGACATCGCAGTTAAACCCCATTATAACAGTCACACCTGCCACGAGAATACTTTGTTATATAAAAAAAATTCGTTATAATCAATCACATCGTATTCATGTCAAAGCTATTGGTCACTTACTTTATTACAACCAATAATTCTTCATATTCGAAATCCTTATATCGTGGTTTAATACACTCAAACCTCATTAAAAACGAAGTTAAAGGGGAGCTACAATTATTTTGTTATATCAATTATAACAGTTTGTGGCAATGTATGCTCAGGTGGGCGCACACCTATAAGCATGCAAAAAAGGAAACCGCTTCGCGGCCCCATGTACCGCTACACGTGCGACTGAAAATAAACACAGTCGAATCTCATTAATTCGAACATGCTTAATTCGAACTTCCGGTTATTTCGAACTCATGCTGTGGTCCGCATGGGGACCACAGCATGAGGCCGCATGGCCGCATGGGGAGAGGAAAAAAAAGAAAGCTGTCGCGGAGAGTTGGCTTTATCTGTAATGCGGATCTGCTTCTCTCTGCATGGAGACACTTGTCCTTTCACGGTGCAGAGAGTAGCAGCAGAGACGCAGTCATTGCCGTCGTCTTTAAGAGTGTTGGCGCTGGACTTAGCTGCGCGCTACTATGCTTCGCAAACTTCGTGCCAAACTGATTGACTCGCTGCAAGGCAAACGCGTGCAGACGCGCATCACCGATTACTTCAATTAATGACGGATGTCCTCCGATTTGTGAATAAATGTAAGTCTTCTGAAGCCTCCCAATTGTGTATTCTTAAAAGGAAAATCGCTTCGCACCGCGGCGCCGCTTCTCGGACATGTGACCTGCTGAGCACTTCTTCAATCCTCTCCGCAGGCTATCTGAGGAGGACGGCTCTCTCGGCCGCCCATGTAGTGGCTGTAAGGTTGGCGCGGGAGTTTTGAAAGAGCCGCGCCGAATGAGCGCGAAACTCCGCAGAAAACGATATACTTAACACACTATGCTTGGTTTTTTTTCATAGACTATTTCATGGACTAATTTAGTTCATTATACAATTTACCGGTCAATTTCACTTATTTATAACGAGGTTTAAAATGCATGGTTCTAAATAAAGCTTTCAAGGGAAACTTATAGGGGTGTGCGAATATGAAATTTTTCGAATACGAATCGAATACGAATATTCATGTTCGAATATCGAATCGAATATCGAATATCAAAGGACAAATGCCTCTATAGTAACAATAATTTAAGATGTATATATCTAAAAAAATACACAACAGCCTGTCTGTTAACACAACATACACTGTTATTTGGAACACAATGCAAGTAATGACAAGCTGTTATTATGAAACATAATGACTACATGTTATCATGGAGGAATATGAGTTGCTCCACATGATCAGGCAGGAGGCGCTCCCTCCGAACAGAGACAACCTCCCCTACCACTGAAAAGGCACGCGCGCTTGGAACTGAAGTGGCTGGTATGGGCAAGTACTTGGGGCAAAGCTTTGCCAGACTGGGGTATCTGAAGGTGCCCACAGTCCGCCACCAGTCACATGGGTCACTGTCTTTCTTCAGTAGGGCTTCTTCAGAATACGCTTTAATTTCCCATTCTGAAGTAGACAGTGGTGTACTTGCTACTTGACTGTTTGCAAGATTATCAAGTGCACTCCAAACATCAGAGGATGGCTGCACACACTGTTGTGGCTCCTGCACTTTTGCTGCTGGCTGCACGACTTCCACAGCAAAGCATAGGGCAACATCCTGAAACACCAGATCTTTCAGCCACACCAACTTTTGTTTGTTGTTTCTGAATACCGTTGACTTGAAGCGTGGGTCCAAAACCATAGCCAAGCATGTTTCTTTGTCCTCGGTATATAAGTGGAATCTGGTATTGAGAGACCTTGCCAGTTCCTTATGAAAGCCTGTTTTGCCGCTAAAGTTGCTGAGGCAACTTAGCATAGCAAAAATAATTGGTATCTGAGTGGAAAGTGATGGGTATTTGTCTGCGCTAGTTATCACAGTTGCATCATATAAGGGCTTCAGTGCGTCCAGATATTCAAGAGCCTCTTTCCATTCTGCTGAGCAGAGACCATCAATGCTGCAATTTGACGTTGCCAGCTCAACAGAGACAGCCTCCTTCAAGTCCAAGAGGCGGGACAGCATTAGGTATTGGCTGTTCCACCTCGTATCTACATCTTGCACCAGACGAAGTGATCCTTGCCCATCTTCTTCTGGTACTCATCTAACCTCTTTTGCGCAGACGAGCTGTGCTTATAGTGGCCCACGATGTGCCCCGCTTTCTTGCATCGTGAATTGCTAGCTGCAGGGTGTGGGCGAAACACGCACGCTTAGTCCTTGGGAGCCTTCTGACAGCGGCACGGATGTTGCGTCCGTTATCTGTGACGATGTATTTGCGGCAGCCATCCGGTATTTCCCATTCCACGCACATCTTGACAAGCATTTGCGCAATGTTTTCGGCGGAGTGGCTAGCAAGTTCCATGTGGCGAGTGTTAAGCGTGAACCACTTCATCCTAAAACTTGGAGTGAGAAGGTGGCAAGTGAAGCTCACATAACTCTCGTTGGCGCGTGATGTCCACATGTCGCTGGTAAAGGTGACTGCAGATGTTCCCCCTTCAAAAGCACTGCTGAGCTCGCCTTTCACTTTCTTCCGTGTGTCATCAAACAAGCGCGGAACAAGGGTACGCGAAAGCGTGGTGCGCGACGGTAGGCGATAGTTAGGCACAGCCTCTGCCATGAGTTCCTTAAATCCGCGGTCTTCAACAAAACTATATGGTTGCAAATCAAGCGCTACCATAGCAGCCACCTTGGCATTGAGTGCTTGAGTTTTCTTTTCCGACAAAGGGTCAGTACGGTGCACAAAATCAAATATCATTGACTGGTCTTTCTCTGGCGCACCTGCTGCAGTCATCCGGTACTCCTTCATCGCGGTTTTAAGTGTTGCGCCGCATGTCTTGCACTGCGCCAACGACGATGTCTTCACAAAGTGCTTCCAGATAGCGCTTCTTTCCCTTTGTTTCGGCGCCGTGTCTTGATTGTTCCTCCGTTTCGCAGGCGAATCGTCATAGCCTCCGCTATCTGCCATGGCACTTATGGCAGCTAGCAGAACTGATTGTAGCAGCTGACAGCACTAGCCAACGCCGCCGACCCTACCAACGTAGCACTGTGCACTATATGGCGCACTACCACTACTCATGCGCTCTGGTGGCCAGCACGAAAAATACTTATATGCATATACAGATATATAAAACTGAAAGGTCGGCGCATGATTACCGTTTCATATATTCAATATGTTTAGAATGCAGTCCAAGTTATTTAATGCATACTTGCCGGGAATACGATATAACTTACCGTAATTACTCGAATCTAACACGCACCTTTTTTCCTGTTAAGCGGGTTCATTGAATCGCATGCGCGTTAGAATCGAGTACGAACAAAAAAATTCCGGTCAATCTATTGCCATCGGCAAATCCAAAATGGCCGCCCCCTACGTGCGTCGGCCATTTCTGCCTATGTGTTTCCTATGTGCGGCACTTCGTACGTGTGCTGAGGAATTCGTCATCTAGTAGTGCATTAGCATCGACGGCGTGGAAGGGCCGACTCCAAAAACTCGAGTGCACCACGATGCCGCTTTTAAAAGAACAGTCATCGCGTGTGCAGAAACAGACGGAAATCGGGCCGCATCGCGGTCGTTCGGAGTTCCCGAAACGTGCGTGCGGGACCGGCGGAAACAAAAGCAAAAGATTGTCGACAGCAAAGCTTCACGCAAAGGCTTCAGTGGACCAGAGCAGGGTCGGTTTCCGCAAATTAAAGAGCTGCTCGGCGAGTATGTGCTTGAGCAGCGAGCGGCACAGCGGCCCGTGACGACAGAACTGCTCCAAGTGCAGGCTATGCAATTAGTCTTAGAAAAAAGTCTAATGCGGAGCCAGTTTAAAGCGAGCAGGTGCTGGCTAACTAACTTTATGAAGAGGAAAGGCTTTTTCCTCCGAAGGGGAACATGCATATGCGAAATGTTTTGCGGAGGAATACGATGAAAAGCTTCACAGTTTTCAGAGGTTCGTCCTAAACTTGCGGCGCAACAACGGCTACCTGCTTGGGCAAATCGGGAATGCCGATCAGACACCTCTTTACTTCGACATGCCTGGCACCACAACCGTCGAGAAGAAGGGGGCGAAGCAAGTTCATGGGTTGACATCGGTCCACGGTAAAACTACAGTGACGGCAATGCTCTGTTACACTGTTTCGCCTGTACCTCATATTTAAATGAAAGACGCTCACGAAAGGAGTCATTTTTTCGAGTGGTGTGATTGTGCGGGCCAGCGAGAAAAATGGGTGCGCGTTGCAATCGATGTCTTACGTTTTTTTTTTTTTTCGCGGTGTAAATCGGGTGCGCGTTACAATCGAGGGCGTGGTAGAATCGAGTAAATACGGTAGCAATAAAATCCCGAGTTGGGACTAACCGCTTTCGAGCATGTTGTATAACTGTGCGACTGCTCACGTGCGGAACTTCCTCGAAAAAGGAAATAAATGCGACGTCATGGTACAAATTACCACTAGAACTCTTTTTGTCACTTACCGTAATTACTCGGAATCTAACGCGCACCTTTTTTCCGGTTAAGCGAGTTCATAAATCGCATGCGCGTTAGAATCGAGTACGAACAAAAAAATTACGGTCAATCTATTGTCATCGCAAATCCAAAATGGCCGCCCCCTACGTGCGTCGGCATGGTGCGTCGGCTATTTCTGCCTATGTGTTTACCATGTGCGGCACTTCGTACGTGTGCTGAGGAGTTCGTCATCTAGTAGTGGATTAGCATCGACGACGTGGAAGGGCCGACTCCAAAAACTCGAGTGCACCACGATGCCGCTTTTAAAAGAAAAGTCATCGCGTGTGCAGAAACGGACGGAAATCGGGCCGCATCGCGGTCCTTCTCGAAACGTGCGTGCGGGACCGGCGGAAACAAAAGCAGAAGATTGTCGACAGCAAAGCTTCACGCAAAGGCTTCAGTGAACCACAGCAGGGTCGGTTTCCGCAAATTGAAGAGCTGCTCCGCGAGTATGTGCTTGAGGAGCGAGTGGCACAGCGGCCCATGACGACAGAACTGCTCCAAGAGCGGGCTATGCAATTAGTCTTAGAAAAAAGTCTAATGCGGAGCCTGTTTAAAGCGAGCAGGTGCTGGCTAATTAACTATATGAAGAGGAAAGGCTCTTCCCTCCGAAGGGGAACATGCATATGCGAAAACTTTTGCGGAGAAGTACGATGAAAAGCTTTACAGTTTTCAGAGGTTCGTCCTAAACTTGCGGCGCAACAACGGCTACCTGCTTGGGCAAATCTGGAATGCCGATCAGACGCCTCTTTACTTCGACATGCCTGGCACCACAACTGTCGAGAAGAAGGGGGCGAAGCAAGTTCGCGTGCTGACATCGGTCCACGGTAAAACTACAGTGACGGCAATACTCTGTTACACGTCAGATGGGCACAAGCTTCGCCCGTACCTCATATTTAAATGGAAGACAATCCCGAAAGGAATCGTTTTTTCGAGTGGTGTGATCGTGCGGGCCAGCAAAAAAAAAAAATGGGTGCGCGTTGCAATCGATGTCTTACGTTTTTTTTTTTTTTTAGCGGTGGAAATCGGGTGCGCGTTACAATCAAGGGCGCGGTAGAATCGAGTAAATACGGTATTATGTTTTCTAACCGAAGCGTTTGCCAACGGTTACGAAGTTTCTGCTTTAGCACGCGCGTGCACGGTCGTGCGTTATCAAGCGATGTTTTGATGAGACAACGCGGCAACAGTTAAGCTTCGTTCCTGCACACGAGGTCCCGCATAGTGAACGTGTGGTAGTGCAGCACATTGCGGCGGCATACGAAAAGCGTGCAATACGTTTACACGAATGTCAACTTTGCTGCTGATTGTTGACCGTCGCTGGCCGACATAGTGCCTCCGTGCACTTCTGACGCTTATCGCCCCTCTGGGCAACGTTTTAATATTTCTGAACCCAGTGGAAATATTAAAAAAGAGTTATTTTCCGCATGATAATCCAATCAAATATTCGATATTCGAACTTTTCGAATACACTTTTTTCGAATCGAATACGAATAGTGCGAATTTAATATTCGACGAATATTGGAAACTTTCCAATATTCGCACACCCCTAGAAACTTAATTTACTTCGTTATATCTATTATTTCATTATATCCTGTTATGTTATAACAAGGTACATGCAAACCTCGATATAATGAATTTTAATCTAATGAAGATGTAATAAATTATTGGTTTTAACGAGGTGATCAACAGTGTTAAGAACATATCTTTATAACAAATTTTCAGATATAATGAAGTTATTTTCGAGTGAGATGCAACTTTGTTATAATGAAGCTTGAGCGCACAAACACAAGTGACAATGAGAGCTAAACAAGTGATGCCATTACAGGAGTTATGATGGGATCAACTCACATCAAGTGGTAGCATGGGTACCATGACATGGTTGTCAACGGGCAGCGAAGAATCGGCTCCGGCAGCCTGGCTGGTGGCTAAGCTGTCTTCCTGAGCCTTGTTGACCTGCGCGTAGGCCGCCCGCTTTCGCTTCAGCATGCGCAGGTAGACGCGCTTGGTGGCCTTGAAGGCCTCCCAGTTGTCGTAGCATGGGTGGCGCTTCCACTTGTGGTAGGCGCGGTCCTTGCGCCGCATCTGCTGCATCAGCTCCCGGTCGTACCAAGGGTGCCGGTGGCCTTTCTTCAGCTGTGGAGAGACGTGAATTGTTGGGGTCTGACGTCCTAAAACCATGCTGTGGTCACGAGCGATTAATAAAAGCGTTCGGGTGAGTTGAAAAAATTCGTAAACAGAGGTAGTGCCGAGCCGAGACTTTGGCAAGCGGACTTGTCTTCCTCAAGGCTTCACGAAGACAAGTCTGCTTGCTAAAGCGTCCGCTCGACACAACCCCAGGTTACGGACTTTTTAAAATCGGAAGCTTACATCTTCCCCTTCCTGGCGTTTTTAGAGCGAGTTATAGCTCATCACCAAAAAAATTTTCAACGATGAAATGAACATAAATGCGCAAAAAGAACCGACACAGACAAGCGTCGAGTTTAAACTGATTTTTCATTCACAAAAGACACATGTACCGCATTTACTCGCCTAATGAACCCACTCGCATAATAAATGCACCCCCAACTTAAGTTATCAAAATTCGGATTTTTTTTTTCCAGCATAATAAACAACCCCTCCATTCATCCGCTGCAGTCCCCCTAACCGACATCTGGCGCCTCCTCACCTGTTGGATCTCTTCCGTTTTCGATTACTTTGCCACCCCCCCTCACCCACATCGGCTCGCTCCCTCCCACTCCTTCGCCCATTGTGGCGTGCCTATTGCTTTTCGTACTATCTGTGCTTTCTGCGCGCCACAGCAGGGTTCAGGAGTGGTGCGAGTGTAGAGACATCGCAGCTGATAAACACACAGGGAGCGAAGGTCACCAAACTGCTCGGGCCAACCGATGTCGGTGGCTTCCTGCGAACCTTCCCCCTCCCCCTTTTTTAGCCTACTTTTTATTTCAATCCCCGTTCCCCCGTGAGTGCACGCTTTTGTGCGTGCCTCGAGATTACAAGCAGATACCACCGTTGCAGTTAAACGATTGCGAGAAAATATAGTCGCAAAGCGTTTTTATGGCATGCGCGGGCAGCGGCCCGGCTGGGGGACAGCTTGCAGAAGATAGCGTCATCAACCACCGAAGACGAGTAAAGTGCAACAAAGAAGCTGTTTCCAAACAGTGTTCGCATATGTATTTTGTGAAAGGCTAAGCGACCAAACTTTTTTTTTTTTGCATTACCGCATTTTTTTTCCTTCTCCCAAAAAAGTTTTTATGAAATTTAGTACGCGCAATGAACGCACCCCCAATATCGTTCCGACTTTTTGAGAAAAAAAGTGCATTAATTGCACGAGTAAATACGGCAAGTAGTGAATGTTGCATAGCACAGTACACCATGGGACTATTTCGTCACTTGTTAGCGATAATGCGCAGTAAAAGCCGCATGTTTTGTGCAACGAAATTTCGTTCTGCGCACAACTAGCCGGGAATGGTTGATCGCACGTGATGGTGGTGGTGGTAAAACTTTATTAGACCAAGGGATTTGGGCACTTACGTCCCAGGGTCCCCGCACGACCCCACTGCGCTATGCGTTCATGAGTTCATGCAGTTCCATGACGTGGGCGGCCCGGTCAGTGGCGATTTTCTGCTTGGCCGGGTCCGTCGAGCGCAGCAAGGTCTCCCATTCCTCCCATGTGGTCAGTGGCTCCGGGCCCCGCGGGGGAGGGTCCGCCGGGAATTCCATGAGAATGTGGGTAAGGGTAGCGTGGGGGTGAGTGCATTGAGCACAGGACGGGGCGTACGCTCCCGGGTAAATGCGGGAAAGAAAATAGGGGGAGGGAAGGGTGCGGGTCTAAAGGCGACGCCATAATATTTGGTGAAAATTTTTGGGGGATCGGTGGGGTGGTGGGTATAGCTGGCGTTCGGCGCGATATGACTGGGTCATCTCGTTGAACGAATGCATGCGCTCCCCTGGAAGAGCCCGACTCCGATTCCGCGTGGTGGTACCGCACTTCTGCAAAACAATGCTGAGTTCGTAGCGAATGTGGTTTAATCATTAACCCACAACAGGCATCGCTTAATAAGGACCATGTCAAGCGCCTGTACGCGAAGTGGATGAGGTCCGGAGAACCAGTCCCGAGGCGCTTGTTTGCACATCTCAAAGTGCTCCATTTCCAACGTGCTTGATGGCACTGAGGATGACGCGCTGTGGGAGAACATTTCTGACAAGGGAGCTTCGGAAGAGAGTGCATCCGACGATGACGATGATTGAAGTGTGTCAATAAGCTCATTTTTCTGTTTTACTAGGGCTATATTCGGGTGAAAACTTTTTTTTTTTCTCGTGTTTGCTATCTCCAAATCACACCCAGGACTATAAGCGGGTCTGAGCTACATGCAGTCTTTTAAGGTACTTCACATCAGAATAGAGCCAGAATAGGTGGACTCACCTGTTGCTTTTCTTGAACTTCTTGAATGGGACGCTCCGGCTCCAGCAAGTCGGAGGGCAGCTCGTCCAGTGGAAGCACCGATGCATTGTCGGAGTCGTCCGGAGGGACTGTTGAAACAGTCAACGAAGATGTTACCATATGTGTGTGTGTGTGTGTAAATAAAGTGCAAATATTTTCTTATACACTCAAACCTCAATATAACGAACCCAGATATAAAGAAATATTCCGTTATAAGAAAGTAATTGAAAAGGGGTCTTGGAATAGATATAGTGCTCAGAACAAACCTCTATAATAAATTTTTGGATATAATGAACTTGCTTTCATGTAAGATCCAAACTTGTTATAATGAGGTTTGAGTTTAAAGCTACACTGTGCTACAAAAGCATACATTCACATGCTAATATAACCACAGGCAATGAACAACTACAGGCAATGAAGGCTTCAAGGGGAGACAAGCCTTTAGGAACCAACTTTTTTGTCTATGGTTGGATCTTGATAAACAGGGTTGGATCTTGATGAACATTCGCACAGACACTAAGAATGGCCTCAATGTGGTTCCATAAAATTTTCGAGACAGTAACACAAAAACTTGATGAGAAACAAATTATTTCTTCACTGAACCTGGTGGAGAGGCTGGAGGATTTACAGAATGATGTAAATAGCTGGTAATTACACAGGATGTCTACCAATTAGATTTTTCTAAATTCCCTGACTTTTTAAGGTTTTCCATGTTAACTAAAGTAAATTCTTAACCGCCACGTCCGCATGGAAAACTGTGCATGGTAAACAAACCCTCAAATATAAAGTAAACATAATTGCCAGACGCACTGAGACTGTTCTGAGCGCATGCGGTAAATGTGAAAAACATGTATATCTGGCCAAAATAAAACTCTTGAGCCATGCAGTGAGCAAGTCAGCTGTTTGATGTTTGGAAGAGCCAGGAAGCAAACACACAAGTTAAAAGTAACGGTGGATGAAAGTTTGAAAGAGCGTGCGATAGTCCGACATCGCAGTCAAAGCTGCTAAGAAATGCAGAAGTGGTGCCATCTTGCAGCATCCGTGTATACGAGGACATGGAAGCCTGGCCGGTTCTGCCACATCTATTTTACTATAATTGCTGTAGCCTACGCCTCTTAAGAAGTGTATTGGATTGAATTAGATCGACCTGAACTGCTGTATTTACTGACTCAACTATTTAGGATGTGGACTGGATTAGATCCGATTCGAACTGGATGACCGTATTTACTATTGTTTTGTGTCCCCCGACTGATTTGCGAACCTCTAAAATACACTTCTCAGTGAAGAAAAAAAGAATAACTACTACTCGCGTATTCTGTGTACCTTGTCTTGACAACAAGTAACGACAACATTTCAAAAACAGAGCCGTACTGCACAGTTTTCTTTCCTTTTCTTTTTCCGACGAGCACATGCATGTTTGTCTTTTACGTCTCTGGGCTCTGATACCTAAAGTGCAACGAAAGCTGGGGACAGCGTTTATTGTGCCGACGTTTGAATATGTGGTTACAAGAATGAATCTGTCAAGCTGCAACAGCTTCCCTGATTCCACAGAAGAATCACGAATGTCAGCACGTTAGCTTGATTTAAGTACTCTGCTGCGAATGTGACACTGAAAAATAATTGCAGATTTATTCACACGATCTCAAGAAATTAAAATGAAAAATTTAGCTGAAGTAGTTTCAGTCAGTCGCACACAGCTGTAAGGTGTGCGACTGACTGTCCCTCGACAACGACCTTGCGCTGGTCGGAAGCATCAAGAACAAAGCGAAGCAAACCAACGTGCTACGGCTTCTTTGGAGCAAGTTTGGCAACGTCAACTTGAAGGGTGGCGGCGTCAACGACATTAACAACGACAACGATGACGAGGCGAGACTGCTGGAACTGTTCAAGTTGTACTTGGTGTGCTCATTGTGTAAAGACTCCGTACGTGGGCACCTGCCGTCGATGAGCATGACCTAGGGTTACCGTTACTTGCCACGACCCGCAAAGCTGCCTGAGATGAACGCTACCCGGTGAGTCCCAAACCATACCAATTATGCAACATTCACGAGATACCTCTACCACTCGGCGACACATTCACTGAAGTTCCCCCAGTGGGAAAATGAGGGCGGCTTTTTTTTTTTTTTTTTCACACACCTTCTAACAGCTTACCATAGTTTCAGCTGAGAAAGAGACTTCTTAAGGTTTGATCAATGGTGATGCTTAATTTTGTGACGGTTGCACGAAACTGCCATCAGTTTCTATGACCTAGACAGGTTTTTCAGAATTTCCCTGACTTTTCCAGGAGGTTTCAAATTACCTGACTTTTCCAGGTTGGTACACAACCTGTTACTGTGAGCACAGCCAAACGTATGCTCAAGGGGGCTGCGTTTCCAAAGCAATATTTCTTGCGACACTAAATCTTGTAGTTAACGCTTTCTCCTGTGATTCTGGAATGAGCGCATTTATACTACAAACAAGAAGCCCTACAAAAACTTCTTGAAGGAGTAAAATGAAAGAATAAGATCGCAGCCCGTTGAAGCACAGTTCAAGGAGCGTCACAAAACTAATAGTATCAAAATCTCTGAAGTGGCTGCCAAAATATCTGCTCCACGAGCTGACCATAATGCCAAAAAAAAAAAAAGAGAAAAGAACAATATAGAGAAAACTGTGTTTAAAATTTTATCTTCTCTTCACGTCTCTAAAACTCATACAAATTGTGACCCATGGTTTGTATTGTGGTGTTTGACTTCTCGGACATGTGGCCTCTGGGCAGTGTGCCTTTGTTGCCTATCTTTTTTTTTTTCATAACTTCATTTTTTTTTATCTACAAAGAACAAGTTGGATTTCAAACCAATTCCTCTGTATCAAGGAGTGGTGCGATAGACATGACAAAAAAAATTGTACTTGAATAAGGCCATATACTGAAATGACTACACATCTTTCTTGTTCAAGCTGTCATTAGCATAATTAGGTACTTCTTGATTTAAATAATCAGTCCAGCATGTTTATATAGAGAGGTTTACTGCATCAGAAAATGGCTCACACCATGACAGCCTATGCCTTCTTTCCAATTAATGAACAGTTATGGGCAGAAAACTGGTCGCACAGGAATTATTTGACAGATTATTTAATGACATGAGTCGGGCAGAAAAAAATTTGCACCCATGCTTCGTGCATGTTCTTTTGCCACTCTATCGGTGAAAGGCATCATCATACGGCCGGTCGTGGAAATGGTAATCTACGAGGCCTTCATTGTTTTAGACTACTCATAGAGGCTTGCGGCGATACCAAACACAGCTCCAAGCAAGTCTAAATCGCTTCACCAGAGCTTATTGACAACACTCCATATGACTGCGAAGTGCGTGCCCGCGGGGACAGTGCTGCTGGCACGTGATGCGCTTGGCGGTAGTGTTCAGTGATGAAAAATTAGCGTTCACTGCGCTTGGTATCGCATTTTTGAGTGCCAATGCCCGAAAGTGCTGTTCCGATCAATTCTTGGCAGTGAACAGGCTACTCAACAACAAGAGGGGGGGCCTGACGAGCTTGACTGTGAGGTTCGCTGGCGATGTGTAATGGCCCATCCGCGATTATGAGGAGGCAGCAAACGATGTGCTTTGTTGTTTGCGAAGAAGCACGTTGCCACGAGTGCGCTAGCACGTTCTTGGCTGCAAAGTTTGAGGTTTGTCTCCCCATCAGCAGAGTTAAGCCTAAAGACGACTCCGATGGCATGCCGCTCGGTCTATGAGCACGACGCATCATAGTAATCTGATCAAGCATCCACTTACAGCTCCTAACTAAAGTGTAATTACATTCCAAGTGATTGTCAAGCTGTAAGCACATCACGAGGTAGCGATTTTCGACAGCCGTGTCCTCGCGACGCACAAGCAGCAGATGATTTCCCGCAGCGAGCATCAGGCCAATGGCAAGGGAGCTATGGCAACATGGGGAACGCGGCCAATGAGAGGGCTCGTAATGTGTGTCAAGTATTTGCTTTTTGCACGGTTATTTCTGAATGGAGAAGCCTGCTGACGTGGGGAATTAGAACACGAAGAAATGCTCTTTGCGATGAATCAAGAAGCTGGCTTTCGGTCGCTGCCATCGCGAATCTATAATTTTTTTTTAAACTGCTGTTTTGTCGCCATTTATAGAATACAGGTGAACTCTCAATAAACGGAACATAAAGAGACTGAGAAAATGTATTCTGTTTATCAGGAGTTCCATTTACTGAGAGGCGAACTGGAGTGCAGCGCGCAGGGATGAAACCAATCGCATCAGAGCCAACTGTTCCATTTAAGCAGCAGTTCCGGTTATCAGATTTGCTATTACTAAAAGTCCACTGTAACTTTTTGCTACCTAGGAGGGTGAAACAAATTTTTTGAAGCACTTCTGCATGGTTTTCAGAGTAGTTATTTTAGAATAAGACAGAAAAAGGGTGCCAGAAAATGAAAACTTGATTTAAAAAATTGTTTTTTTTTGCCATTTCTCGCGATTCCCAAGCCCCGTCCCCTCTTAAACATTAACTACATTCAACCTGTGTGATATCCACTCAAACCTCATCACAGCAATCACACCTGCCACAAAAGTACTTCGCTATATCTGAGAATTCCCTATAAACATGTTTGTAACACACTATGCAAAACCATTCTTCACTTTATTGTAATTGATAACTTGTTATATCCCTGTTTTTTATATCGAGGTCTGAGTGCCCATTTGGTTGTAAATAAAGATAGAATTGATTAATTGATGCCACGATTGTTTCATTACTTCGGTGTATTCAGGATATCACGCTTCATGTCATCTACATTGCGAGATGAATGGTGCAAATGACATGACGTGCATGTCACAAAACCATGGTCCTTTTATCAACATGTTGTAAACCAGAATGCCAATGCTGGCAGGACAAACACTTGCTAATTAATTATTTGTCTTGTCATAAAACATGGTGGCTAAATGTTGGGTAACGTAGATTCCCTTAAACTAGCGTTAGGTAATGTTGCGTGTGCATGCCTATGGAAAGCAGAGGGTTGTGTTAGGTATAGACCTGTGTAGGGTTCTCTGAGTACACCTCCCCCACATGGGTAGAGTGGAAATTAAAAGAAGCTTTGCAATGGATGCACGAATAAAAATTAAGTGAAAGAGTGCTTATTAGAACAGCCAACTTCACTCAAAATTCACTTCAAAACAAAACTTCACTCAAAACACTCAAAACTCGATATAACGAACCTGGTTATAAAGAAATGTCATTTATAACAAAGAGAGTGAAGAATACTTGCAAAAGTGTTAGAAAAATATAACACATTTTTGGATATAACAAACTTATTTTCGTGTGAAATGCAACTTCGTTATAATAATGTCAGAGTGTATTTTAAAAAGTTAATATAATAATATCTGGGGTTTCAAGTCCCAGAATGATGATGTGATTATGAGTGACGCTATAGTGGAGAGCTCTGGAAATTTTGACCACCTGGTGTTCCTTAACGCGCACTCACATCGCACATTACACAGGCCTGTACCATCTTGCCTCTACTGAGATGCAACCACCACGAACGGGATCAAACCTGCGACCTTCGGGTCGGCAGCAGAGCAGCCTAGCCACCATTCCACCGAAGCGGACCGTATTTAAAAAGTTGGCCATTACCTTCGGTTTTCTCTTCCTGCGCTTTAGGTGGCTTCGTATTTTTGAGAGTTTCCAGAGCCTTGCGTCGCAATTCCATGAGATCCGTTTCCTGCAGCATTCACAGAGAAAGGTTCACTTCTCTTCTGCCCGATAATGCCCGAAACATGTAGATACAGCAATAAAACTTCATTTTGGGCCAGTTGGCCTATGATTGTACAGACGTAACCGAAAGAATACAGACCATCGCAGTCCGTATTGTAGCAAAACAGCCATTAGGACTAGTTGGTAACGGTTCATTCCAAGTGCGCCTGCGTCGTGCTCTTTTCTGATCCCTGTTACGCACTGGGCCCCACTTTTTCTAGTCCCTGTTACGCACTGCGCCCCACTTTTTGCATTCAGACTGCCCATATATTCTTGCCATCCACGCCGCCTAGAGGTGAGCCATCTGCTGTCAAGAGCATTCCTCGGACAAATTCCGCCAGAGTCATCCTCTCGATAGCTATTCCGTCAATGAACGCGACATCAGATGGCTGAAGACTAGACTGCATAGATGGTGATATCAGAGAGCACTTCCCTATTTGCCAAGTTCAAGGTGCTTGACCTTGGCAGTTCATTTAAAGATTCACCAACCCTACCCTACCAACTGCAGTTAGTAGTTCAACCCTAGTCTAGTTACACTGTCATTCATCCCGTGTTTCGTGCTAATTTATTTCACATATTTTCACAAACATTGCACACCCAATATGCTGGTTTAGGCACTCGTGAGCATGACCGACAAGGTTTCCAACACTTGCCTCGTGCACCCCCAAAACAAGTGCTGCACATAGCCGCTAGCGCAACGTATGTGCAAGCCGCGAAAAAGCACTCACATCATCATCATCACTGATGTCGCTGGCTTGCGGGAGGGGCGCGGGAGGCGTCGGCGGACCGGGCGACACCGGCGACAAGCGGCACTCGACGTTTCCGTCGCAGATGACCGGAATCGCAGACAGAGGGGGGACTTGCTCCTTCCCTTCATCGCCAAGCACTTCTCTCGGTTCATCCTCCGACAGGCTCTGGCAGCGCGCAAGACGAAAAGATCCCAGTCATCAAAGAGATACAAAAGAAATACAGTGAATCAGTTTAGACAGGAAAAACTTTGACCTGTAATCTCAACTTCATTGCCATGAATTTCAGAATAGAAGAGAAAATCAAGTTGTAAGACTCATTTCTAAGTTCTGTGCCATAATTTCCGCACGCAACGTAATAGATTTTCGAAAGTGCATTTTTAGTATTGTGGCAACATTGAGCCAACGAAATTTTCTGACACTTGGTAATGCTCAGTCTATGGCCCACCTTCTAGAGGACCTTGTATTTATGAATCACAAATTACATAGGTCGTCGTAGACGCCGTCAAAACCTATCGTCGTTGTGGCAGTCGGTGTGGAAACTTCATAGTAGCAATGTAACCTGACTTTCAAGCATCTTTTCACGGTAACCACGGCGAATTTCGGATATTGCGATATAGTCATTTGCTAATATGGAAAAAAAACAGTTTTCTCTCTGGTGTCTCTTTCGATCTGCTGCCAATCAAAGAAAAACCTCAGGGCCAGAACGTGAGTCCAGACTAGGCCAACCTCCTAATAAAGTACACTCAAACCTTGATATAACGAAACTGGACTGCATAGAACGAAGTAAATGAAGCACAGTTTTGTTATACTATTGGGAATATACTTTATAACAAATTTTGGATATAACGAATTTATTTTCATGTCAGATGCAACTTTGTTGTAATGGGGTTTGAGTTTTGCGGCATCCAACACGAAAGTACATTCCTTAGATCCAACACTCATTACACATACCATCAAGTGGCAATATTGGCATAAACGTTGCACAGTTATTCCCCTGGTATGCGCAGTAATTTTTACATTGGCGTCATTGTACTGTGGCATCACTATAACAATTTCAGAAGCAGTAATTTGAGTGCTGCTGATTGATAAACACAAGTCCATGGTGATACATCCCTTCAATGTGAGGTTCGAGAGAGAAACTGAACGATCACCTTTCGAGCTCTCCTGCATTTTGGCTTGTGGGTCTTTTTTCTGCGCTCACTCGACTTGGAAGACTTTTCGTGGGTAGTCGCATTGGTTGGTTGCTGCTCTTCAATACTCTGAAGACACAGACAAAATGAAAAAAAAAAATGTACAACCACGAACTGGACATACTTTATCATTCCTGCAGCTAGACCTCAAAGGGACATCACAGGGAGAGAACCAATAGGTTCGAGCGTAGCTGCATGCGAAAAAGCATTCTAGTGTTTCAAATGTTTCTTTTTCCGCTATGACATGCCCAACCAGGACGTGCATTTGCACGTCTTTGCCCGATGTCTTACGCATTCATCTGATCCCCTTGACACACCACGCTGTGCCGTCTGGCGCACCGGTGTCGAATGGAACAAACGGTCGCAAGCATTACCGACGGCGTAGTACGTGCCATCCAGTCGTCACCGCCGACGGGTGAACGGTGCTCCAATTTGCCGGCACCAGCGCATGTCCATCGTGATGACTGAACGATGTGTGCTGTATCATGGCCTAACGCTTGGCACCGTTCGCATTTAATTTGATGCTCACAGTCCTTTTCTAAATATTTGTAAAAGATCGTGGCATTTCGTGCATTTTTGTTTTGCGAGAATATTCTAATCTGGAACGTGCATTTCATGTCTTCATCAAATGTAATATCTCTACATCACAGTGACATGCCACACTGTGTAGATTGGTTCATTTCTAAAGATAATTATCATAATTTCTGGAGTGAGTACCTGCCACAGGTTTATTCTATAACTTGATATATATGTGGATACACGGAGATATTTGTATGCCTTTGGCTCGCACTTAGTACACAAGATATGGTAGTCACTTTCGTTGCTTTTGTTCAAGTGCTCATTATGAGATAAATTTGGTGTTGCAGCTTTTAAGTCTTTCAGTGCCAAGCCAGACATAACTCCGACTACAACACTCACACTAGTCCTTACCAAGCTCGAGTATACTCGTTCTGCCTTTTTAAGTATCTCCATGCCGCTCACTGGACGATTTTGTAAATGAAAAAAAATTTTGGGCCTGTCCCACCATCTATAGAGATTGCAAATAAACAATTATAAATTGCAGAAAGATCGCCCGCATTTTTCTAGACCCACGTCGCATCCCTCCTTCGCGTAAGGGCCTCGTCAGCTGATCCATGGCAAGTTCCAGGAGCCAGTCTATGTTCCAGCAGCCAACCTATGTTTTAGCTGCCAGGTGCCACTTTGTATGGCAACCGTTTTGAAGAGTACCATACTGAAACGACATTTAGAACACTTTGGCATTCTAATTTGTGAAAAATTAGTTCGATAATTTATTAACTTCATGCCTACATGCACCAAAATCAATGTGTACAGGTGTTCCTGCTCTTCATCTCTCGTAATATGCACCATGACATGAGTCCAACCTATGTCCTTGGCCTCACCAACACAACGCGTGGCCAAATAGGATACTACTGCAGGCAGCATGCAGCTCGTAACCTGCACACTCACTTCATGAAAATTCCTTTGTTCATGCACTACAGAAATACTTCGGAGAGTAATTTCTATGTGCATCGCCTGCATTTGAACCATCTCCGCTGTCACATCTAGTTACCGTGTTTTCCAGCATATAACCCGCATAAAATATACAGGACATTGAGAGGTGATGACAACGTACCGGTTACATGTGAATTACGATTTGCAAGTTGGCTTCCTAACACAGCTTCGTGGTAATGCAAGAATTACAATTTCTAAGCAATTAGCAAGAAACATTTATTTCTATTATTTTTTTAATGGTTTGTAGTTGGATGTTCGGGTTATATGCAAGGGCAGGTCGTACATGAGAAAATACGATACTATACTAAACGAGATTGCCGCTAACACAGATCCTAAGAATAACACAGAGAATAACACAGGTCAGGTATAAAGTGTCTTGTTAATGGGCACCAGTGTTAAAGAAAAAGCTAGTGAACTTTTCAAAGCACACATCAAAATGAAAACTCTCCCGAGAATGCAAAACTTCCGTCACATTATATTCTCCAGAGTTGCACTTGCCTAATGATAACTACAATGATAAACATTGAATGCCTATAATATACACCTAAGCACATTTACTCAGATGATGCCATGCTCCATCTAACAATTCAACAAATCTCTTCATAGTGTAAAAAAAAGAGAGAGAACAGGTAATTCGCAAGTCTGGGTGTTCTTCTTTACATGTGCCTCGAATGTGACCTAAAAATAATTTATGATTGAAGAGCACCAACTTGCTGAAGAAGTATTACAAAAGTTAAATATAAATATTGCAACAGAAATCTGTCTGGTTGAGTAGATGTAGGAAGCTAAAATGACTTCGGTCAAGTTTTTATTGCCTAATGTTTCGGGACCGATTCGGTTTCTTCCACAAGGGATGACTGTATTCATCGTGGAAGCATTTCCCAGTCTTAATCCACAATGGTGCCAGCTTCCTCTTTCCCTCACATTTCAAAGGCCGTGAACATACACTGATGATTGATATGTGGTGTTTGACATGCCAAAACCACCATATGATTATTAGAGATGCCGTAGTGGAGGGCTCAGTAAATTTTGACCACTTGGGGTTTTTAATGTGCGCCCAAATCTGAGCACACAGGCCCACAGCATTTTCGCCTCCATCGAAAATTCAGCCGCTGCAGCCGGGACTGGATCCTGCGACTTGCAGGTCAGTAGCCAAGTACCTTAGCCACTAAACCACTGCGGCAGGAGGTGAACCTACACAGAGGCGAGTGTTTCTATGGGCCGATTCACAACATTGGACTCTCTACAAACTTCGCTGAAGCCATTGTAACCTCCTAAATTATGAAAGTTGTATGCTACTATGTATTTTGCATGAGCTCTTTCCTCTTAGATCACACATTCATAGGTGGCATCAAATATGGCAACAAAAATTAAATTTTGCAAAACAATATTAGCATATCAGCAAAGTCAAACTTACGCTCTTGTTGAGATCCTCGAGTTGATGCTGAATACTCTTGTACTGGGCCAGCAAATCCTCGTACGATGGGTCATTTGTGACGGAGCTCTGTAGGAACTTGGGTTGGGATTCTGGGTATTCACGTCAGTCAAGGAACTTCAAAAACATGATTTGATAGACATGTTAACCGTGCTTCCCCGTTCCATGCTGAACACCAAGTGTTCGTTTGTCACATCAACGTATGAAATTTGGCCACCTGTATTTCTAGTGAACCAACTCTTGACAATTGCAAAAGCGATTAACCGTAAACCATACACAAGCTAAGCTTCCAAGTTTTCCAATAATAATGTTGCATCATCAAAGGACAAAGGAACTTGTTACTGTTTACTCAAAAGCAAATGAAATACAGATTTCAAAATGCTGATACAACATCCTCAGACTCAAATGTCATTCAGAGACGACAATATTACACGTACAGAAGGAAACACTGTCAAAAGGGAACGCTGGTGAACTGGGCATGCCCGAATTTCACCCTCTCATAACAGAAAAGTCGCACAGATCTGCTGCAGATAGCTTTTAGTTGGCATATCTAGCTCGCATGTGCATGAACATTTGTCCCTGACAAGGAATGGTCGAACTAAAGTGCCACACTAGTTCAACCTCAACCACTTGTCAATAAAATGTGCGGTCTGCAGCCAAATTCCATTTCTTTCTAGCCACGTTTGCTCTTCAAATATAGCTATTTAATTTGAATAAGCTGAAACAAAAGCTGTACAGCATGGAGCAGATATATCAGGCAGCTCAGCTGCAAGGCAACATTACAATGTTATGCAGTGACGCATACTAAAAATACAAAGCTGCCATTTTAACTCTTTCGCTACCGCGGGAAAAGGGGTCGTTTTATAAGCGAAAAAAATTTTTTGCAGCTAGGTATTAATGGCCTATTTACATTCTTTGGTACAAAACTGTAGCTAAAAGAATGTTCTGTGCAATAACACAAATGTTGCATATGTATTTATTACACACATTGAAAAAAATTTATAATGAGAAGTTTATATAGTGGTTATAGAATGAAAGGAGGATAACTTAAAAAATAATGAAGTTTAATATATTTCATGATATACAATTTGAAACTTCTTATGGTGCAAAAAGGTTGTATAGGTTTAAAAAATATTGTAAAGAACTGTTTTTCCCACAAAAAAGAAAGTTAGTGAGGGTGCAGCAGTATATGGGTTATACTGTGCAGCTTGCTGCCGCGGACAAGGTCTGTGCTCAGAGTTCATGGCACTTGAAAAAGCAAGGAACAACAACAACAACAACAAAAAAAACTGCTTCTGGACATAATTTTTGAAATATTGATGCCTGAAAATAACTTTGAGGTATATCAGTATAGATAAAGGTCGGGTAATTCAACATTTTCCATGTAGATGAGGATTTCGAACAGGCTACTCAACGATTTAGCACATTCATACTATCAATCAAGTAATAGAGAAATGCTCAGAGTATAACCAACCACTATACATAGCCTTCATAGGTTACGAGAAGGCATTTGATTCAGTAGAAATGTCAGCCGTCATGCAGACACTGCGGAATCAGGGCGTAGATGAAGTATATATAAACATTCTGGAAGAAATCTACAGGGGATCAACTGCTACCATAATGCTTCATAAAGAAAGCAACAGAATACCAATCAAGAAGGGTGTAAGGCAGGGGGACACAATCTCCCCAATGCTATTTACCGGGTGCTTACACAAGGTTTTCAGAAGCCTAGAATGGGAACAGTTAGGGATAAGAGTTAATGGAGAGTACCTTAGTAACCTGCTCTTCGCCGATGACACTGCATTGCTGAGTAACTCAGGGGACGAATTGCAACTCATGATTACGAAGTTAGACAAGGAGAGCAGAAAGGTGGGTCTTAAAATTAATCTGCAGAAAACGAAAGTAATATACAACAACCTCGCAAAGGAGCAGCGCTTCGAGATAGGTAATAGTGCACTTGAAGTTGTAAAAGACTATGTCTACTTAGGGCAGGTAATAACCGCGGAGCCGAACCACGAGATTGAAGTAACTAGAAGAATAAGAATGGGGTGGAGCACATTTGGCAAGCACTCTCAAATTATGACAGGTAGATTGCCACTATCCCTCAAGAGGAAGGTATATAACAGCTGTATCTTGGCGGTACTTAGCTACGGAGCAGAAACCTGGAGACTTACAAAGAGGGTTCAGCTTAAATTGAGGACGACGCAGTGAGCAATGGAAAGAAAAATGGTAGGTGTAACCTTAAAAGACAAGAAGAGAGCACAGTGGACTAGAGAACAAACGGGGGTTATCATAGCTGAAATCAAGAAGAAGAAATGGACATGGGCCGGGCATGTAGCGCATAGGCAGGATAACCGCTGGTCGTTAAGGGTAACTAACTGGATTCCCAGAGAAGGGAAGCGGGTTAGAGGGAGACAGAAGGTTAGGTGGGCAGATGAGATTAAGAAGTTTGCGGGTATAAATTGGCAGCAACAAGCACAGGACCGGGTTAACTGGCGGAATATGGGAGAGGCCTTTGTCCTGCAGTGGACGTAGTCAGGCTGATGATGATGAGGATTCCAATGCACTTCATCACTTGATCGGGACTGAAGTTCTTCCACGGATCCTCTCTTTCTGCGTATGTGTGCCTCTCAAAGTATGCCTTCACGCATATTTGTTGGTGTAGTCGCAGATCGTGCTCGTCAGCTGCGCAGTGAGAGACAGCTAGAAAAAAATCGACGGTCTGAACTAAGTGGCGTGCCCTACTCTGGAGCACACCCAAGGCTTTGACTCCCAGGCTTCATCTCGAAAGAAACTGCACACGGTTAATAAATTCTAGCAAGGAATAATTTCTGTAGGAAGTTGAGACCCTCAAAATGAGTAAAATTGCTGTGAGTACACGCTCCGCCACCCGCAACTACAAATTAGACAACAAAAAGTGTGCCACACAAACAACCGACACTCGTTCGATGTTGCAGCTTGACTTGACGCATTCTCATTATCCGTGCTAAAATTCGATGTGTCAAAATTTTCTCCAGGCTCACTGCTGCTGATTTCATCCTCAAAATCTGCTGTTCATGCGCTCGATTCGCAAGAAACATGTCTTTTCTGAACATCCACACCGCAAACGATGCCATGACTGGCGCACTTGCGCGACAACCCGTAACTTTAAGCGGCGAGGAAAAACTTCCCTAAAGCAAAAAACAACCATAACATAGCAGTTCTTGTTTGGTTCCCACTTTCTTACCTAAATGGCATTAGACGCCCAAAAACGACACGAGTGCACGAAATTTAAACTTGAAATGCATAATTCAAATTGAACGATTTGTATAGGCACGGTAGCAAAAAAGTTAATGGGACATAGTGGGCCTCCAAAAAAATACATTTTTTTTTATTTGAGGATGGGTTTCACAGACAACTAGAGCAGCTTCACGGAGTTCCTGCAGTTTTCAGGCCCCTACTTCAGATCCACTGTTCTAGGAAGAAGTTTCTAGAAAGCACTGAATGAACCAATGACGCATTAAGTAGCACATTTTCAGGACGCATACTTCAAATGGAGGTATTCACTCAATGAAACATGGTCGATAGATTTGTTTCGGCTACTACATGGCCTCGATTCCATAAATGCAACATTTTGCCTAAGGTGAACAGTAGGGACAATATGTGAATACGTATTCAGCAACCTGGATATCATGATTTCTCCAACAGATAATTTACAGCTCATCTAGGAATCCGTCCGAGAAGAAAAGAGCATTTTTCACTGTGGGAACTTCATTTTTCCTGCTATTCCTTCGCAGTTCCACTGTTCATCGTTACTTCTGGTGATGGAGGGTATAGAGTTGTACAGGGAGATAGAAATGAACTTTTTTTTAGTTGTAACCTCATTGTGTAAAAATTTATTAGTTAATTGGCTTCGCGAGCTACCCACACATGAAAGTAATGTCAAACTATAAGGAGCGATAATGACAATGTATGCTTAGATTTGATTTTCTATGCATTTCGTGGCTTCAAAAACAGGGAAGGCTCGATGAGTCATTCGGCATTAGAGTTAGGATCAACAGAGTGTTACAGTAAGGCGTGAAATTCAGTACAAGCGATTGCTGGATGTCTCCGCTAGCCCAATATCAACAGAGCAGTAGGAAAATGAACTGTGCAAAGTGATAACAGAAATGCTTACAAAATGTTCTGTCCCCTGCAGTCACATTCAAAGTTGCTCATTTGAAATAATCGCAACGTTCATATTAGCCCGAAAGGCTCAGGTCCCTACATTTGTCTCTCTCTTGTTTTAAGTACCCACAACCACCGAAGCCCCACCGACAAATTTCATTGCCTAATGCTCATTTTCAGTAGCCATGTTGTTCCCAACACTTTTTCAAGCCCTGGTGAAACGCGTGCCCCACTTACTAATGATTGGGCATTGGCGACTGAAGAAAGACGCTTCGTGATAACGTGCGCTGAAATATGCTTTGCCTTAAGTACTTACTATCTATCTTTCTAGCGGATACCCATTGTCTAGACCGTAAAAAATACCACTAAAATCTGAGGAGGAAATGTGATCTGTCTGTGAAACATCATGGCTCGTTAACTGGAGGTAGGAGCGCGAGGCAGCGTCACCGCCTGAATTGATTTTTGACGACGAACCTGGTCTTGTAAATCTTCCAGATAATGGCAACGGACACCGGCTGCGAGTGAGAGAGGGCTGGAAGAGGGGGCAGTTGTCCGTGCTCAGGTAAAAGGGAAAAATCTGGGGACCTTAGATAATGCCATGCATCATTTCGTACATAGCAAGTCAATGCTGCAAAAGCTACACAAGTTACGCAGCTGTCGAAGTAATGCTCGGCGCATCTCTCAAAGTAGCAGCTTTGCTCCAGTTCGGAGGTGCCTTTTTAGGAATTAGCTATTTCCCATATCATAAATGTTTTAAGGGCTACAACTTGCAAGTTAGTTAGAATTGTGGAACATGAGTGCTTCTAATATACATGAGGAAATGTCCCGGTCATGAAAAGAAATGATTGGTTATGGCCACTATATATGTTGCTCTGTTCATTATGTACTAAGAAGAAAAAAAAATTTCCAATACTCAATATGTAGTTTCCTTTCGTGACCTAATGGTAAGGCAACATATTGTATCTCCTTCCTGAACTTGTACACCACCCGATAACATATCCCGACAGTTTAAATTTGATGTGAAATAACTATCAACTAGACTTCTCACAATGCCACATCTGAAATAAACAAACATACATGTCTACCTGCAACAGACATACAAGTCTATCTGTAATTACACGCACATCAAAATGCTGCCGCCACGGCAGCGAATCGACCCCACGGCTTCCGACGGAATCATAAGCACGGTAAAGGACTGGGGACAGTACGGGATTAATTTATCGCAAAAGCAACCGCGCGCGCCGGATGCGTGGCAGAGATTACGTGTGACACGACGTGGCACTTGATCGTTCGCGTGTCCAGCACACCACAACGCGAAAGAAAAACAAACAAAACGATCACCGAGGCTATACCACAGCGGTCGTCAGCGACCCTGGCCGCCAATGGAATACTGACCTCTCAGTCGAGTCTCACCGTTTCGGACTCGTTGCGAACAACACAAACGACAACGTTGCGTCATAGCGCTCATCATGACGTACCGACGCAAACACTGAGCATTAACGTGAAAGCACACACTGCCCCAGCTGCAACTGGCAGTGAAGAGGTGTGACGCAGCCCCGCGAAACAATAGATCGCTGCGTAATTGAAGACATGCAGACAATGAATTTCAATAGCTGATTGATCGCACCATCACCAGCAAGCGCAGTAGGATACGGTTTTTCCTCGCACTCCCAGAGTGTGAAATGGGCGGCGGCGGACTCCGCTCGGGTCGCGGCCGCTGCGAAAACGGTGGCTGGAAGCGGCCGTGAGAAGAAGACGCCGTCGAGCTCTCGACGTCCCGACTGAAGTGGCCTGAGGAAGACCTGCGGAACCACGAGTAGTGGTCGAGGTGCGACGAGGACCTCCGGCCTCCGCACCGATCGTCGCCACCACTAGTCCTGCCAGAGTCGTGCGACGCCACGAACGACGGCAGGGACGCACGACCGCGACTTGGCGCCAGAGGTCGACTGGCAACGGCCGACCGCAAGCCACCGCCAAAGGGAGGACGAGAGTGACCCCCGCTGTTGCGGTCGTAGTGACCGCTGGGCGGGTTGAAGACGGACAGGGGCTTCTTGTAGTAGCGAGCCGTCGAGTTGTTGTTGACTCGGCTTCGACTCTTGTGCGGATGGGAGGGTGGAGCGGCGCGAGACGGCGAAGACGACACCTCGATGCCGAACGGTTTGGCCGGAGGCCTAGGCACAGCGGCGGTCCTCGCATCGTAGTCGCCCAACTCTTCGGCGTCGTCGCTTATCTCGCCTTCTTCGAGCTCGCAGTTCAGCGATATGGAAGTCATGGTTGCGGCTCCGAGAGCTCGGGGCGTAAATAAAGGAGGCCCGGCAAAAATCGCGTTATCAAAAATTGAGGAAGCACCAGCAATAACGGCAGACTAGCGTAGGCGCCGCCATTTTGTGAAATTACGGGGCGCGTTCGCGTTTCTGCCGCCAGGCGGCGCCTCCGCTCAATGAAAAAACGTGCGTCACGCGGCTGCTGACACGTTGAAGCAAGTCGTCATCAGTCACAAATTAGCGGGATTTTCGAAATCATACTTTGGAAAAACACAACTGGGACCAGACTATAGCTATTCACACAGGAATAGCTAGAAATAGTAGAAAACTTAAGTACGCACGAAAACGCGTAATGTTCTCTTTTTTCTTTTTTCGTAGGTTTAGTCGCTGTGCTCTCTGAAACGATAGCATTGCGGCAAGGTGTTGTCCGTTGTTTGCATGCGTGCAGCCGTCATTGCCGTGTACGTCAGAAAATTCAGGACTGTATAGAGTATTTCACCGCGCAGCATAGATATGCCACTGTTGTAACTAGAATGTACATTCAGGCCGGCGCTATCAGGAGCAGCCTCATACCACACAAAATGTCGAGTGATATGTTCACTATAGTGATCAAGGAATGAACTCCGGTCTTGAGCATAGTGCACCATAACCAATTTCTCAGAAGGACTGCCAGTGCCTCAGGAGGACTGCCAGCGCAAGCAACACGATTTTATCTACGCTGTATTGTGCACCATCCATGCCTCTCAGTTGTTTGTTTCGGGCATTCCTGATGCGAATCGCTGTAATTTCACTGCTTGCATCAACTCCTTCGCCTTCATTCATGCTTGCGGTATGGGATCGCAATGTTCAGAAGCTACCAGCCTTCCGTAGGGACGCATTCACTAACGCGAGAGGTTTCGCGCGCAGATTAAGATACTGGGCGAGTGCAACCTTACCGGCACCTGAAGGGAAGCGGCGGAAATGTATACCCGCCAATCTTTCCGCTAGGGGAGAAACAAGCGCTGATGTTTTAGGCGGAATTTTACCAGGCCACGTGCACCGTCGATAAAGGTCTCCTTTCCCGTAATCAGGGTCACTGCCCAAACTTTGCTGAGCGCGTTGCTTCCTACTAATGCGAAGGTGCCCTCTTGAAATCAGTGCTGTATGAAAATGCATTCCAAGAACGACGTTCCAGGAACCAGTTACTTTTTGGAGGAACGAAGAAACGACACCGTTATGTGAAGGATCGGTGGAACTGTAACGGCAACGCGCTACGTTTACGTAAGAACGGCAAATTAGGTAACGGCGTTCATTTCCTCGGCTTTGAACGCACGCAGCATATAATGCAGGACAGAGCGAATTGGCGACTGCGTGAGGGGCGATGCCGAAACCGACCACTTGTGGGAAGAACATTTGATTACTTTTCCTATTAGTATGATCCATTCTGACAGCAATAAAGGACCGATATGAAGTGTAGGAGTGTTGACACACCGTGGAGAGTTTTTACTGGACATCGATAATGATCGAACCCCATTGTGAGCTGCTGTAAGGAAAGATCGCACTATTTGTTATCTCGGGGACTTGTCTGCTTGGCTAACTCATAAGTATACTTGTGTGTGTGTGTGTGTGTGTGTGCCTGCGTGCGTGCGTGCGCATTCTGGCGGTTCTGCAACGCGTCCACATGACCCTGTCCACATAGTCGAGACACTTGCGCGGGATTTCATCGAGTCTCTGAAAAGTGCGAATTATCGTCGCGAAACTGGTTAATCGCGCATAGGACAGAGGAACCAATCACAACGCTTGAGGCACAATAAAGCACCGATGTACCAAACACCATAATCCGCGCAGTGACTTTACACTGCTCATGAATGGTCTAGGGCCCAAACATAACAATGACAAAGCTACACTTCGGAACTCTATCCCTTGGAAATGAGCCCTTTTGCCGCGTGCAGTGTATGCTTCGGACGTTTACATATGTTTTATGTTCAAGCACTTACGGTGTGGAACGCGTCGAACTATAGTCGGAGTGTTTTTCTCGTCACGTGTACTTCCGCTACTCCATGGTTCAATCGTCTCTTTAGAATCCCGTATATACCGCCGGCAAGAAACATATCTTTTGACACCCGGGTGCATGGATTGCAGGGAAGAGGACCGAAACGTAATGGAAGGGGGTGCGGCAGCGGCGCCTGTCCGGTGCCTGCGGTGGTTGCGTTTGGCCAGGCATCTATATTTGACATTCCAGTTATCACTGTGGCTATCAGTCCATAGTTTTTTTTTATTGTCATTCATTTCAACATCCACCCACACCGATAACGACTGTCATGCAATGAACCATACAAGTACATCCAGCGACACATTCTTGTTGCACCCGCGGAGCCTGCCCTCACTTTACTACCTTGATCGACATTACTCTTATTTGTGTGACAGCATGACAGAACCCTGTACCGTTTGATGAAGCGGCTTTTCAACGATACCAATCAATTGCTAACGACAAAACAAAGCTGGTCTGTCGTATACCAACGTTGAGATGGAACCCTTGCTTAGTGTGAACATGTACTTGTATCCTGGACATTACTTCATATACTCAGACTGCAATATTGAATCAGCTCTCATTCAATTCATACGTATTATTTTTCTCGCTGTGGTTTTCTGTGCATGAATCTTATTCATATTGGTGCACGTGTGGCAATTTCTACACGAAAAAAAAAAAATCTTCCACGACACTTGAGATTCGCTTTCAATAGTGTATATATAGAATGCGATAGCGTAATCAGGCTCTATAGATGACGCCTTCTCAGTCGCTAGCGTGATTTCGGTTCACGGTGTATGATTCAACTATGCTGCATGGGAAAATAACGTTAGCACGCGTAACATTCACTGTTTCAAACAATTTTTTTAGAATGCCTAATGGAAGTACACTTGCGAAGTGGCCACCGTCTTCCTTTTGCGAATTAGGGAGTAGTCCACTATACGCGTCGGTAAGACAAACGCGAACCCGGCAGCTGTTGACTTTGAGCGCTTTGTAATGGGTGGGTGGGCCTCTAAAACACTCGCTCGTTGCGCAATTCTAAAGCACGCCTGGCGTGATTGTACGCTGCTGCCGTGCATCACTATACGTAAACGTTGAGAAGTTTCGACTATAATTAGATGCTATTTGTACATTTCTTTTTCTGAAGCGGTTTCAAGCAGTTACCTGACTGTTTGATAGAACATATGCTTGATATACGCAGAATGCGTGGGTTCAGTTTGCACTCAAACTGTTTTTAATATTTGTTTACTTGTATTTATCTCGAATTTTCACTTATGGGCAAACATAACTTTCCACTCAGAACCAACAATTAAATTAACGCATCCGCCGGCACCAGAACTTCAGTGATATAAGCTCTGTAACGCTATCATGTTAATATGTTAAGTGCAGTACTCTGACTGCGCATTTGATGACTAATGTAGAAAGTGCCATGTCTGTTGCACTTGTAATAGACGAGCAAGTTGTAGTTCGACTTATATGCAGGATGGCTGGTGACCTCTAAAACGTTCGTCTATAGGGTTGTATCCTTACAATCGTTCTATCAACATGTAACCTTCCATCGCCGTTGTTAAATGCGCAAAATATGCGTAGTGCCAAAGTAATATTAAACTTTTCACTTCATTTGGCCGCAAGACCATCTGGCATTATATTTTGATCAAAAATTTAAATGAAACGTTAATGTAACGACATCGTTCCAATTTGCGAAATGTAACAGTAACGAGAGAAAGAGAGGTAAACTTTATTGATTTCCGGCAGATTACTGGGCTTGGCTCCCACCTATAAGCTAGCAGAAAGACCGTGTCTCCCAGCAGCTTCCTTGGCCTGGTGGATCGCCCCAATTTGCTTGTCCTGGCCAGAACTGAGCAGCGCCGTCCGCCAACGCGCCCGATCTTCATTGGAGGCCGTGACCCCAGAATTTGTGATTAATGCTGGACATTCCCATGTGATATGGCCTCTAGTGGTATAGTACTGGCAGAGATTGGAACTTCAGACGTCGGAATATATGTGGTGCAGGATGACGGGGCTCGTGTGCGTGTTTGTAGCTGCGGTTATTGAACGGTCTGGGCCTGATTTAGCTTGAGGTGCAGAGTGGATCAGGGCACAAAGCGGGACTAAAAGGTTATAATAGTTGAAATGAAGAAGAGGAAGTGGACATGGGCCGGGCATGTAGCGCGTAGGCTGGATAACCGCTGGTCATTAAGGGTAATAGACTAGATTTCCAGAGAACGCAAGTGGCTTAGGGGGAGACAGAAAGTTAGGTGGCGGATGAGGTTAAGAGGATTGCGGGTATAAAGTGACAGCAGCAAGCACAGGACCCAGTTGACTGGCGTAACATGGGGGAGGCCTTTGTACTGCAGTGAACGTAGTCAGGCTGCTGCTGATGATGATGTGGAGGGCAGTTGATAGTGCTGAGTTATGTTCCTTTAGAACTTATGGAACTTGTAACGAGAACTCATTCTAAAATTGCGAAGGAACGAGCTTTTATTCCTGTTTAAGAGGAACGTGTACGGCACTGGTGTGAAGTTCGTCGGAGTGGTAAAACTCCACAGTTATCGTCAAAAGAATTCGAGTAGACGTATACAACTTTACCGCTGCCCCGATTTCCAACAGTCAAACGGAGAAGGGAAACGTGCAGTGAGAATAGTAGAGTAACTGTGCAGAGAAAATGTTGACCATCACATGGCTCTTTTTATGTGTACAGCCGAAGCCACTTCCTTGTAGAGCGTGCGAGCAGCCGGTTTTCGCTTAGGTTTCCGAAGAGTGCCTCGATGCGCTCGTTCGCCTCCGCTCCACGGGGCGACACCTTAAGGCAGTTTCGGGCTTTCACGTGTTGAGTCGGGAGTATACATGCACGGCCTAGTAGTCGGACTGATTGAGTCAGGGCCCGAAGTTGCCTCAACGTGTCGCCCCACCGAGCAGAAACTGACTGCTTGCGCGATCTAGAAAGGCGTGGTCGCGGAACCATGCAGGTACATTCTTGGCTCCACAAGTTTCAGCCTCGCTCAACCTTTGAAAAGTCGGTGCCTGTCCATGCGTGTCAGGAGAACCATATAATCTCGAGTCAGCCGGCGCACAAGTTTTCTAAAGAACGCGATGATATCACCACAGTCTCTAACCATGAAAGGTGCACCTGCAGGTGACAGATTCTCGGCGTGCTTATCGTGTACGGAGTTGTGGGCGTCAGCGATGCCACGTTGCGGAAGCAACCAACGGTATATAATGTCGCACCAATCGTTGTCTGCTTGTGCCGTTTAGTGTTCCTATCAGGACACTTGGTCCGGGAGCGTCGTCAAGCGTTGGGGAAGGCGTATAGACATTCGACGGGACGGGAGAGCCGCTGAGTTGCGATGCCGAGTAGAGTGGCGTTATACCTGGTCGTGAGGCTCCTTGAACTTGCGCGCCTTTCTTACTATGAGCTCAGTACCCGATGTCCATTTACACCGGAACTTTACACCGCGGTCCTCGGTAGACGCAATCGGGACGACGTATCTGTATGCCTGAGAGAGTGGACTTATTATAATCACCATTTACATCTTCTAAAAGGGTGGATGTAGTGTAGAGGGTGCGTTTACTGTTACTAACGCCACTAAGAGTTGATCACACTACTGTCATTCGTCCGCCATGTTGTTTGGTTGGTCGTGTATGCAATCGGTTCAAGTACCTTGCCCTCCACGTCGTATCTAGCAACATGTGACAACATGCCACGCCACATGCATTACAGCATATGACGCAGCTGTTGCCCCTGCTCGCTACACTTTGGACACGTGAAAAAATAGCACGTCCAACTGTTCATGGCACGTGACACCGGCCTCTTTCGGGGCCTATACGTCAATGGTGTCACCGCATTCTTTGCACTTGACAATGAGAAAACGTACGCGCTTAAGAGAGCAGTTGCCCTTGAACTTTATTACGAATACATATATCAGAAAGGAGAATGGCGGTTGCATGGTAGATGTATAACACAGCTGAAACGACAAGTTGGCTTGCACGCACTGTTCATCGAACCTTGTAGTTCAGTGTCCGTCTCTAAGACATGGTGCCTTTGCAGTGGTAAGTGCCGCAAGCTGTCTCAGTAACAATCGCGTTGGATGAGCCATATGCTAGATAATGATAGCGCTAAAGAGCGCCTACCTAGATAAGTTTCAACGCACGAATGTACTCTGTGCATGGCAGTGTTCAAAGGCGTCCCACCGGAGTAGTCGTTCGGGCTGGGGTAGCCGACCTGACGCACCGAGTGAAAAACCAGAATTAACTTTAGTTGATCCTCATGCTTTTTCCATGTCCTTCGCTCTTTTTACTCCCTCCCGTGTCTGAACAACTGAATCGTATGGTGCAAGCCTCCCCTCCCCCCTCCATCTCCCTTTGATAGGGATCCGCAGTAATGGGATGGATCGCTGCTCAGAAAGTCATCGCAAGAAGTCGACACCTGGGTCGTTAATAACGTGAAAATTCTTTTCACTTAGTTATTTTCCATGTTTACCATCTGTCACTCACATCCGCCTCGAGCAGATTCCGTCGCGGCCCACTGCCTTCAAAACAAACGGAACTAGTATAAAATCTTCACATTATCCTGGACCCGGCGTGCTACCCGAACAAGCTCGATGGACAATGCGCGGACGTCTGCGTAGAGAGGCCGCTTCCATCGTGCCTCCTGCGATTCATTCAGAAGAAGTGGGTGGGAGGGTGCTGGTTGCTGATGATGTTACGCTGCCGGCCGGGCTTGCCCCCGCGGCCCCCTCTGCAGGCGGAGGTGGGGATGCAGAGGCCGTTCTTGTCGCGGATGTATCCCCTCACACAGAAGCATCCGGGCACGCACTGTGCCGTACACGCTTCGGGTGCCTGCTGGCCGCACACGGCGGGACAGGCACTGCCGCAGCTTCGGAACTCCTCGTTGCGCTTGCACTGGTCACCCTGACCGCCCACGGGTGCACACTGGTCTCGGGGCACGCAAGGGCCGTCCCTCGTGGCACGGATCAGGCCTACGGGGAGGGGATAAAGTAAAGAAAACGGATTCAGCGTTCACCGTTTTGCTGGAAAGATGAAACAGCCTGTTTTCGTGCTGTGACACGGTAGTACAACTCTAAAGGCTGACGTCACGGCCTTAGCACAGCGTTATTTTAGGAGGCACGCTTATTCACCACAGCCCATATGCGGACATGGTACGGTAGCAGAACTCTAAAGGCTCACATCGATGCTTTGGAAGTGCGTTTTTAAAGACGATGGTCTTTCTTGGAGACCTTCGCCGCAAAAATTTGGTCTGTCTGTCTGTCTGTCTGTCTGTCTGTCTGTCTGTCTGTCTGTCTGTCTGTCTGTCTGTCTGTCCGTCTGTCTGTCTGTCTGTCTGTCTGTCTGTCTGTCTGTCTGTCTGTCTGTCTGTCTGTCTTGTGCAATTGTCAATTAAAAAGCAATCATTGCGCATATCTGAGGCACCATAACAACACGTTAATATTATGTATGTGTACTTTTTACTACAAAACGCATACATAGGTAATTCTAAGGACCATAGCGTTTATCCCGCTGCGCTGACCATGTAACGCTTGCACGAATAGGCAAGTGTTTCCAACGCTTTGCTAAGACGACATGGTGGTGGCACCTACCCGTCGCCTTGCGTTCTACATTTTATCACATCAGAGACAGGCGCGCAGGGTGCGCGCCCCGTTTTCCAGGACAACTGCCACTTAGCGCTCATGTCTCACGTGTGACGTGACTTGATGTGCTCGTTTACCTGCGCTGCACGCTCGAGAGACTCCAACGCAGCGCCTCCAGAATACCATTCACCAATTTTCTTTCACAGAACATCAAATAAACGTTTTGTTCACTCTCTCCAGACGCAAGACTATCGTCTTTCGACTGACATTTGCAGTGTAACATGCAGATACGGGGCCAATTTTTTAAAGGGGAATTGCCTATTCAACACAGCCATGATGAGAACGTGGCACGACAGTATATACGCTCTAAAGGCTGACGTCACTGCCCCAGCAGAGTGTTTTTTTAGAGGACATCACTTATTTCGCCACAGCTCCAATGGGAACATGACACTGGTAGCACAGCTCTAAAGGCTCAAGTCGCCGCCTTGGCCGTGCGTTTTTCTAAAGGCTCAAGTTGCTGCCTCGGCAGTGCGTTTTTTGAAGGAAAATGGTCTACTGAACACAACAAGATGGGAACGTGGCACGACAGTACGTTGCGTTCTAAAGGCTGACGTCACTGCCTTAGCAGTGGGTTTTTTCAGGGGACACGTTAATTCACCACAGCCCGGATGGGACCATGGCACGGCAGCGCAACTACGAATGCTGACGTCACTGCCTCCGCAATGCGTTTTTTGAGGGCACGCGCATATTCACCACTGCCCAGAGGGGAACATGGCGACACCCAGAGAGTCCTTTTTGAGAATGTGATGAGGCTCAATTCAAAAAGTATGGGGACGTTCAATGTTACCTGAAGGCTTCAAGTAAGGAAATGTCATCGTACAAAGATTGCCCCTGGAGTCAACATTTTGGGAAGTGTACAATTGACTCTCTTTCCTGAAAAAGAAAGCCTCTACGTCCAAACGATGGCTAGTGACATCGCGAGGTCTAAATGTAACAGATAAATGTCACCCGAACGGAACAGAAAATCAGTTGTATATGGAGTCGAACTGAGGAGAACTTGCGAAGCAAGGACTGTCACTGAGGCTACGTTCCGAGCAGTGTGCATCTGTTTCGTTATTATTTCCGTTGCCTTGTTCGAATACACACTGTTACTTTATTAGTTCCACGTGATTCATCTGATAGATATTGTCAAACGCTTTTGTTTATTGTGAACATCCGCCTTGTAATTATTTTTCACGTTGCAATTGTTTTTTAGGTGTTGTATATTACTGTAATACATGCTTGTTTTTCTACGCCATTTCATGTTTACTAAGTCCTGTTGTTCTAATTCCAGTTTTTTTTGTTTAGTGTGTATTGCAAGAATTTTGCCTCATCTATTGCGATTACCCCTCTATGATGCCTTCTGGGTCTCCATAAAATATCTGAATAACAATATAAGAAGAAAAAGAAACACCTTCTTTTAAAGTCTATCTGTGGCATAATTCACAAAGCTTTTCGTTCACAGCTCATTCGTCTGTGAAAGGCGAAGTTTTTTCCGTATAATGAGCCACTCGCTCGATAGTATGCATAATATCGACAATCGATGGCGTTGGATCTTATTAGAGTGTGCTACAGTTCTTACGAATTGGTTTTAGGGCAGCCCGTTTTACCTGATGCAGACCCTGGTCTGCAGTGAATCGGCGAATGCTAGAGCGGCAAACGCAGAAGCGTACCTGGCTTGCAGTTGCACTTGGGTCGGCAGATGCGTTGGCTGAAACTCCCCTGTGCGGCTCCGGATCCTCCGGCACGACTGCACGGCACCAGGTCACCCTCGGTGCACGTGGGTTCGCAGTGGGCATTGCACTTGGGGTTCCAGACCTCAGTCCTGGAGTTACATGACGAGGGACCTGCGACGCCATGTGCGGAAGCAGGCGGTGACGTAAGCATAGCAATACCGCTCGGGGATGCACAGTAACACACACGAATGTACTGTTATTCCAAAAGCCCCCCCCCCCCCCAAAAAAAAAAAAAGAAAGAGCCAAAGCGAGAAATGGCAGGAGTTGTCTGCAGTTATGAAAAAAAAAACATTAGGTAAGACTTACAGTATGAAACTTAAAGCGAAATGGTGGAGCAATAGCTGTGCTTTAGTGTTATGTGTGGTAGTTTATTGCTGTATCGTGCACGCGCGGTATTGCTCACGGTCGCTTTCACAGCCATGACACCACGCTTGAATATTACCATAAGCAGCACGATGTGCGTTGAATAGAAGTATATAGGACCCTGCGGCCGTTCGCCCCACAGTTCTTCGTGTGGGCACGCGTCTCCCGGGTTGTACCTTTGTTTTTCAAACAGAGGGGCGAAATGCACAGGGTGAATAAAGACAGGCAACCTGTGACCCACCAAATGTCCGAAGGCCATCGACATTAAATGGCTAACGAGGCCACTCACTCTTCCCAGAAGGGTCCTGGTCGCTCCTGATTGAAGCCTGTTGTGGGGTCGCAAGCAGGAGCTTCGCAACTTATGTCCAGTTGCGTAGGGTGATTGTCGGACTGAAGTCCTCTTGCTGAGCAGACGGCGCACACTGATACTACCACCCCACAGCTCCTGTTTTGCGTCCCTATGCGAAGTAGGGAGGGGTGGTGGTCTTACTATACGCTGAATTAAAAAAAAGCGCTGTGTCTCAGATGCGAAATCGATGACCCGAGTTTAAATGCTCAAGAAATATCGCGGGTATTGTCTTCCGCTTTTTTTTTCTTGTGAGCCTTTCGCAAAAACATTTTCAAGTGTCATCTAAATGACAGAGATAATCTAGAAAATATGGAGGTTGAAGATGAAGTCTTACGAAGACTGTCCTCGTCGGAACAGTATACCTTTAGCGATGTTAGCGATCCCTGAATTTGAAACAAGGATTCTTGTTCGAAGTTCAGGCAGTAGCGCAAACAGTCACTTGGACAGCGAAAGAGCAAGAAATGACAAAGACCGAAGCAATACTTTCGCCGTTCATGTGATTCTTTGCGCTCCAACCTGAATGATGTACTAAGCCTATCAGTCTGTCCTTTTGAACTTGTTCGAAGACTTCACTGCTGCAAGGCAGTCATATCTTTTTTATAGTTTGCTTTAGTAGTCAAGAAGAATTATACAGCAAGTCAGATATTGTATTATATCGCATTGTGTCCTGTATTGAAATATTACAGCGAAGGTCAACAGAAGACTCTTCCAGACATCTGAAATTAAGCCTGTGATGATGGGCACTATTTAACAGTGAAAACAAAGTTGATGTCCCGAGCTAATGCTTTGAACGGTGCTAATGAAGTATACTTTTATGGCAATAATTGAGGGGTGAAGACATTCCGATAAAGCAAACCAGTCATCAAAAAAGAAATGGAGGGAGAATTAGAGGAAGGGAAGTCGCTTCCTTAATCCGGGATTTCGCTGGATCATAGGCCGCCACTGTGGCTTTTTTATACGGGAAACTTCTGGTCGCCGAAGGTCTAGTTGAACAGGGCTGCCTCCCTATACCTTCCCGCGTTGGCGGCTCTTTAGTGTCTAAGGCAGTATCACTTGGGCAGGCCCATGCCGCCAAATACAAGTAAACTTTCTGCGCAGACAATTTCCACTCCGACGGTGTATCGATGGCAAGTGAGTATACGACCGATTTGTTAAGCCCGAGTTTTCAGTTTTAATGCGAAGCATTTCTTAGCCAACTTCAGTGACTTGGAGCGTATCTATCTATCTATCTATCTATCTATCTATCTATCTATCTATCTATCTATCTATCTATCTATCTATCTATCTATCTATCTATCTATCTATCTATCTATCTATCTATCTATCTATCTATCCATCCATCCATCCATCCATCCATCTATCTATCTATCTATCTATCTATCTATCTATCTATCTATCTATCTATCTATCTATCTATCTATCTATCTATCTATCTATCTATCTATCTATCTATCTATCTATCTATCTATCTACCCGCTTTCGTTTGGGTGCTCTCGTGGTCACCTAAACGAAAGCCCACACCCTTAATTTGGCGTGAACCCAAATCAGCAGGGTAGGGTAAGATGGTTTGACGATTATGACAGCTGGTCAGGACATGAATAATGTGACAATCCCGTCACGTACGTCGTCAAACACTTCTCGCCAGACAGTGGCACATACCCATGGGCGAGTATGTGCCGCTGGTTTGCGGGTATGTGCCAAAGGTGATTGACACTTAGTATCTACCTAAGAACGACGAGAACACACACGGGCATATTTAACCTGCGAGCGTTAAGAAATACCCGACATCGGTAGTGTCGATTTGGGACGTTAAACCCCACATATCAATCAATCAATCAATCGGTAGTGTCGAACCGACAAACGCAAAGAATAAATGTCAGGGTCCCAGCTGGAATCGAACCCAAGCATTCCGCGTGAAAAAGAAACATTTTACCGGAGAGCTACGCTAGGTCTCGGAACTACTTTTCAAATAGACGCTAATCGTCGTGAAACGTCAATAGTGGTTGCAGTGCTGCTTACCCAATTTCATAAACCGTTGCACATGTACTCCTTTGATACAGTCATCACGTCGGGTTAACGTGAATTGTGGTTAGTTGCCGTGCGCTGAAGTTGATTTATGTGGCAGTGCCCAGTGCCAGCATCCTCGTGAGCATGGGTGCTTCATATGAGCTTCTGGTGTTGCTATACGCATGCTTTATTTGGCATCGTTGCGCAAGTTCAAACAACTGTTCAAATGAACACCTGTAACTCTGCAACATATGTCTGTGCGCGCAACATCTGTACATATGTTTAGCGTCATTTCATGACGTGTCGCTCAACAAAAACATTGCAACACGGTCACTTTCCCTTCGCATAACGTCGATTGCCAGGTACATGGGATCTGCCGAATTTTTCGTGCATGACATTCTTCTAATGTCCCCTATACCTTCGGCGGGTCCGAGCATTTGCACCCCAATGAAAGGCTTACGCAGAGAGGTGCGAGAGTTTGCTAGTTATTGGCTGGCTTGACAGATCTTGTGGAAATGAGGGGGTCATTCAGCAACAGAGGTCTTAAAAAAATCACGGACGTTAATTGGCATCTTGCTAGAAAACAAGTGCCGGCTTCAGCGAACACTCTTGGCAAGCTTTGGAGATGTATGAAGCCGCAAATGGGTTTCCTCTTATGCAACCTTACGATGACTAACAGGATCTCGCTTCGATAAAAAACACGCATGCACGATCGCCAAGAACCGCTAACGGCTAGCGCAAGACAATACTGGCTCAAGGCCGAACTCGCGAAGGTGTATTTGTACGAAACGCCACCTGCCGGCCCATGGCACATGTCCCTAATAAACGGCATTCTGGTCAACCACTATAGGTCAATAAAAGAAGAGTAAGTCAAAGAGCCAAAAAGAACAGACATTGCGCCAAGAAAGAGTAGGAAGGTCGATAAGGAAAAACTACCGCACCCTCCTGAAAGGATGGCTTTATGACACTTTTGAAGCAATAAAAAATTATGGCGCTACAGGAATCGATTGGAAGGGCAGTTTTTTCTCGCTCGTTTCCTGTATGCCTCTTTTCTTTTTTGAGCTGTCAACATACATGCAGGGGTGTTTCAAGAAATCTGTCGAAATTTTAAAAAAAATTGCAGAAAGGAGGTATTTGCGTGCTACTTGCGGCGTTGACTTTCTGTGGCAGAAGGTATCTTCAGAAGGGCACAAACATAAATTACGGCAGTAGTTATAGAAATTCGCACAATTAACTTTTTAACCAGTGGTGATAGCCGGTCGAGTCAAACGGACCAATTCAAGCCTTTTCTACGAATAATCCATAGCCTTTTGAAATTTTGGTAATGCGGCTGCATTTCCGATGGAGGCGGAAACGTTGTAGGCCCGTGTGCTCAGATTTGGGTGCACGTTTAAGTACCCCAGGTGGTCTAAATTTCCAGAGCCCTCCACTACGGCGTCTGTCATAATCATATGGTGGTTTTGTGACGTTAAACCCCACAAGTGAACCAAATTTTGGAAAAGCGGTCACCGGTGATCACCGTGGAGCGATGCAATGAGCCTAATTAGCCAGAAAAATTGAAATCGACGACCCAAACAACGCATCTGCCAATCACTTCGACAACTCCCTTGATAATGACACTGTTTCCCGCGCATTGGGAGAAAAGAATAAGGGAGCGCCGATAAGCGGCCTCGAAGCAAAGTGCCCAAATTCATGGTTGATAACGGCGAGCGAAACAGTGCTGTCACTGAGGGCGTTGTCAAAGTCACTGGCAGATGCGCTGTTTGGTTCGTCGATTTCGGTTTCTCTGGCTAAATTAGTCTCATTGCATCGCTCCGCGGTGGTTACCAGTGACCGCTTTTCCAAAATTTAAAGGTGGCTATGGACTATTCGTAAAAAGGGCTTGAATTCGCCCATTTGACTCGACCGGCTATTACCACTGGTTAAAAAGTTGATTGTGTTAATTTCTATAATTACTGCCGTAATTGATGTTTGTACGCATCTGAAGATGCCTTCTGCGACAGGAAAGGCAACACCGCAAGTAACACGCAGACACCTCCTTTCTGTGATATTCAAAGAATAGTGGACACATTTCTTAAAACACCCTGTATAATTAACGGTTCATTAAAATAAAAGGCTGCAGTGAAATATAATAGCTTTCGTGGTTTTTGACAGTGATAAGCAGACGCAGCGGTTATCACTTTCTCTGCCGCAAGCAACAGGTTCGTCATCGCACAGCCTTCGTCACTGTCCTGTCTTCATTTGAGGATCAGAACATGAGGCAGAACTATTCTGACGTATGGAAGTGGAATGTCATGAAACGCTGCGATTATAACGCAGGATCAAGTATGTCACGGGGTATTTCTTTTTTATTTTAGGCATCTACAGGAAGTAAATAAAAATAGATCTAATACTTAATAGACGAAGGTTAGAAACTGTCTAATGAGACATTAAGTGTTCCAGTAACTGCCGTACTATGGTGTTTGCGATCAATAGTTTATGTGAGGTTGTTAGATTGTCCCAGAATTTCGCTCCGTATCCATACCCATACGGATGAGTATGCTTGGCACGGCTTCGAAGGGACGATGGCCAATGAACAACAATAACTGCAAAATCATGGTCAGTCTGCCAAATAGCGTTCTTCGGTAAAAACAAACGCCTAACCTGCAGCTTGTTTGGAAACACCTCCCCCCATATACTGCTCACGATTCCGCTTCATCTTATAGTCGCCAATCAATGACGCTGCCGGCGTGCATGCATGTCCAGTAACGGTTATATATTTTTTATATCCCTCGGAGAGGCTGTGTTTCAAGACTTTACACTGGCGGCTTCTTCGGGCACGACTGGCATTCGAGGGCAACCGTGGTCAATTACGAGTGCACTGCGCATGCGCACATGCATCTGCCTGTATGCGCGGGGTCAAGAATGCACGGGATCTCATTGAACCGTGCGGTGCGCGTTCCAGAACCCTTCGACCAGTTTTGTGCGCGGAAAAAAAAACACAGTAAGATGCCAATTCGCGGGTCAAGACTGGTAGGTAAGGACAACAAGTCCACAACCATTAAACACCCGGACGCTAAATGGAAGGCTTGAAAGGTGATTAGAATGGTTGCGAGAGGTTGGTCATTCAGATATATTCAGCTTTGTGCGCGTTTGTGCAGACATAGTAGATTGATGCATTTGGTACGCCGTATGCGCTCACCTTCCAGCTGCTGTCCGGAGGCCAAGTTGCAGACGAAGGCCACCAGGGTAAGGGCCAAGAGTTGGGTCAACGAGGCGGCAGCCATGACGGACACTCCCACAAATAGACGGGCTGTAAAAGCGAAAGAAGGCAAAGAAACGAGTCAGGGCACTCGAAGCGTTGGTCGACTCCTCGCCTAAGCGGGCGCCCGGGCACCGCGCTAGTACGAGGAAGAAAAACACTCGCCATAATACCGGTCGTGGTGTGACACGTGTTAAGTATAGCAGACGCGTTGTTTCAGGCTCACGTGTAGCAGACGACGCTCTTTCAGGTTTCCCAACGTTTGAGTATCTCCGACGGCTCTTCGAAAAACAGAAGGCGTCTAAAAATCTGCATGCAGACGATGCCTTACAAGGTTTTCCCGACGCTGCGAAACATTTACGCTGTTAGAAGAAGCCGTGCAGCAGACGATGTGTTCAGTTACTATACCTCAGTGCTGTGCAGGTACAACTACCTGGATTTTCTCACGTGGTAGCGGCGGCAAAGAAGACGACAGTCACACTGTCGGAGATGAAAGTCTTTACTGGGTGAACCTGAGCCCAGAAAACTGGGTAACTGAAAGCACGAGCAATGCACGCCGTATTGCAGCAATCACAGTTGTCGGTAGTCAATAATCTAATCGTCAGCAGGTTTTATAGATCGGTGATTGAACCTTCCAGTGCAGGTGCTCGCGCAAGTTCTCAAGCGCACTCGACTTATTCCATCCTGCGTGTAATCGGAACGGAACAGTCTGAAGTAATCGTGAAACTTCCAAAAACACTGCTGCGGGGTCTGTGCCGAGCAGTGCTAACACTTTTTGTGGGTGAGACCTGACCCCATCAAAACAACGAAATAAGGATGCATGGCAGTGTATGAAAAGATTGTTTATGTAAATACATGCTGTATGTGCCACAGGACTGATGTGCCAAGTTTCTCGGATTATACCTTATGGTCGTGACTGACTTACCGTTTAAAATCTCGCTGCTCAGAGTTCTAAAACTAAAAAAAAAAGCATTTCCATAACTTCATCACGCATTTATTTTTAAATCTTTAGACAAAAAAACAAAACAAAAAGTACTCAAGAACAGACAAAAAAGCATGGTATATCCACAAATTGAATGATGATTAGTGAGACAAGCACTGGGATTGTTCGGTGCTACCATGAATCACTTTTGTCACTCGGACCAATCACGCATGTAAATGAGTGACAAAGCGGCGTACATTCATATGCAAGCTCTATTGGTCATAAATGGTATATGTTGTGATGAGGTGTGAATTTCGCTTCGCCTTCATTATTACTGCTTTTTGCTATCGGATCCAGCCAGAACTTGGCAAAGACGAGGTCTGAGCACGTTGTCTTGGCGGTTGTTGGGCTGTTTCCCGTCGTACGGAATGCGCCGTAGAGCATATAGAGACGTCACGTCTTGCCAGTCGTTGTACCTGATCATCATCGTCGTCATCTGAATCATCATCAGCATAATCGTCATGGCGTATATAGAGAGCACCTTTATTTATTTATTCTTTATTCTTTATTCAATGATTGCTCCGCTTAGCACGAACGCGCTGCATCAGCGAGTTACAATGTCGAGAAAAACACATCTTCATTAATACAGCGCACTTGTTCATTTGATAAGTGATTCCATTTTCTAATGGAACGAACAAAAAACGAATTAGCATACAAATTAGATCTGGTACGATACTCTAAAATCTTGAAACAATGATCATTTTGCGAAGAGATAAAATGAGAACTGTGAAGGTACTTTTCTTTTCGAATGCCGGTTTTACCATGAAATATTTGGTACAGGAGCTTTAGCCGCAGTTTCTTTCGACGCGATGAGAGTAATTCCCACCCTAGTTCATTTTTCATATTGGTGCAACTGTCATTTCTTGAGCACCGGCTCAGGACAAACCTTGCAGCTCTGCTTTGTATTTTTTCAAGTTTGTAACTTAAAGTACTTTGCCAGGGGTCCCACACGGCACAGGCGTATTCAAGCATAGGGCGAATGTATGTTGAATACGCCCTTGATTTCAAACATGCCGGCGCTTGGGTCAAGCTGCGCTGTATAAAATTTAGTGACTTGGTGGCCTTCGCAACAACTGAATCAACGTGTGCATTCCATGAACAGTCGGCTGAAGAAGTTACACCTAAATATTTATAATACGGTTTTTGTGTTACTATACTATTGCAGATTACATACTCTGAAGCTAACTTGTTTTTTTTTTTTTGACGCGTGAAAGTAACATGAATGCACTTATTGGCATTTAATGTAATTTTCCACCTTGAACACCATTCTTGGATGCGCGATAAGTCGCTTTGGAGCTGGGCGACATCACTCTCATTTCTAATTTTTCTATACAAGACACAGTCATCTGCAAACAACCGTATATTAGAATCAATTCCTGAGCAAATGTCATTTATATATATTAAAAATAAAAGTGGCCCTAGGACTGAGCCCTGTGGCAACCCTGAAGTGATGTTTACAAAACCTGATTTTTTGCCATTTAATACTACACACTGTTGGCGGCCTGAAAGGTAATTTTCTATCCACACCAGAACTTCGCGGTCAATGTTTAGCGCTGCAAGCTTACTTAAAAGAAAAGAGTGTGACACAGTGTCGAATGCTTTTTGGAAGTCCAGGAAAAGGCAATAATCGATTTGTCCGCTATTGTCTATTTCAGATACTAAATCATGGTTAAACTCAATAAATTGTGTTGTACAAGATAAGCCCTTACGAAAACCATGTTGTTGAGACGCCAGCAAGTTGTTTGTTGATAAATGTGCCATTATTTGTTTATACAGAATATGCTCTAATAACTTGCTGGGTATGGACGTAAGTGAAATAAATCTACAGTTGGTTACGTCTTTCTTGGACCCACTTATAGGAATAGGAACTGTATGTGCAATTTTCGAGTCGTCTGGGAGGGCACCGGAAGAAAAAGACTGTGTAGATTACGTGCAGGTAAAGAGAAATTGACTCAGCACACTGCTTTAAGACTCGAGGTGAAATTCCGTCCGGTCCGATTGCGTTATTAACGGTAAGTTTGTTTAGTAATGCCCTAATTCCATTCACACTTAACTCTACTGATTGCATTTTCGGCAGGGAACTTGTGCATTGCGAAACACTAGAGCTATATTTCGGCAAGTATATGGAAAGGAAGTAGTTGTTTAAACAGGTAGCTTTCTCAGTGTCGTCTAATAACTCCTCATTATTGAAGACAATAATTGAAGACAAAGTATTGAAGACAAAACCTCGCACGTTCTCTGCCGTGATGGCTTAGAGAGAATGTATGGACTAGAACGCACTTGTTCGTCATCGCTAGCGGCAGCTGTACGGCGCCATACGCCAACGTACAAGCCTCCACCTTCAGGAGATTCGCCTCAAAACATTGTGGCTAATGTTCTGACAGTGACGTGATTTCGTGGTTGTAGACGCTAGGTGCGTTCTTTTTTTATCAAAAGCCTCCCACAGTTCTTGCGGGTGAAACGCGATCACATCAAAACAAAGAAGTAAGCGTGCGAGACAACATATTAATAAACGAAAATGAGCCCCGTATCAGCATGCTTCACTGTAAATGTCGTCGAATGACGACATATAGTTTTCCGTCTGTAGATAAGTGAATAAGTCATTAATGTTCTGCGCGAGAAAGTTCGGTGAATTGATTCTGTAGGCGCCTGCCTCAATGCGCGCAGCGGCAGGTGCCACCATCGTATCGTTTGATATGGTGGTGGCACCTGTCCCCACCTGCCTTTCCGTGGCATAGCGTTGCATTCTCAGCTTACCGCGAATAAACGCTAAGTTCTTAAATGTAATTATATATATGATTTTTGTAGTATAAAGAAAAACACAACAGTATATGGTGACGCCTCAGATATGCGCGACAATTTACTTTTTATTCGATACTACGCTCAAGTATGAACGCAGAAACCAGAGAAATGTTGGTGGGTTCCTCTGATGTGGTTGTATTTTGGAATTAAAGACAAACAAAAAAAAAGGCAAATAGACAAGGCATTTTGGGTAACAGAGAGACAAACAAACAGACAGTCAGACCAAAATTTTTCCGTCGAAGCATTCCAAGAAATACAGTCGTCTTTAAAAAACACAGTATGTGTACTCTCTACACTGTCTGTTGGTGCTGCATCGCAGTACATTGCAATCTCATAGGCGTTTTGAGGTTCTTAACCTGAACGTGGCAAAGAGATAGGTGCCTTAATTGTTGCTGCAGACAACAGTAATAATTTTTTTTCGGACTCTTAAAGCGTTAAGCAAGCCGATTATTTCCTCAGGTCTCATTTACACCGCAAGGCTAGGCCCTAGCAGATCGCGTCCGCGGACGAAAAGACATGTTGAACAAGAATTTTCGACGCGCTTCTGAATTTGAGCAATTCAGAATTTTCGCGTTAAAAAATAAAAATGGCGTAAAATATCTGTAAAGACGTATGTTTTAACTAACATAGCAAAATGACGCGAACCTTTTTGTCTGTAAAGTAACAATGCTTGCTTAAGAAACGAACGTCATGCCATTTTTGTGCTTTCGGAACGACGGGGTTCCTTAAGTGCTACAAGATTTCATTTTGGGATCATCGCTAACCACCATTGATGAGGTAATATGCGTCATGCGCGAGATAGGCACAGGGAACTTAGTGTGCAGGTTCATTTATTCGCTCACAGAAGTCAATAACAATGATACAAAGTTTACCGTAGCAAAATTTACTACAACAGACCCAGTGCACAACCATTCCAAGTTCACTGGCTCCATATGCACGGTTGTGAAATGTATCAGAATTATTCTTTGTATCTACAATAAAGTGGCAAAGACATATACACACAGAAGATGGCTTGAACAAACGTGATTTCCAGGTTTACATCGCTCTTTATGTCACTACAGGGATTTACACAGCCATTGAAATTTCCACGTTCCCCGCAACTATACGCGGCAGTAGAGGCGGTACACGGAGTACCACAGGAGACGACATTTTCTGGTTTCCCCACCCACACGTGGCAAATAAAAGAGACCACACCTGAAATTGCTCCATAGTAGAGTATGGCATGGCAATGCAAAGACACCGCTCGCAGCGGTATAGAGTGGCACATAAGTTGCAATGCGAATCGTGTCAGGCGTGGCGCAGGACGAGTTTATGTGTGCTGACATAGCTACATTCCTCCTGACACCTACGCGAATCTTGTTTCGAGGGGTTTATTTCTTCTTCGCTATAGGTGTGTGTTTGCTTTCATTACGCAATGCGTTCTCCGTAAAGATAACCGTAAGTTTCGTCTCGCGGGCGTTTCTTGCAGTTGAAAGACGCGTGTGCACTTCGCGGGTGATTTTCTGCACACAGCACGCACAAGTAGCTCACGTACATGGCTTTTTTTTCACACATTTCGCAATAATTGCACACACTTTAGACGCTGCAGCACAATCTGCCAATGATTCTGAATGAATGCAGTCAGACAACAAGTTTCTCACTAAAACCCTCAAATTTCCTTTTGAATGTTTGCAATAATGTTGTTCACATTTAAGGACAATTTTGTCAACATTTAAAGACGCAAGATTTTCTCATTTTGTTATACATCGTATATTTCGGTTACGTGAGTGAAATGTTTCGGTTTTCGCATTATTACCTTTCCGATCTCGCTGCCATTACGTGTAGTGGAAGATACTTTAAAGACGATGAATATTTGTAGAATAACTCTGATTTTCGTTTTTGTTTTTCAAATATGGCTATGGTCTTACTTTCATTCATTTTTATTTTTGGTTTTTTTTCTGGTGCCCATATGTTTCCAACGTATGTTTCTTGTTAACATATGAAATCGGGCGCAATTTTGAAATATATGAACACTTTTCAAGCTGTAACCTTAATAATATATCATATGGCTTATATTAGCTTAGTAACAGTAATAGGTCTTATATTCGTTTGTATTATGTCCTGCGCAAAAGTTTTTACAGCCCCATCGTAAATTGTTTTGCTTTTGGGCTTATTAAAGCTGTCCATTATCGCTTTTCGTCGAGAAAGCCTTGCAGAATCTGTACTATTTCTGGGAAACGAAGTGATTTAATTTGAGTTTCATTTGGCTTTTCTGACTAATTTATTTGCCACTCTCTTACATGAAGACATAATTGACGCATGACTCCTTCCAACTATTTGCTACTTAATAAATAGAAAAATGTTCACTGACTCGCGTAAGCATTATTGCCTCGTTAAATTACAGAAACGTAGACGCTTCGTATACAAACCCGATATATGCCAGATGATTGCATGTTGGAATGACGCGGCATACACATTAAAACGCAATTGTGAGTATTTAACCATCCTGGAATATCGTTCGTCATGCAGGTGAGCATGACGAACGATCTTGTGGTAAAGAGTACATTGGACAGACGGGCCGTTGCCTTAATGATCGATTAAGAGAACATTGTAATAATGTGAAAAACGGCCAGGGAAGTTGGTTGGCCATACATTGTAAATCCTGGGGCTGCACGCCGATATTCAATGCATGCCCAGTTATCAAGAGAATGTTTGATAAGCTTACCATAGAGATTATTGAGGCTGAGGCTATCGCTTCACTGGGGTCTAAGTGCGTCAGCACTCCCTCTCTTACGCTCAGTGATAAAGAATTGTATTTTCTAAGAAATTAATTTTTTGTGTGCGTCATTCATGTCATGTGATGTTATTTTTCTTGGTGATATAGGCGAGCGTGCGGTGCTAATAAACATTCTGTTGGAAGTTAGCGCCTGTGCCGTGTGCCCTCGTCTTGTGTCCCCGTTTCTTAGCGCTATTTTCAGTCGTCACAATGCACCAACAAGCCCAAATTTCGACAGTGTTGAGCACGGATATATTTAATCTGAAGGGAATAACAAAAAAGCAAAAAAATTGAGGTATAGGTATTTTGCATTTGAATTAATTTGGTTATCGAAACCATTTCGGAGGTTTTTTTTTTGGAACTGATCAAAGCACAGAATAAGTCGTCATGTGCACATTCGAAGTACATACACTGATTAGTCTGTGTACATATCGCTTTCACAGCGGTTGCATGCCACTGAACTAGAGACTTTTAGCACGAATGTACAAGTGCCAGCACATAAAATGGGCAGTCCGAGCACCTTCATTTATTGTCTTGCTACTTTTCCTTTTGCTATAATTTTTTTTACAGCGAAAGCTGCTATGAGATCGCAACTCGAATCTCGCGCAGTGCCGTTGGTGTCACACGCCGCCACCGGTGCTCTTAACCACATCGCGCGAAATTAGAAAGAAAAAGAACACAGTATCAATCCCATATTACAAAGTGGGGCTCGAAACCGGGTCCACTGTGTGCCATCCCAGTATTCTACCACTGAGCCACGCCGGTGCTTGGGATTTATCGGCAAACTTGCCCTTAGGCGGGCTTGATGTCGGGAAAGCAATCGCGTTAATACAACTTATAAAGCGTTTAAAACCCCGAAAGAACAACCTGTCTTCGCATAATGAGAATAGTGTAACGAGGGGGTTGTCCGATGCTCGAACCCATTACAAAAGCTTGTTTTTGTTCAGCTATTAGCTGTAGTGCACACCCACTTCAGACGTAGTTCCTCATCGTCGTCAGCCACTGCATGAACAAGTGGCACAAAATTACACGCAATAGTTTGGGCGGAAACCGCGCTTCTCAGAAGAATGACAAAAAATAGAATAGCGATTGCTGGCCTACTACCAAAAATGTTTTATTATAATACCGTAGTGAGTGTCAAGCAAGTGTGCTTGCAGTAGTTACAAAATGAGTGTTTAGAGAAGGCTCTGAAAAACCGCTCTTCTAGCTTTCGTTGTGACAGCTGTGCTTCGCCTTCCGCGCGCGCCTGGCGTTTTTTATTGATGCGACTTGTAAGGAGATGTTCGTGCGCAAATGCGGTGCCAGCTACTCTTTTGGCCTTGAGTAAATGCATAGAGTTTGCTAATATACACTAGAGGGAACTCTGGCGCTATGGGAGCTGCAACACACGGCGCTTCAGCGAGCATGGGAATGATGGGTAGTACACACATTTGTCTAATATTCGTACTTGTGGACTGCTTCTGGCTCACGTGTGTGTTCGTGTGACTTGAAGTTGTTTTCTCACGAAACAAATATTAGCAAATGTTCAGCGGTTGCGCTTCGCCATCTTATTTCTTTAGACTTACCTTTCGAAATCGGGTCATGAAGTCCAGAAGGGTTTAATCTTTCTCTCAAAACAAAACCGAAACACAGCAATAAACGAAGCCGCAAGTACGATTCGCCGTCCGCAAGTACGAAGACTAGGCAAATGTGCGTACTACCCATCATTCCCATGGTCGCTGAACGATCGCAGTGCCAGAGTGTCCTTTAGTTAGTTTTAGGAAACTCTATGCGTAAATGCTTCAAAACCGCCACGGTGGTCTAGTGGCTAAGGCTGCTGACACGCAGGTCGTGGGATCGAATCTCGGCAACGGCAAACGCATTGTCGGTGAAGGCGAAAATGCTTGAAGCCCACATGCTTAGATTAAGGTGCACGTTAAAGAACCTAGGTGGTCGAAATTTTCGGAGTTCTTTACCACGCCATCTCTCATAAGCATGTGGTAGTTTTGGGACGTTGAACCCCACATATCAATCAATCAATCAATCAATCAATCAATCAATCAATCAATCAATCAATCAATCAATCAATCAATCAATCAATCAATCAATCAATCAATCAATCAATCAATCAATCAATCAATCAATCAATTAAAAGAAATACCCTGAAGCCCCATCGCTCGAAGATAACTGCATCTTATGTTAGATGTAATGTGTCAAGTACTCAAGTAGAACTAACAAATAGTGGAGAGAAAATTATAACAAGGAAAATGTGCGTGTTCTAAGAATCAGTGATCTGAAGTGGACTCACACGAGGAGCATTCCTTGTATTTACATATCCTTGCTTTACTCAGGCAAAATGAACGTTGGTGCATCTTGTGGCAAGCGACACCATAAATAATGAATGCCCGACCTACAACACTGTAAGTGTTAGTATCATTTCGCTCCGTTTGAAAACTGCACCTTAATCAGAAGACAAGCTCTAACTTTAAAATCAGATGAAGACATCGAGAACTTCCATGACGAACTGCAAGGATCGACCAGTAGAGCGAACGCAGAGCGTGAGCGCTTTCCACATTTCCACTTTCCCTATTTTCATATTTTAACGAAGTCGCTAAGAAAGGAAAGCTAAGTATTTTCAACGATTGTGGTGGAGGACTCCGAAATGAACACATAGAAGTCGCCCTGCCGTCTTGCGTTCTGCGAACAGTTTCTTTACGGGTAACACTTTTTTCAACCACATAACAAATGGGTGTAAAGAGTGTCATATTAATAATATTGATAAGTGGGCTTTTATGTCTCAAAACTAAGTTGTGATTATGAGAAACGCCGTAGTGGAGAGCACCGGAAATTTTGACCGTCCGGTGTTTTTGACACGGGCCTCTACCGTTTCGCCTCCATCAAAATGCGACCGCCGCGACCGGAATCGAACCCATGACCTTCACGTCGGCAGCTGAGTGCCCTAGCCACTGATCCACTGAGTTGGACTAACTGGTATTCGAAAAAATTGGCGTCGGGAAAGCTATGCAAGACGTGGGAGCTATATGCAACACGTCTGTGAATGTGTGTATGAATGAAAGAGCGCCATGCAAGTGGCGGGCAGTTTTCGAAATTAAGTTGTACTTACTGGATGTTTTGTTGCGGTTACGAAACGATCCCCTAAGGTACGGGAAGCGATGTCGATGACGGGGTAGAATTAGACGGGGTTGTGAAATAAGGAAGCTTTTTTTTTTTCACCGCGTAGTGTTGCATGAGTCAGGTCACGCAAGGCAGTGGCAACGGGAAGTCATTAAGACAGGCCTGGTGTCATATTGTGGACGTCATATAAGGCTATGAAAACGATGAAGACTAAGCAGACTGCGATACTTGGTCGCTAGAACCTCGATTTATAATCGACAGCTGCTGAAGAAAGCGTAGCTGTGCACAGTACGTGATTTGATGTATGTCTTGTTGACGAAATACTGTATGTCTTTCAGCCTACTAAGAAGAAATGGTTCTTCAAAAAACGAAAAACTTCACTCCTACAAAAGAAAATAATGTGAGCAAAATTTACAAGGTTCAAGGTTTACAGCGGTCCGTCATGGTGGATCAGTGGCTAAAATGCTCGGCTGTTCACCTGAAGGGCGAGCGTTTGATCCCGGCCCTGGAGGTGGCTTTAGGAAGAGGCGTAATGGTAGAGACCCATGTACAGTGCAATGCCAGTGCACGTCAAAGGACACCAGATTTTTACAATGCATAGGCAAATGCGCCAAGCCATATTTCATTAAATTTAATTCATGCTCCCTAACCCGTTCATTAATACAGCGCCTGGTAGTCCCGATGTACGAGTTGCCACAAGAAAAAGGGAATTTCATGAACAACGCCTTCGGCACATTTCCCGTACATCGTGCCATGTTTCTTGCCGCAAACCTGGCGGCTCGCCTCCACCCCCCTGAGCAGTTCTCGGGCACAGCTGAGCCAGTTTTACGGGCGCGGAAAAGGCGACAGGTATACTCATACCGGCCTGCTACCTTTTTCAGGTTGTGGGAGACCTTATGAACATAAGGAATCACTGCAGGTCTTACGGTTTCAGTTCTTTGTTCCCCCGTGGCGGATCTAGTACCTTCACGTTTTCCGCAAAAGCGCTTCGGAGACAGCTGTCAATAACGAATCAGGAAACTTATTGTTATTTTTGTTTATGAGATTCCCTTTTCTTGTGGTAACTCATACATCGGAACTACCGGTCGCTGTATTAATAAACGGGTTAGGGAGCATGAATTAAATTTAATGAAAGATGGCTTGGCGCATTTGCCTATGCAATGTAAAGCCTGCGTGTGTGTACCACGTTTTAACGAGGTTAAGGACACCAGACGATCGACATTTCCAGAGCCCTCCACTACGACGCTTGTCACGATCCTATAGTGATTTGGGGACGTTAAACCCCGGATATTGTTATTAAGGTTTATACAATGCTTGTCCGTATCGCATTTTTTTTCGCTTTCCCCGGGTAAAACATCGCACTGTTCCTACTTCAGAATACAAAACCAACTAACCCAGAGGTTCACCTTACTAAGATACAAGGTTTCCTAGGAATTTGCTTAAGCCGGCTTCCGAGGAGAAAGCCATTCTTTGTGGCTTGTATCAGTGGCCTTGGGGCTCCAATAATGCTAAGAGCCAGCATGGCTGTAAACTTGCACAATAAACAATCACGGGAAAGGTCCGACTGATAAAAGGCACGGGACAGAATCATCGCCCTCCTCAGATGATTAAGGAGGCCTTCCCCCCCTCCTCGTGTGCTCGCCCGTGCACGAAGACCTCGAACGCACATACGTATGTAAATGTTCGTGTGAATAAGGGAGTTACAAGTGGCGTCTAAATTTCAAAATGTCACATTACAAGCCAGTCCAACATCAACCTCTGAGAGAAATACTACCTTTGTTTTATTTATTTATTTATTTATCTATTTATTTATTTATTTATTTATGACACAGCAGAATCACCCCCGTGGGCCTCACAGTAGGGGGTTACAGTAGAAGAGAAACAAAGTAATCACACTGACAAAGTGTGGTAAAACGCATCGTTGTCCAAAATGTCCATAGAGTCAGGCTATCTCTTATTGCTCGAAAAAAAAAAAAGAATTCCTGTCGACGTTCCCTCTGCAAGAGAAGTCGCGGACTGTCAGTGCATGGTGACGTCTCGATGACACACAAGCGGTTACCTCTCTCAATGCTGGTTTTAGAGTGGGAAACAGCGTGAACAGTTTACGAGCCTAAGACTTTCCCGCCGTTCTTTCAAAGCCTCCGAAAAATTTATGTTCGCTTTCCATTATGCTTAATGTTGTAGTATATTTCTTGAGTACGACGTGCCACCTTATTTTTGTATCTTTTCAAGCTGCTCGGTGAAAACCGCTGGGTGCAGTCTTGCCATTTCATTTTTATTACAAACGGCAATTGAGATATCCTGGCCAAAAAATATCGTCTACCGATACGCATCCCATATCTCCGGTTACATCTATAGGGCTCGACGTACAGGCCACGTTTCGTTACGACACAATCCCGCACACGATCTGGGACTGTGCTGCATGCGTCACCCGCCCAGAAAACAAAATCACCTGCTCCTTGCCGATCACTGCGTGAACGCTCTCAGTATATATATTGTTACGTATTCGGCGGCTGGACGACAGCCGGCCCAGGAAAGAGACGACTCAAGCAGTGCCAGGAAGACAATCCCAGTTTATTCACCTTGCGGCGCGTTTTTAAGCGCTACGCAGCCAATCGCAGGTTGGCACGAAAGAAAAGAAAACAGCAAGATAACAGCAATCGGGCAATGTTATCAGAAAGCCCCGACGTAGAAAGAGGGCGAGCACTGCAAACGTTACAACTCGGCCAAAGCTACCCCTAGCGGAAGGCGTTCAAGAGGATGACGCTTCATGAACGGCTGGAGGTGGTAACAGGTAGCCAACACGTGGGCAGGTCTCCAAGCACAGCACTGACACGTTTCGCACGGTCATATTGTCTTTGTGCACGGCGTGGGCGAAGACCCTGAGGTGCATGGTGGCACTGGTCGTTGAAGTAGCCACCGCAGAAGGAAATGGAAATGGCATTGCGCGTCGTCTGGCTGGAACACGCCCGCGAAGGTTGGCATTAAAGGCCAAGAGGAGGCAATGTCGAGAACAGGCAATGTTCAGAACGGGCATCACTCGCCGAGTGTCGATTGGCTGCAGCACGGGAGTTGGCTGCAGGCGCCTGGAGCAGGGTTGATTTCGCCATCTGGTACGACAGGATCTGAAATGGCTGAGTGGACGAGCGGTAGAAACGCAGAAACTACGTCAAAAGCAACCTGGCGCCCAAGCTTAGAAAAGCCCGACAGTTGATTTCACTGGGAGCAGATAACGTGAAAGCCGAACACGATAAGGAAAAAAAAAATATATACTTGCGCCAAGTTGCATGCACACAAAAGAAACAAGAAACACTTAATAGGTTCGGCTAAGGCAGTCCGCATTAGCATGGTGTTTGCCTTTCTTGTGCCGCACTGAGAAATCAAATTGCTGAAGTGCTAGACTCCAACGCATCAAGCGGCTGTTTTTGTTCGACATTTGATTTAACCACACTAAAGGTGAGTGATCAGTTTCAAAAACAAATGAGGAGCCTTTGAGGTAACACGACAGCTTTTCGAGAGCCCAGACCAAGCAAGCACATTCTTTTTCAGTTGTACTGTAGGCTTGCTCGCGTGATGTTAGTTTTCGACTGGCGTAGACAAGAGGATGTTCCTCGCCCTTTTTGTTCACTTGACTTAGAACAACGCCCATTCCGCGGTCACTGGCGTCACACTGAACTAAGAAGGGGAGAGAGTAATCTGGTGCCGCGAGGACCGGTTTGCTGACAAGAATCTTTTTGATCTCAGCAAAAGCATCTTTACGAGCCTTATTCCAACTTACAATAGTTGGCTCAGTTTTGCGCAGTGCGTCTGTGAGAGGACTAGCGATATTTGCGAAGTTGGGAATGTAGCTTCTGTAGTAGTCGGCTAAACCCAAAAAGGAACGCAAGTTAGTCTTTGTTGTCGGCAAAGGAAAGCTAGTGATTGCTTCAACTTTTATTTCGGAAGGACGTCGCTTCCCTTGGCCAACAACATGCCCCAAGTAGTGGACTTCAGAGCTCGCAAGACGACATTTGGCGAGTTTGAGAGTCAAGCCTGCCTCGTGTATTCGAAGGAATACCTGCTGCAGATGTTCCAAATGCTGTTGCCAGGTGCTCGAAAAAACAGCTATGTCGTCAAGGTACGGAACAGCGAACGACTCGGCTCCTTTGAGCACTTCATGCATTAACCTTGAAAATGCGAAGGGTGCATTCTTGAGGCCAAAAGTGAGCACAAGAGGGCGATATGTGCCTGTCGGTGTCATGAAAGTGGCGAGCTTACTGGCGTTTTCCGTTAGTGGCACTTGCCAGAAACCGCGTACCAAATCTAACGTAGAAACGTACCGTGCCGCGAACACTTTCTCGATCAAGCCCTCAACGTTTGGAATGGGAAACATCTTTGTTTTTGTTATCGCATTCAATTTTCAATAATCGATGCAGGGTCGCGGTTCCTTGCCTGGACTTTCTACAATAAACATAGGTGACACATATTCGCTTTCTCCTGGCACGATTAGACCCAGTGTCAACATGTTTTGAACACAATCGTTCAGGATCTTTTCGTGACGGGGGGAAAACCTGTGCATCCTGGTTCGGAAAGGTTGGTTGGATGTTAACTCAATGTCGTGCTCCACGAGATTTGTCCTGCCGGGAGTGGGACTAAACAAGTCTCTGAAGTTGCGCACAAGCAGTTCTAACTCCTTTCTTTGCTTGTCAGTTAGAGAAGCTTGTTTAGTGACAGATTGGACTATCTCTTCTGTTGATGGGGAAGAGCAGGGGCTTGGCACTTGGGGTAGAGGAACGTTGATCTCTTCAGGCTCGTTAAGGACAATGCTCAACGTCTCACTGCGTTCGATAAAAGGCTTCATTAGATTGCAGTGATATATCGTCACATCATTGCGTTTACCGGGCGTCGTTACCAAGTAATTGGTGTCGGAGAGCTTTTGTTTAATCGTGACCGGCCCATCCCATGCTACTTCCAGTTTATTTGCCTTTGACGACCGCAGAATCAGCACTTTATCGCCTTCCTTGAAGGTTCGTGTGCGTGCGGATCTGTCGTAGTACACCTTTGAGCGTTGCTGCGCTTCTGCCATGTTTATCTGCGCCAGTTCTTGCGATTCACGTAGGCGCTTCAACAAGGTCAGCACGTACTCGACAACTGATTTGTCTACGAACTTGTCTTCCCACTTTTCTTTCAACAACGTTAGCGGGGAGCGAAGCGCTCGACCGTAAACAAGTTCCGCCGGCGTGAACCCAGTCGCTTCGTGAGTGACGGAGCGCAGAGCAAAGAGCATCGCGGGAACAGCTTCGTCCCAGTCGGCGCCTTTCTCGAAACAGAGTGCACGCAGAATGCGCTTCATTACAGAGTGAAGTTTCTCGACTGAATTACTTTGCGGATGGTAGACTGAGCTGTGGTGAACGGATATGCCGCATTTCTTCAAGAACGTCGTGGTGAGCGCGCTTGTGAACACAGAACCTTGGTCGCATTGGATTTCACTAGGAAATCCAATTCTTGCAAAGACGCCGAGTAGCGCGTTTACAACTGCAGTGGAGCTTAATTCGGGTAATACCACTGCTTCCGGGAACTTCGTAGCAGGGCAAATGAGTGTTAGCAAGTATTTGTTGCCCGCCGCTGTTACTGGTAATGGACCTACAATGTCGACAACTAATCTGCGAAAGGGTTCGCCAATCAAAGGCACTTGGACCAAAGGTGCTTTGAGTTTTTCGTTTGGCCGCCCCGTCCTTTGGCAAACGTTGCAGGAACGTACCCAGTTCTCCGATTCTTTGAAGCACATCGGCCAGTAGTAGTCGTTCAATAACCTGCTCTTGGTCTTGTTGATACCTAAATGGCCAGCCCAGCTATCGCTGTGAACCAAACCCAAAAGTGCGACTCGATACTTTTTGGGAACGACAAGCTGTTCAAAGGTTCTGCCTTTCTTGTTTTTGAATATTCTGTACAAAATGCCTTCTTTGACTATGAGCGACACGGCTCCTTTTTGTTTCCGTTTTGATTTTTCCCAGCACGTCTTCAGCGACTCGTCGTTTGCCTGCTCCATTTTGAGAGCGCTTTTGTCTAACTTTGCTAGAAGCTGAAAATTTTCACTGACTGGGTTTATCGCTTCACCTGGGAGCGCATTACCGACGGGAGTGCTGCTATCAAAGGCTGGCGCGACACAATTGGCGTCGACAGGAACAGTTTCGCTTGGTGCAGTAGCTTGTGTCGGTTCACTCTGGTCTGTAATTTCCGTGTTACGGGTAGCGCTGGTAGCTTGAGCTCTTGTTTGGGACCTCGTGACGACCATTACAGGGTTAGCATTAAGTTCCAGTCCTGCATTTTGGAAGTCCCTCATTGATCGGTTAGAAAAAATGTAGGGAATTTTCTGAGGAAGTTTATCGGAAACCGCAGCATCAGTTTCGAATGTGCCGAAGGCGCCCTTCATTTCGACTCTGGCTACCGGCAAACACTTCATGTCTGGCTCTAGTGCCTGGCGTACCCATACACATGAACCTGTTAAGTTCTCGGGCTTAACAAATGACGGGTGGACGATATCAAATGTTGCTCCTGTGTCGCGCAGAACGTTGCAACTGATGCCGTTCACCTTCATGTCATATGTGTAGGGCAAGAGTAAATCGCTCTCTTCGGTTAGCAAATTGACGGAAACTGCTGGCTGTCGGCAACCGACTGCGATGTGACCCGGTTGTTGGCATTTATAGCAGACCAGCGGTTGTTTTTCTTCGAACTTGGAACTTTTCGGTTCACTCGCGTTGGCTGCATGCCCTTGGGCTGGAACACTGTCGCCTGGTTTCCCTTGGTTAGTTTCTTTCGTTCCTTTCTGAAATTTCTTGAACGCTCCTGACGGCTTCTTTCTTTGTTCTTCCGAACTTTCCATTCTACGGGAACGGTACTCGTCCGCCAAGCTGGCTGCCGTTTGCAAAGTCTCTACGTTTGGCTTGTCCTGAATCCACAGCCGCATTTGGTCCGGAATGGACGCATAAAACTGCTCGAGCGCAAACAGTTCAATCAGACGTTGCTTGTCCTCGTATGCGTTGGCACTCTTAAGCCATTCCTCTAACAAGCTCATGGATTTGTAGGCGAATTCTGAAAATGACTCCCCTTGGCCACGCCTCGTGTTACGGAACTTCATCCTCAAGGCTTCTGTTGACAAGCTGTACCTTCGCCTCAAATGAAGTTTCACTTTTTCGTAATCATGAGCATCTTCATCTGGCATTCTCGCGATTACATCGGCTGCCTCATTTGGAAGTAATGTCAACAGGCGTTGCGACCAAGTCTCTTTTGCAAGTGCAGCTCTTGTACACGTCCTCTCAAAGTTGACGAGATACAAAGTGATGTCACTGCCAGCCTTGAAAGGTTGCATGTATCCTCGCATATCGAAACTGTCATTGCGTTCAAGGTTATGCAGTTGCATCTCTTTTAACTTCAGTTCTACTTCTCGTTCTTTGAGCTTTTCCGAGACTGCCCTCCAACACTCCTCGACTTCGTCGTCGTTTGCTCCGCATTTGGATATCGCTTCGATAATTGCAGGCTTCCGCATAGACTTCTGTACAGGGATACCGAGCTCTTCAGCTAGCAGCACTAGGTTGGGTTTCGTTAACGACGTGAGGATCATGACTGCAGTTAACAAGTGCTACCCTGATATGTACTACTATTTAGCAAAGTCAACAACAAATACAAAAGAACCTCGACTACCAAGTAAATGCTGCTAATGCTCCCAATGAAGTCAAGCAAGCCGTGCTCTCACCAAACCGGACGCCAAGGCCGCCTTCGACGTGCGCTCCATACCGCCGCCACCGCTGCCACCAGCTGTTACGTATTCGGCGGCTGGACGACAGCCGGCCCAGGAAAGAGACGACTCAAGCAGTGCCAGGAAGACAATCCCAGTTTATTCACCTTGCGGCGCGTTTTTAAGCGCTACGCAGCCAATCGCAGGTTGGCACGAAAGAAAAGAAAACAGCAAGATAACAGCAATCGGGCAATGTTATCAGAAAGCCCCGACGTAGAAAGAGGGCGAGCACTGCAAACGTTACAATATAGAGCTTCCGGTCTTGAGATGAACAGGAAGCCTGTAAAACGGATGGAAGAAAGTTATCTCACAGGAAGTGCTTTGATCTGCACGGATTTTCAGCCTGCTAGCCGACTGATAACGCCAGCATATCCGCCTCGCGTACTCTTTGAGTAAGCGCACACTTACACCGCCATTCGGTAACCTCTTAATCTTAGTTGCCAGGCACTGTAGAGTTATAGTTGGGTGGGCAGCAACTAGACGGATGCATGCAAGCGCCCACTGGAAACGGCTGGCTGCCTGCGTCCACAGAGATGCTGCGGATGCGCAACTAAAAGAACGTAGTATGCTTATTAATACGTTGTAAGCCCTTCTTAAAGAAAAAAAAAACCTGATTATCTATCCGGGACTGCTGTCCCGGACAGACAATTAGGGGCGAAGCAAGCTTTGCCACTCTTGTAAGCTGTTTAAATTTAATAATATTATTTGATGGATTTTAACCTGCCAAAACCACGATATGACTATGAGGGACGCTGTATAATAGAGGGCTCCATTTCGACCACCCAGGGTTCTTCGACGTGCACCTAAGCCTAATCACACAGGCCTCGAGAATTTTCGCCTCCATCGAAAATGTGGTCGCCGCGGCTTGTGAGCTGTTTCGAAGCGCACAGGCTTACAATAATATTAATAGTCGTTGGGGTCCTACATCGCAAATTCACGATACGGTTACGAGAAACGCCACAGTGGAAGGTTCCGCTGATTTCGACCCCATGGGCTCCCAAAATGCCCAACGAAATACAAATGCACGGGCCTCGAGTATTTTCGCCTCGATCAAAATGCAGCCACGGGATTCGATCCCGCGACCTTTGGATCAGCAGTCTAGTGCCAATGACCTTGAGAACAGCGCGGCGGGTAGAACAGATACATATTCACAAGAAGAATTGATAAAGTACCGTTCAGGTGTGTATCCTTCACAGAACGATATACTAACAATTTTATCTTGATCCTTTGAAGAGGCGTAGGTACTATCCGGCCAACGTCAGAACAGGGAAGCCGTGCCTCTCTGCTTGCTCACGGGAAAACGACTAAATTCAGTGATGATAAGAATAACTTAGGACTTGTATAATAATTGACAATTAGTTCATGTTATTGTTTGTATGGAAATTGTACAAATTCATGTATGTATTTCTTTTATGCTCCCCTTACACAATGGCCCGATGGGTCTGTAAGGTATTTTGAATAAATAAATAATAATTGATGAGGTTTAACGTACCAACACCAGGATGTGATTGTGAGTGGCTTCGTGGTGATTAACTCCGCAAATTTCGACCACCTGCGTTTCTCTAACGTGCACCTATATCCAAGTACACGGGCCTCCAGAATTTTCGTCTCCATCTAAAATGTGGCCGCCGCGACCGAGATTTGATCCCACGACCTTCGGGTTGCAATATATTGCCATAACGACAAGACCATCATGGCGGGTAATGAGACAAATTTCGAACTTGCATGTGGAAGTATCGAGAATGTCTAGGTTTCTCTGGTTTCAAGTGTTCTCTAAACTCATTGATTGATTATTGATATGTGTGGTTTAATGTCCCAAAACCACCATATGACTATGAGAGACGCCGTAGTGGAGAGCTCCTAAAATTTCGACTGCCTGGAGTTAGTTCTTTAACGTGCACCCCAATCTGAGCACACAGGCCTACATAATTTTCGCCTCCATCTTCTCTAAACTTGTGTCTCTGGCAACCACAGCAAGCAGATGGACCATTTTTTCGTAAGACAATGGGGCGCCGCACTCTTGGCCTGTTGAGCCGTTGTTCTCTTGTTTTCGTATATCGCGATGCGAATTAATGAGACCATGAAACATCGTACGCACCAACCCAACCACTTTGGCGTGCATGCGTCTTCTGTCACACTGTCCGTTTAGCTGTTGAAGATACAAAGTACAAAGGTTACCAGCACAACACGACGCACCCAACTCCACCCGTAAAATAGCGTATAGGTCATAAAAAACATGCATGAATGATATGAACCATGCCCAGTCGAATACACGGCCGAGCACAAACTGACACTGCAAACTTTGCGTTTCGCATGAGTATGGCTATCGACTGCCTCTAACAGCCGCACCCAAACGGGACGTCAATCAGAGCGTTAGAGCGAGACGACCTAGCGATGCGCTCGTATATACCTGCACGGTGAGTCACCTCTCGTGGGGGCTGGGGGGATATTAGGTGACGAGTTTGATGTCGATAGCAGTCCTTTGGCGTATTACGTGAGTCACGCGCACATTACGCGAAGCGGCGACGCGGTCGACGACATCATGTTCGACGCTTTCCTGAAACGAAGGAAGGACGCGGCGCCACAGACGTCGGCGAAATGACGTCGATGAGAGATGGTGAGCCGCGGTGCCGTTTTATGTTTGTGAGTTACGTGTGAGTATGTTTTATTCGCACACAACCTACCTTTATCTAAAGATATTTTGTTGAGAGCCACAGAAAGCATTTTTTATTCATCGTAGATAAACTGTGCTACGCAGTTCTTGAAGTACTTTCTGACTTCGAATAGTCTGACGTGTACATAGACCATACTCTTAAGCCGTAGGTTCCAAAGCTTCCGACTGTGCATAAATTATTCTTCCATTAATGTGGAACAACCCAGTGACGACGATTATTCACCGGCGATATTCGTGCTTACTGAAAGACGAAAAGACGCCTATAACATCAAGGACAAAAAATAGGAACAAGACCGAAAGGGCGACCCCTGAATTTTCCTGCCTTAGTGGTAAGCCTTTTTTTTCGTCCTTCAGTAAGCATGAACAAATTAGCCCGACAAAAAGTTTTCTTAAGTGATATTCATGTTATCGCGAAATAAAATGACCTTGGTTTATCCTTTGTTATTCGCCGGTTCAATTTACAAAATTTCTGCTTGAGCTTATGCCAAGGAATTGAACGTCCTTACATGGCTTATCGTTTTAAACACTTCATTTATTGCAAAATATCCTTTCAATAGCGCTTACGACGAGGGTATTACATGGAAGGGGAGAGGGGAAACATCGGTTGCAGGCTATGCATTTCAAAAGTTCAAACAAAAGCACAAGATAAGTATAGAGAATCAATCTACTAAACTCATTCGCACAAAGATAAGAAGCCCTAAAAAGCAACCGAAATTACTTAAATATAACCACAGAGCACAAGAAAAAAAAATTGAAGCGCTAAGACTTAGCGGCCATTTGTGCGTGATTGAGACTCTTAAAATTTGTTAAAATTCTTCTCCTATCACAATGGATTTCATTAACCTCAATGAGCATAATGACAAGACTGGTAGTTGGTGCTTTTGAATTTATAAGATCAGGACACGGGAGTATAACTAGTGGTGGTTCAAAAATAAATATCGTAAAGTGAAGGATGGTGGTAAAGTTTATGGAGCAATGATAACCGGACAATTTTACGGTGTAACGCCAGGATACCCATAACTGAACTCTTTTGAGTAACGAGGTGACGCTTTTACAAACACGATGAAATTCAGCCTTTCAGATTAAAATATCAAACTTTTTTTCTTAGAAAATACAGTTTTACACTTTCAGAAATGTGAAAGAACGCCAGGTAGTCAAAATTTCCGGGGCCTTCCACTACAGTGTCTCTCATATTTACATCGCAGTTCTGGGACGCAAAACTTGACACACTCTACCACACTCGTTTCAGCAACGAGATTGGGCATCAAAAGCTGGTATGTCCCTGAACAATCTTCAGGTGTAAAATCGGCTGTAGACGTTATGTGAAATTGCTGTCATCTGTCAGCCATTGTGTGCATGCCACCATGTTAGAGGCTCAGAGCGGCGCAGTACGCCCAGTCCACGTGTGTTTACGTATATGTAAGGCGTATCGACGGGAGGCGGGTATTGATTAATAGACCTAATGCCGACGTATTGCTGGGTCTCTTGCGGCACACAAAGATGAACTTGAAATGCTGAAGGAAGAAAGATAAGCCGTAAACTTTGCCTTTTACCCTACTGAAACGTTCCGTATGCGACGCCCAATAATTCCGTGTTTCCGCAAGAATCTTACGCAAATATAGGGAATATATATAAAAAATATACGGAAAACATATGGAATGATTGGACTCTCATACGGAAAGTTTCAGATTCTTCCAAGCTGATCACGTTTCCAGCATGTGCTCCGGCTACTGCTCCCGAAACACGTGTTTGCGCTCTCCTTTCCAAGCAAGTGAGACGAGCAATAGCATTTGTATCCGTGTTTCCGCAAATTGCTGTACGCCGAAGCAAGACAGTTTTCGCGACGTTTTCGCTATCATCCGTTTAACAAGTGAAGGCAACTCGTACGCTTCAAGCAGAAACCACGGGTTCAGGCAACGAGTTTTATCGCAGCTGATTGCGCGCATTTACATTTACGCCTACGTTCTTTTCCCATGCTCGGTCAAAACGAATATTTCATTGCATTTATGTGCGACACACTCACCAGACCAGCTTAACGTTTTTGCATGCTAAGAAATTGATATAACACTTTAGTTTGCCATGTCATTTGATGGATGCATTTTTAATGAATTACAGTGAAACGCAGAAATAGCGAGCCATGAGGAATTCACAAAACAGTACACATATACGTAAGTCCATATAAAAACATTTCATATATCGAAAATATATTCGCGGGGATATTGCAACTGTTCGATACACCCAACAATTCGTTATATGTTTGTTTGACTTGTGGGGTTCCGACTGTTTCCGAAAAATCTTTACTCAAACTGTGCCTTCTGCAGCATGCGATGAATCGCATGGGCATTAATTCCCGATTGGCACTTCTTCCGGTCCCGCCACCTTTGCAAGTGATACAGCTGTCCTAAGCTTCTGGCACAGGGTCTCGCGAAAAGCTTTAGCGTGAGAAAATTCTTGCGAAATGCGTACAGGGCTGCTGAGAACGCTTCATGCGCAGTTACTCTGCCCAGACCGCCCATAAGAGGCAAATCCATGGAGGTGCTTTTAAACAAATTTCGACTTTTTACGCCATAAGAAATGCCCGCAGACCACTCACGCGAATGCATGAAGTATGTACTCAATGGATAGATAAATAACATATTTTTTTCGTAAATATTACCGCGGAAATGTGAGTGTCGTTCATCGTCTGACTTGCTTCTGGAGGTGTCTGGAGTCGGCTATGGTGTAATACAATGATACGCACAAAGAACAAGTACTGTGCCACACACAAGTGTACATGAAAGAGTTGTTCCTATAAGCTTTTCTTTAGGCGAGTAGTTCCCAAACACACCAACGTAGACGCTTTTGTTACGTGAGAATGCGATATAGAATAGCGATGTGCCAGCGTTGCCACCTCACCTGAAAGCGAAGACCTGCGTGGAGACGTCGAAGGCAGCCGAGTGACGAATACGGCGTCGACCGCCCGGCTTGCGAAGCGACGATCCCAAGGTTATCCGCACCGGCGACGGAAAACACTACCACCCGTCGGCTTCCTTTTCGCACTCTTTCTCTCAGACGTTTTGTTTATTTTAGAATTCTGGCTTGCACGCCCCGTGGACGGACGTGTCTTGGAGTCCTCTCCTGCAAGGGGCATTCCCTCGCACCAACGCACGCACGCACAAGCCTTGCTTGCTTTGTTTTAAAAGGGACGCTGCAAGACTCGTCGATGCACCCCTTCTTCGAATACATTCTTTCTCTCTTCGACTCTCTTACCTGGCCTCAACATTGTTTCTTGTCTTCGTTCTTTTGTTTCGGACGCTACTCGCAAAGCTCTCGTTCCGTAAACCCTTCCTCGCCAAACCTGTACACGGACCGGCTCGCACATTATTCACGCACGCCACAGCTGTAGCAGACGACGCTGTCAGAGAGAAGGTGCGCATAATATTCGAGTACACAACGACTGCTAGCAGACGACGCGGTCGGCAAGAAGAAGAAGCAGCCAGACGATCTCTGGCGGGCGTTCAAAAGAATGGCGTCTTTCTCCAGCGTGACCAGGGAGTCAATTGGGGTCGCGACGAGCGTATACGGGTCCGGTGCGCAATCGCGCGCTCATGGCAATATCGTTCCCGGTACGAGGAGGCTGCCTTTAAAACAACAGGTGGCTGGATGAGAGCACCCCCCCTGCATAGTGAACGAAGGTTGTACAAACGCGAGTTGTTCTTCCGGCACAGGTGCTGTCATACCATGCGCGGCCGTTATGGATGGCACGCGCCAGGCAAGAGATGCCTGCTAGTTCTTCGATGCGTGGCCGTGGAGCAGGGAAGCCGTACGTGTATAAGCGGTGGAGGCGACGCCTTGGGAAGAAAATTGCGCGATGTTTTTTTTTAATTGGCATCTCGTTATCCTTCGGGCTTCTCGGTTTCAACACGGGGACGAACGGCGTAGGCGTTCCTCTCTCATGACACCGGCTTGATACAAGGAAGTTCCAATTATCGATGAGTCGAAGATGTTGTGTACGTCTATAGGTCTTTCATCTTTCCCACCTTAGGCGTCGGGTCGTTGTTGTGGTTGTGGTCATTTCCACTGTTGATCGTCCCTGCTGTTGTTGTTAATTAGCACTGCTTATCGCGTAAACGGATGGTCATTGAAGGAGGTACGCTCCGATAATCGGTATCAGAGACGTGAATAGATGTATAGAAATACACACACGACATTACAACCAAAGTAGGCGTAGAAAGAAAGTGTGGGAATGCCGTAAGAACTGAATGAATTTACCTATCAGTCTTCATATATCCCCTTCAGGAGCGAATTAAGATGCACTGCCCGAAAAAAAAAAGAACTAAACTTGCACGATTGCGAGGCACCTGATATCACATTTCATGAAATGAAGTGATATGTCGTTTTGTGCGAATTTAGCCGATTAATTTTAATCGGCGAGTACTTAAATATTCAGCTATTCAGGGCTTAGTTGTGTTTCATTTTCACATAGAAAGAATGAAATCAAAGGCTCCCGATGCAAGCGCAATTTCTCTTTGGTTACAAGAATTTAGAGCCGTAAAATGATAATTTTGTCATTATTTTTGGAACACGGCACAACTAGCGGCCCATCAAACGTCTTAGGGCCTTCACCAACGTGCTATGTCCATGTCAAGGTACATTTACTATGCAGAAATTCAAGTTACGAACAATATATTCTGCTCTTTCCTGGCCTCTCGATTAATGAAGTTGATAATGTTTCCAGGTGATTTATCACCCTAAGCCACGATAGTCTCTTGAGGTGCAAATATTTAGAAAACATTTTAGCATAGAAGATTTCGTTCAAGTGTGGTATCTATTTTCATGTTATTTCATCGCCATGCTTATTGATTTACTCATTTCTCACTTCCAGATCAGTGGGCTTAGGCTCACAGTATCCAATAAAAAACGAATAAACATAAGTATGCAAATTGCCCCTGAAGAGGTTATTCCATCGCATATAGTGCTCACTCGTTACGAACAAAGTGAAAGTCTCTATCACTCTTGATCATCTCGTTTTTTTAAGTTTCAATATAACAGATGCTACAGAAAAATTAATAAAGTAGTAATAATAACACGTCTTACAGTGAGGTCATGAAAGTCCTCCTGTATGTGTGGCATTCTGTAAAAATTAAAGCGGTCGACAACAGCCATTCAGTAGAAATTTGTCAATAAATATTTATCAGAAAGAGTCACGTTGGCACATATGTCTAATCCTCGTTGTAAGCTAGATATTCCCAAAGCTCCTACAGAACCTTTGCAAGATAGACCGCGCAAAGGACTGTAAATAGTCTTTGGACATTCAAGATTTTGTTTATTGTCGCCTTCATCCTCCAAAACACTTTCTTTCTCTCTCTTTTCCACCACTTCACTTCCATAAGACTGAGTAGCAGGTATGATCGCTGAACCTGTTCGTATGCTCACCATGCAATATAGAGAGAGAGAGACAATCTGACCTAGGTCAGAACGTTTATTCAGAACGACCGCTCAGTTTTTATACCCCTATAAATCTCTCTCTCTCTCTCGCCGTCTCCCTTCCGGATAGTGAGCCTACGAACGGGGTCAACAATCAGGTCACTCAAAACAAAAGCCGAAATCTCCCAACTAAATATGCATCAGAGGCGCAAATGGAAGGTAGTGAGTTCGAATCCCACCGACAGAAAAGGTGAACATTTTGTCCACTTTATTTTCTCTTTATACTGTGTTACAATTGCTACATTAAATTTAAACAAAACAATCAATGTCAGATTTGCTACCATTCGCGTAACTATGTTGGATTCACTGGGTTGTGTCTTGCTCCATGTGGTTCCCACATTCCTGCCGTAAATGCGCGCTATAGCATACGCTATTTGTATAAAAACGCGCACTGTTTATTTTTACACGAATACGGCATTGCACGAACATGGCGTGCATACGAGTTCTGATCTTGTAGAGGCATGACTTACACAAAATCAGCAGAGAAATAGCAGTGCATTTCGCCAAGGTGCCATTGTTTGAGATACGAAAGCTGATTCGGAATGTTTTTCAACGGCGTGCTTTTATCCATATTCAAAGTGCGAATTCGAACAGTAGTGCACAAGTGACAGAGTAAAAGCCGGGAGATGTATATTACGTGACGGCTTCTCATAGATGATCATCATCATCAACCTAATCTCGCCCACAGTAGCTTAAAAGCCTCTCCCATGTTTCGCCAATCGACCCGGCCTTGTGAGTTATCAAACCTCTTTGTACCTGCAAACTTCGCAATCTCAGCTGTCCACATAATTTTCTGTCATCCTCTAACGCGTTTGCCTTCTCTTGAATATAATGAGTTACCCTTAATGACCAGCGGCAAAATGCAACCCTACAGTGCACAGCACACCTATATGCAGTACGCAAACACAACCGACGACACATTATCGCATGCCTGTACACGTACAGCATATTCCGGAGTACAAACTACACACACAGGGGAATACAGTACGTTACATATACAATACAGGCAAAACGTACGAATAGAAGCACAGTTCAAAGATGTGCCTTTGTTGAATAGCGAACTATTAAGGCGAAAGCAACAGATGCCTCTATTCGCAGGATTTGGAGACAGTAAAGGTAGCATATAGAGTAACTCAAAGGGACATCTTTACATGGCGCCATCTCTCGGCGGCACCAGCGGTGACCTGCTGAATTGGAAGTATTAAGGAATCGTATCTGTCAAAAATTCAAGTAATCAAAAATTTTCCCGGTTATATGCAGCAGAGGCACCCTGGAGCATTCTGGTAAAATTGGAGCATTGTATTACCACGGCCGCTGGATCCAGCGGCCGTAGCACTACAAGGCATGTGGTTTCCCAAGACAATTAAACACCGTTCATTGGAAACGCATAGTGGCCTATTGTTAATTAGTATATACTCTGGAAAGCCACACCGTTAATATTATGACACTGCAATTTTACCACAATGTTTCAATGGGCCCCTGCTGTATAGAACCGGGATTTGTGGTGTTGTTAATACGAATGACGAAAAAAAAAGACACGTAATCGGAGATTACGGCTTGCTGACGTCACCATCATCACGACGCCGCAAAAGACCAATAATTGTTTTGCCATTATGACGCCAAGTGACTACGTCATCGCACAATGTCCTCACCCAACCGCGGCAGTCTAGTGGCTAAGGTACTCGGCTACTGACCCGCAGGTCACCGGATCAAATCCCACCTCCCGCTCCATGGCACCCACCCCCTGGCTAAGGGCCCGACTGCACCCACAAGTGGCGTTAGAGAAGCGCTAAGGGCCACAACTGATGTAGGACGATCATCGCAACAACTGCTGATGCAATGCACGTGCTTATGTATCACGAGGTTGTTTTCTAAGGGTCCTTTCAGTCCGCACGTCTTTTTTCAAATGCGAAGCATTTCTTAGCGGACTTCAGCGAATTTGAGCGTATCTATCTATCTAGCCGCTTACGTTTGAGTGCTCTCGTGGTCACCCCGTTAACTTCGTGTGAAGCGAAATTAGCGTGGGAGGGTAAGATGGTTTGACGAATATCGCGCGCTGGTCAAAACATGAATAATGTCACAATCCCTTTGCGTACGTGGTCAAACACTTCCCGCCAGACAGTGGCACATATCCACGGGCAGGCGTGGGCCGCTGGTATGTGGGTATGTGCCACAGGTTATTGAAACCTAGTATCTACCTAAAAACGACGAGAACACACATGGGCAGGTGACACACATATGTAGCGTCGACCCGACGAATGCAAAAAATAAATGTCAGGGTCCCAGCTGAAATCAAACCCAAGCATTCTGCGTGGCAATGAAGCATTTTACCACAGAGCTACGCCAGTTCTCGGAGTTAATCTTCGTAAAACGTCAATAGTTGTTGCAGTGCTGCCTACCCAACTTTATAAATATTACACATGTACTCCTTTCATATATCCGTCACGTCGGGTTCACGTCAATTGTGGTTAGTTGGCATGCGATGAAGTTGATTTATGTGGCACTGTTCAGGACCAGCATCCTCGCGAGCGAGCATCAGCGCTTCTTATCAGCTTTAGTGTTGCTAATACGCATGTTTCAGTTGGCATCATTGCGCAAGTGGAAATAACTGGTTACACAAACATCTGCAACTTTTCAACATATGTCTGTGCGTGCAACGTTTTCACATATATTTGACGTCATTTTATGACGTGTCACAAAATAAAATTGCAACACGGTCACCTTACCTCCGCATGCTTCGCATAACGCCAATTCCCAGGTGCGTGCGTTCTGCAGAATTTTTTTTGCAGTGTCTACGTTTAAATAGGTAACTGTAACGAAGAACATTTCTGTTCCCGCCAAGTTGGGCGTTCTTAAAAGAACCGTGGTGCAGGCACCCCTGAGCGGTACCCTTATTTTTATTGTGCAGGTGTTCGTCCACCACGCTGGAGCATGGCTACGCATGGTGCTTGGCTGTAGACCCGAACGTCACAGGTTTGATCCCGGCCATGGCGGTCGCATTTCAATATAGCTGAATTGGTATGGGCCTGCGTACTGCGCGATACCAGTGCAGGTTACCGAACAACAAACAGCGAAAATTTTCGGAGCCTTCCACTATGGCATCTCCCATAATATCTTGGATGGGAGATGTAAAGCCTCAGATAACATCATCATCATCATCATCATCATCATCATCATCATCATCATCATCATCATCATCATCATCATCATCATCATCATCATCATCATCATCATCATCATCATCACCACCACCACCACCACCACCACCACCACCACCACCACCATCATCATCATCATCATCATCATCATCATCAACATCATCATCATTATGTGCGGCACTTCATCTTCACCTTGTGATATCCGGTTTAGCTGAAAAAAAGTCTGCAAAGAAATAGAACCGTTTAGAAAGGCTGGCTGCAGATAAAGTTAAAGATAGACAACGGTAAATAAACGAAGAAAAAACATGGCCTTCATGAGGTGATGAATTGGCATCGCACTTCGAACGACAAAGGCAGTCTACGTGAGCAGTTCGTGCTTAGTGAAGTGACGCCACATTTAACTCGCGCCGTGAACAGGTGCGCACTGTCGAAGCTACCACGGCGGAAGGCACGCAACGCTCACTAACGCGTTGCGAAAGGCTGCTTCAAGAACTGCTGAGGCGTGACAAGGCGACGCCCGGATGCAAGTGGCCGCATTGCTAAACGTGACGAAGGCGGGGCAGCCGGGTTTTTTACGCAGGTTGGAATGAAGGTCGGAGTACAACCCTCGACGTGACTTGAAGATCCAAGTGAGGACAAAGGTGTATATTAGTCGCTTACTAGTGCAAGAATGACCTTAACGAGCTGCTAACTGCCGCTGTCCAGTGTCACTTGAATAATCACTACATAGCCCGTACCGTGGCATGCAGATGGTAAACGAGGTGTTGGAGATAGCATGAGCCAAATTGGAGGGATACAGTCACCAGGTGCCTTATTTATTCGCCAACGACGACTTCAAAACAAAACGTTGGCCGCGTATCCACGTACTTTTCTGCAAAGGACGTTGAAAGACGATAGTTTTCTGTCCGGAGGCGATGGATGGATGTATCCGGCTGTGCCCTTTAGATCTCTGTTTCCTTCTCTGTTTCTTTCACCTTCTTCTGAACCGATGGCTACTTTTGGCTAGATATTCTGCTGTTGTCTAAATACTTGCTTGTCAATTTTCGAGTTCGCTTCCTCCATTTAGTATCAACGTCTTCCATGTAAAAGTAGCTGAAAACTTTCCTAGCCCAACGTTCCTCTCCCATTTTTCTCAGTCGCTCCTCAAATTCTATCTTGCTGCAAGCTTCCCTGTACTAAATGATGTCCATCTCATGTCACCCTGTACACCCTGATTTGGGGTATTCCCGCGTGCTTCCGAAGCAAGTCTACCTATGCCACGTCGTTTAATTTCCAATCTTGCTTAACTCTCTGATTTCATGCACAAGACCACATTGCCGAACGTCAAACCCGGGACCATGACACCTTTCCAAATGCCTTTCACACCGTCATACCTATTGTAGTTCCACAGTGCCCTATTTTTCGTTACAGCTGCATTCCTGTTACCCTTAATCATTACGTATCTTTCGTGCTCCCTTAGGTACTCAGCGCCGTCATTTATCCGATGCGCCAAAATATTTGTATTATATCCACTATTTCTAGCGTGACTTCCTGTATCTTATGCTCACTGCTTTTGTTATCATTAAAAACGATGATTGCCGATTTTTCCCTGCTGAACTTCAATTTAACCTATCTCCCTCATTACCATCAGACGTCTATCAATGCATGCACATCTTTCTTGTGGTCGGCTATAATGCTATATCATCTGCCTACATCAACGCTGGTAATGACTGTTCAATGTGTTTTCCTTGCTTGGCAAAAGAGAGGGCTGAATCCGAGTCGACTCCCCGGTAATTTGGCTACTAGTCCCTGTAGATACAGCGTAAGTAACAAAGGTGACAAGGGACATCCCTGTCGAAGCCCGTGTTGTATTTCTACAAGTTCAGATACCTGTTCTTCCATTTGATAACTGCCTAGTTACTTTTATAGATATCCTTTAGAAGATGAGTTATTCGATCTTCCACATCTAGTGTGTCCAGTATTCCCCACAAGTCTCCTTGAATCAAACTATCATAAGCTCCCTTGATATCTAGAAATGCCAGCCACATGAACCTGTGTTTGTTCCCACTATTTCAATACACTGCATCAATGAAAACAGATTGTCCTCCAACCTCCTTCGTTTACGGATCCCATTTCGCGATTCTCCCAGTACCCTCTCATTCTCCACCCATGTCTGTGTTCTTTCCTTTACTGTCAGCATCAGCAGTGTGTAAACTATTGATGCCACTGTTATAGGACAGTAGTTGTTTATATCGGCTTTGTCCCGTTTCCTTTATCGGCCATGCTCATCCTGCTTATTTTCAACCCATAGGGGGCTTCACCATTCATTATTGCTTTGCTCGCTGCCTCTCTTAATGTTTGCTTAGAGTTTGCTCCTAGTTTCTTTATTAGCTAAAGTCGAGATGCCATCAGGGCCTGTTGATGTGCTATTAGGAACCATTTTCTCTGCCCTTTCCTACCACCGTTGTCCCAGTGGAGCCCCTGCGCTAATTGGTCCATCCTTGTCTGGTACGATGCATGTAGCGCTTTCCTGTTGTTTATATTTTTCTGTCTTCATTGTTTTTATATACTCCATCGCCTCATCCCTTCTTGTCTGACCCCTTGAACTTTGGTTATAAACCTCTGTTTCATACTTGTCTTATTTCTCAGAGAATTGAGATGGTTCCATAACTTTGCCGCTTCCTTTCTATTCTTTTTGTGTACTTCGATCCGCCGTCTAACCGGCCCCCTTTCTTCTAATCCTTTCACTGAGCAGATTGGACGCTTCCCTTCTGCAGATCAAGAAGTAGTCTATTTTCTTTTGACATAATCTTCTGGTTACCCCCCTCTGTTAAGCATACCTGTGTCACTTGGAGGCTTTTCTGACCTCTTACTATAGCTCTCTTAACTTCCTCATCCCACCAGCTCTTACGTTTGTGTCTCTTTTTACCAGGTTGATTTGACTCGTATCTTAGCAAGCTATAACTCAAACAGTCATGTTACATTTGTGTACGTCCAATCTGTTTTAGTATCCTCGTGGATTATTTTCTCAATCTCTTTAGTTGCTATTTCTCTTTGCCTTTCTGAATAAATATTACCACGTGGTTGCTCATAATGCCTCCTTTCCCTTTTAGTTTCTCTTCCAACACCCAGATTGATAAGTTTGTGATCACTAACTAAGCTTCTGGACCCATATTCATCTATGTTCGTCACCCTTAGCGGATCATACATCTCATGTGACATCATTGTGTAATCTATCGTCGACTTCTGCCTTCCCACCTCCCATGTTAACTGGCCTTCGCATTTCTCGATGCTAGTTGCAAATGATTAAATCATGCCTTTCACACATATCCATTAGGAATCTGCCCTTTGGGTCAATATATCCAACCATATCTTCTATGTGCGCATTCAAATATCCTAATATAATTACCTCGCAATCTTCTCCAAAATCGTCAAAGCCATTTTCCATGCACGGCATTATCTTGATTTTACTCTCAGGCTTTTACCCCAGTCCACAAGTATACAAAATCCAGAAGCGTCATCTGCCTTGCCACTTTCCCTTTTAGCCATAAATGTTCCCTGCACTCCTGCTTGACCCTTTGCCAGTCTGTACTTTTATGAATGAATGCCCCAATACCAGCCTCCTTTCTGCTGCCTTGTGTTCTATTACAATGTTCGCATGTGTAGTCCGGATTGTTAGGTGGTTGTTTCATGTCTCCAAGATGTGTTCAATTCAAACCCATATACCATCAGCTTCTACTCCGTTGACTATTCTTCTATCTCTCCCCACTTCAGCCTGTTCCTTCCGCCCGGCATTTTAAAATACCATATGTGTCTGAATTGGCTCGGCTCTCGTGGCTACGTCTATTTCTGTCGCGGACTTACATGTCTTAGATATTGCCACTTTGGAATCGTATTTGGCTATACCATCTGTCAAAAGCCCCCCCCCCCCCCTTCCCCTGGTTGTTTTCCTCGTTGCTAGCTGTCTTGGAGCGCGAAGGTCCGCGTGCCCCCCGAAAAAGCTACTGCGCGTCCTGCAAGTCGCCAACCTACCTCATGACCTAGCCTCCCATCTAAGTGAATTCCTGTCTCTGAAAACCATCTGACCTATGCACCTGTCTGTTTATTTCCACTAGTTCAAAGCCTTTCTCTCGACTCATCTGCCATGTCTCTTTCTTTGCGTTGACAACCGCTCTTTACAGGTTACCGTCACGCTCTGGTGCCTCCGGTATCGTGCATAATACTACCTGTACCTGAGGGGAAATGGCGCGCATGTCATTGACCCATTTCGCCAGTGTGATCACTAGTCCTGCCTAATCTTCATTTAAGACATCGTTTAAATCACCCGCAATTATCAAGAAGTTTCGTCCATCAGCTTTAGTTGCGAGTTTTGCGCTCGCTTGCATCATGGACTGCTTCCAGCTTGCGTCCTGGGAAGGTCCCTACTGCAACCGTCTTGTCACCTCTTACCGTCTCTTTGATTGCTTCGACGCATCGGATTTAAATTCGAGTCCCCAGCAACTATCACATGCTGTGACTTTTCAGCTGGAGCGTCCTGCACCTGGGGGTTACTTGCACCTGTGACGCCGGTTGCGTTGTCCCCTTCCGCCCACACCGGTACCTCGCTCGAAGCTGGGTCTTGCGACCATTGAACTGGCTGAACCTGTTTTCTCTTTATTGTACCCCGTTCTGGTAGCCGGGGTCCTACCATGCTATCGATCCGCCGCTCCCATGTTCACCTTCGCTAGTGCCTCCTCGGCTGACTTAAGCCTTTCTCCCGTAGCCCTCGTTTTTTTTCTTGCTCTGTCGCGAACGCAGTCTCTAGCTGAGCGATTCTCATTAGCAGTTTACTCTGTGCAACCATAATTTTCCCCATTTTTCCCTCGACCTCACATTGCCTACACTTCGCGTCAGCCTCTTCTGCATACGCGTCCGCAGCAGCATTCTTTTTCAAACCCACCCCGCATCCTGAACAATTTACAGTTTTTAAATTATGTTCTTTTGACAACAATTGCCCCATGAATTGTCCCACTCGATAATTACAAAACCCAGCACACGACGAACCCTGCCCTAAGCAAAAGGTCTAAGTTCTGCTTTAAAAATTTGCGTGTTCAGTGTACTATAACCTCCACCATAGGGGAGCAGGAGAAAACACACAAACAAACAAACAAACAAACACACACACACACACACACACACACACACACACACACACACACACAAGTAAATACTTGGTCACTGACCTCCCAAAAAGCAGTACAATGTATTAAGTGCTCTAAAGGTTTACACTGCTGTCTTAATAATTATAAAAGCATGCTCGAAGCATGCAAAACACTTATCTACGCAATCGATCGGGAGTGCTCAAAAACACGTCCGTCCACCTTGTCGGACGACGCAACGTGAGATATGGTGCCATCTGACGGTCATGGGAAGAAACGATTTTTTTTAATGCAAAGCCAGAGGTAGGCGGCAGCAACCGGTCGTTTTGAAGTTAAAGCCGCTATATTTTTCACAGAAGCGAAGCAAACGCCGGCTTCTTTCATAGCTCTTTTATTTCGGATTGTTTGCTGTTCTTAGCTTGGTTCTTGAACATGTACTACCTGCATTATTACTACTGCAACGCTTTTTTGTTGCCGTAGTTGATATATGCCATATTTCTGTATTATTCGGCAAATTATTGAAGTTTCGTTCTTGTATATATTAATCAACCGTTGTTTCTCATTTTCGACACGTAACATGCCCCTTTCTCTTTAATGTGAAAACGCTGAGGGTAAAATAAATAAATAAGTAAATAAATGTCGCATTGTCAGTGCAGTGTAAAAAGCACTTCGGTCTTTAAAATGACGTATATATGCGTTTTCCGAATAGAAAGACACAATGCCTAACAGATGCGTATTCATGTTTCGCTTCAAAGATGCCTAATATTTGATTTTGGATTGAATGTTCACAAGTAGGAACGCAGACACCAGATCAAAAGGAACACGGGCTAAAACTCCCACCGGGCGGGTGCATTGTGGGACAGACAGACAGACAGATTGATTGATCGATTTTTGGGGTTTAACGTCCCAAAACCACTATTTGAATATGAAAGACGCCGTAGTGAAGGGGTCCGGAAGTTTTGCCCACCTGGGGTTCTTTAACGTGCACCCAAATCTGAGTACACGGGCCGCCAACATTTCCGCCTCCATCGGAAATGCAGCCGCCCCAGCCGGGATTTGATTCCACGACCTGCGGGTCAGCAGCCGAGTACCTTAGCCACTAGACCACCGCGGCGGGACACTCAATCATGGAGGAGCGATAAGCTGTCCCCAGTCCAAAGTAATCGACATCTAAAAAGATACCAAGCGACGAGATGATTCAAACAGGGAAGTTTATTACTAGTGCGTGTGTGTTTAGAAAGACTGGTTAACGATTTACTAGAGTATAGGGCACTCTACTATGGGAAAGAATAAAGCCGTACTATGAGCTTGATAACAGTGGGGGTGTTTCGAAAAGTGTTAAACTATTTTGAGTACCAGCTATCTTACTATTGGAGAGCAGAAAGCCGTCCCGAGGGGGTCATAGCTCAAGATCAGGAGTGTGTTTAGAAATAGTGGGTAACAATTGACAGCACTAGGTACTCTACCATGGGATAGAATAAAGCCGTCCCGTTGGTCTCACATTAGATGAGGCCCTGTTGACAAAAATTGAATGTGTAGAAACAATTATTCGATTGTGGTACGGAACAAATTATAGGAAACGGCGTTCTAACATTAAGGACAGCAAAAACACACACAAACGACTGAGCAGAAAGCACATCGAGTGTGTTCAGAAAAATGTTTTAACATTATAGAGTACTTGGTACTCTGCTATGGGGGAGCAGAAAGCCGTCCCGTGGGCCTCAACACTTCATACAACATTAATCGCCCAAGTGTGCTTAGAGAAAGTTGTAAACAATTCAGAGCACTTAGTCCTCTACTATTGGAGATTCTATGACCGCCCGTGGGCCTCATACTTGATGAGGTCTACATAGTTATTTAGAAAAAAAGTTCATTCACACTATGTACAGAAAACAAAGGTGTCATAGCATTCCAGTAATAGGGCACATACACCTCGGCGCATCTATGTACCACGACAAACATGAATACGTTGCAATGAAGACACCATTGTTCTAATATACATGATACTGATGGGATACATGTACACAAGAAATCAATGAAACATCATGATACAATGGTATAACAATGCAACAGATGCAATGAAACGATTGGTTGCAAACGAAATCATGAATAACTTACTCGATGGGCGCTGCTTAGCACCACGTTGGTTGAAAAATAAGCTTTAGCCTTTCGTGTGAAAGGGCACGACCAATGCCACAGAAACTCGTGCTCCCCTAGGAAAAAAAGCTTCTCAGAGAGGGACGGGAGGATCTCTCGTCACATTCAGCCCGGTATCATTCACAGAGCATACTGGTGGCAGTTCGCAGCCACGGCCTCGCATCAGTTTCGCCAAACGCCGAACAGCCCCGCAACTAATAAAGAAGCCGAGAAACACCCGCACGGGAATCGGCCGTTGGACACAAATGTTCGCACACGTTTTCCCCGAAAACCAGCATAGACCACACGCCAAAAAGGCAGGAGACCACACATTCAGTCGTCGCATGTCGATTAGTGTCGACCGTGATGCAATTGGGGCAAGTGGAAATGCGAACCACCTGTCATTGCTGCAGCCAATCTCGAGTGGGGAGCAAGCCCAGCCCAACCGCTAGATAAAGTCGTGGAGATGTCCTGGCAACACTGCTGCAGGTATTGGTTTTTAGCATCTGTCACCCCACTGGTTTCTTCTCGCCACTACAGTAAAACACGGTAGAAGAAGAAAAGATGACGGAAAGAGAATAAGAGGACCACAATTTACTACCTGAACATGCAGGGTGGCCGACGAAAGGAAAAGTCGGAAGAACTGGCCATAATTATCAAAATAAATGATGTGTCGGTTGCCTGCTTAGCCGAAACACATCCCAGAGACTTGGAGTAACCGCCTGAAAGGCTATGTATAACTTCGCTCAACCAACAAAAAGGTAAACGCAAAAGAGGTGGTTTTGGGTTTCTGAACGAAGTGGACTCCCTGTGGGGCACGCTACAATTTAACTGCTCACAGCACATGTGGCGGCTAACTGGGAAGATTTGCAGACTCAAGGTGGCACTGGGCCCCGTCTACCTGTGGTCTGGTTGATATGGCAAGAATGTGGAAGTTTTGGCATGCATGGAAAATGACATCCTCAACTATAATCTGCCAATACGGCGGCTTCAAGGCACATATTGAGGAGCTCGATAGGGCCACAGACAAAACTGGAAAAATCCTTTTAGAATGGGCAGAGAAAATAGAGCTCGTCATTGTAAACACCACCGAAAAATGCAAGGGCTCAATAACCTGGGCTGCACGGACCAACACATCATATCGACAATTGCCTAATCTCACTAGGCCTCCTCCCACAGCTAACCGACATACACGTGAATGAGAACGGAGAGAAGAGCATGAACAGTGATCATCACAGTATCAAATTGCGATTCGGAGCACAAGCCTACCCCACCCGGCTTTCTGGAGCCCAGACTGGCTGTCGGACACTCATGGATGCTGAAATAGAGGAGGTGGCAGGGTGGACGGAAGAGGAGGCAGTCCAGAAAGACATGAAAACTTTTGATGATTTCCGCAGCTGGATAAAAACATTATAGGGAAAGTGGGCACCAAACACAACCTCTCGAGAGGCCCACCAAGACAGAAGAGAAAGGCTTGGTGGGACAACGACGTGACAACTGTTCCAGCTACACGTAAAAAGCTCTGCCGACAACATAGACTTGCGCTCCAGGTCGGCGCTGATGAGGCGGAGGTCCAGGACCAGTGGGCTCGTTATCCGAGGGCCAAAAAATTGTGTTTATCTTGGTCCAAGACCACATAAGAACCATAAACAGCAACATACTAAAGGAAATAAAAGACGCTGGTTGAGATGCAGGGAAGAAATTCTGGTGGGACATACAGGGTCAGAAGTCGACAGTTCAGCCATAGACAGACAGTCTTCGGTATCACGAAATGGGGCTAGAGTAGAGGTGCGGCATGCCTCCACTTCATCACGGTACATATGGCAGGAAAGCCCAGGTCACAAGCTGGGCATAGTATTGACTTGAATGAGAGACCCCAATTTCCTGACCTGCCACGGTGCGGCGGTATCACTAAGAGAGAGCTTGACTAGACCCTCCTGCAGCTGTCTGGTACATCAGTGGCTGGGCTGGATGGAATTCTACCTCTGCTACTGAAACAAATCAAGAAGGAGACTCGAGAGTACTTGCGAAACGTCCTCAACTATGTCATTCAGTTTGGCAACATACCAAGAGAATGGCGGTACGCCCATATAAGGCTCATTCTTAAGAAAGAGGTTGACAAATCTCTCCCTGGCAGCTATAGACCCATCACCATAACCTCAGCCATGTACAGACTATTTGCCCATATCGTGCGAGCAAGGCTACAACAGTGGGCCGAGGCTGAGGTCCTAGGAGAGCTACAGAAATGTTTCCGGCCTGGCAAATGCCTGAAGGAGAACTTTTTGTAGTCACGCAGGCAATATAAGTCGCTCTGAAGGAATCCCGTACGGTATTTCTGGCTTTTCTGGACATATCACAGACATACGATGCCGTTGAACAGACTAATCTGTGGTCGACCCTGTCTCAACATGGTGCAGCAGAGGAAATGGTGACACTGCTTGAAGCACTCTACGCCGAGACTCAGGCAGTTGTACAGTGCAGACAAACGAATTCCCACCCCGTCAAAGTGACCACGTGCCTGCGACAAGGTTGTCCCATGTCAACACTGCTGTTCATGCTCTATGTTGCAGGTTTAGAGCATCGTCTGACAAAATGTGGGCTTGGCTTTGACCTGAGCTACGCGGAGGAGGGTAGCACCACCATACGACACATCCCGGCACTGTTTTACGCCGACGATATTGTTCTCCTGGCGAACAATCCTGATGAGCTGCAGGACCTTCTGAACATAGGCGGCAATGAGGGTACAAAACTCGGCTTCACTTTCAGCATCAGAAAGTCAGCGGTGATGACCTATGGAACTGCGCCCCCCCCCCCCCCCCTTAAGATTCCAGAGCTCTCCATCCAAGCAAAACCCCTAGCTTGGACGAATGAGTACAAGTATCCGAGGAATTCAATCACATCTGCCCCAAGCTACCTGCAGAGCTATGAGATAGGCCTAGCAGCCGAGGCAAAAGTACGACGATCCATTCTCGGCTCTAAGGCACTGTGGTCGTTCAACCATTTAGAGGTATGCAGAGTGGTATGGAAAGTAGTGGCAGTTCCGGGCCTCACGTTCGGAAATGCGGTGCTGCGCCTGTCGTTGGGCTCAAGGCAGGCTCTGGAGACCCGACAGAGGAAAGTCGGCCGCCCCCAGGTGGTCGAAATTTTCGAAGCCCTCCACTACGGCGTCTCTCATTATTATATGGTGGTTTTGGGACGTTAAACCCCACATATCAATCAAAGTCGGCCACACACACACACACACACACACACACACACACACACACACACACACACACACACATATATATATATATATATATGTATATATATATATATATTTATATATATATTTATATATATATATATATATAAATATACATACATATATATATATATATATATATATATATATATATATATATATATAAATATATATATATATATATATTTGACGTAAGCATGGGAGGGCATGTAGCGCGTAGACAGGATAACCGCTGGTCATTAATGGTAACTGACTGGATTCCCAGAGAAGGGAAGCGGGTTAGGGGGAGACAGAAGGTTAGGTGGGCAGATGAGATTAAGAAGTTTGCGGGTATAAATTGGCAGCAGCAAGCACAGGACCGGGTTAACTGGCGGAACATGGGAGAGGCCTTTGTCCTGCAGTGGACGTAGTCAGGCTGATGATGATGATGATATATATATATATATATATATATATATATATATATATATAAGGGAAAGAAGTGTATACCTAAGGGCTCGTTTTTTCCGTGTTTTTAACACAATAATAATGAGATATAACAGACAGTAATGCCAAGGAATGTACAGGGGAAGTTATTAACATTAATGGAATGTAAATAAGAAGAAAGAAAAGTGGATGAAAAAATTACCAACTGTAAGCAGGAATCGAACCTACGACCTTCGAATTACGCGTTCGATGCTCTAACCACTGAGCTATTACAGCGGCACTCCCTCCATCCACTTTTTTGGGTTTATCTGTGAATTTAGAAGTAGGATATATATATATATATATAAGGTAGTGGCGATGGCGTAGTGGTTAGAGCATCCGCCTCGCATGCAAGAGGTCCGTGGTTCAAATCCCGGTACCGCGCAGTTCCCAGCCGGATTAAAAAAAAATCCGCGTGTTGATGGAACTGCATTAAGAGGCCTGGGGTGCGGCCTCACCGGCAAACACCGCCGAGAACGCACTTCCTCACCAGAGAAGGATTGGCCACCCTGGTTCAGTATCTGGCCACTACCTCCCACATGCTTACGTCAAATAACTCAAATAACAAAGATCCTAATTAAGAAGCGTCAAATCATGAAAGTGTCAAGTACAACAGACAAACTAGAATTGGCGGAGCTTTTGAAGTTTATTAATAGGCGTAAGGTATCCGATGTAAGAAGGTGTAACATAGGGAGAATTGAACACGCTCTGAGGAATGAAGAGAGAGTCAAAGCAGTGAAGAGAAAACTTGGCATAGGCGAAAACCATTTCTATGCACTAAGGGACAAAGAAGGCAAAATAACTACCAATATGGATAGGATAGTTAAAATAGCAGAGGAGTTTTACAGAGATCTGTACAGTAGCCGAGACAAACACGACCTTAATACTATAAGAACTAGCAGTAACCCAGATTACATCCCACCAGTAATGATAGAAGAAGTCAGAAAAGCTTTGGAGAGCATGCAAATGGGCAAAGCTGCTGGTGAGGATCAGGTAACATCAGATCTGCTGAAAGATGGAGGACAGATTGTGTTAGAAAAACTAGCCACCCTGTTTACGAGGTGTCTCCTGACGGGAGGAGTACCAGAGTCTTGGAAGAACGCTAACATCATCTTAATACATAAGAAAGGAGATGACAAGGACTTGAAGAATTACAGGCCGATCAGCTTGCTCTCTGTAGTATACAAGCTATTTACAAAGGTAATTGCTAACAGAGTAAAGAAAACATTAGAATTCAATCAACCAAACGAACAAGCAGGATTTCGAACAGGCTACTCAACAATTGACCACATTCATACTATCAATCAGGTAATAGAGAAATGCTCAGAGTATAACCAACCACTATACATAGCCTTCATAGATTACGAGAGGGCGTTTGATTCAGTAGAAATATCAGCCGTCATGCAAACACTGCGGACTCAGGGCGTAGATGAAATATATATAAATATTCTGGAAGAAATCTACAGGGGATCAACTGCTACCATAGTGCTTCATAAAGAAAGCAACAGAATACCAATCAAGAAGGGTGTAAGGCAGGGGGACACAATTTCCCCAATGCTATTTACCGCGTGCTTACAGGAGGTTTTCGGAAGCCTAGAATGGGAACAGTTAGGGATAAGAGTCAATGGAAAAATACCTTAGTAACCTGCGCTTCGCCGATGATATTGCATTGCTGAGTAACTCGGGGGACGAATTGCAACTCATGATTACGGAGTTAGACAAGGAGAGCAGAAAGGTGGGTCTTAAAATTAATCTGGAGAAAACGAAAGTAATGTACAACAACCTCGGCAAGGAGCAGCGCTTCGAGATAGGTAATAGTGCACTTGAAGTTGTAAAAGACTATGTCTACTTAGGGCAGGTAATAACCGCAGAGCCGAACCACGAGATTGAAGTAACTAGAAGAATAAGAATGGGGTGGAGCACATTCGGCAAGCACTCTCAAATTATGACAGGTAGATTGCCACTATCCCTCAAGAGGAAGGTATATAACAGCTGTATCTTGCCGGTACTTAGCTACGGAGCAGAAACCTGGAGACTTACAAAGAGGGTCCAGCTTAAATTGAGGACGACGCAGCGAGCAATGGAAAGAAAAATGGTAGGTGTAACCTTAAGAGACAAGAAGAGAGCAGAGTAGATTAGGGAACAAACGGGGGTTAAGGATATCATAGCTGAAATCAAGAAGAAGAAATGGACATGGGCAGGGCATGTAGCGCGAAGACAGGATAACGGCTGGTCATTAAGGGTAACTGACTGGATTCCCAGAGAAGGGAAGCGGGTTAGGGGGAGACAGAAGGTTAGGTGGGCAGATGAGATTAAGAAGTTTGCGGGGATAAATTGGCAGCAGCAAGCACAGGACCGGGTTAACTGGCGGAACATGGGAGAGGCCTTTGTGGACGTAGTCAGGCTGATGATGATATAATATATATATATATGTATTATATGTATGTATCATATATATATAAATTATATATATATTATATATATATATATATATATATATATATATATATATATATATATATATATATATGTATGAAAGTAGATGCTCTTCACATAACAACTGTTTATTGTGCCGACGTTTCGACGGGAACCCCGTCTTTTTCAAGGCCTTGAAAAAGACGGGGTCCCCGTCGAAACGTCGGCACAATAAACAGTTATGTGAAAGCGCATCTATTTCATATTTATAACCTTGCGGCTACCGAAGTTATTCTTCTGTATATATATATATATATATATATATATATATATATATATATATATATATATATATATATATATATATATATATATATATATATATATATTAGTTACGTTGACTTTTATGGCTTAAAAGTAACAATGGCTATGATGCACGAGAGACTAGGTGATTTCGATAATAGGGTTAAAGTATGAGATGAAAAACAGATTTCTGTTTACAGTTTGTTTAAAAGGCCTGCGGCCTCTAGAAACCGGAAAACATCCTCTATGGGGATGATTGCATTTTCTTACAGTATTAATGATAGGTGGAGAAGTGTTTGTGTTCTGTAAAATTGTTTAAAATAAGCCTGTCTTCTTTTTTCAAAGACTGGGCATGTTATTAAAATATGAATAATAGTCAGAGGTTCCTTACAATGTTCGCATTCTGGTTGATTTTCACCGCGCAACAAGAAGTTGTGGGCGAGGTGAATATGACCTTTCCGCAGGCGGCATAGTATTACTTCGATGAAGCGCTTTTGGTGATTGCATGACATCCATTCTTGTAGAATAGGCTTGAAAATTTGCAGCTTGTTATGCACTTGAGCATGCCACTCTTCTTGCCAATTTGCCCTAAAGGCTGTCCGACAACTATTGAAACAGTCTCTAAATTGTGCCCTTATTTGTGCTATTTTTTGATGACCCGCCCTTGTTGCTACCTTGTCTGCCTTTTCGTTTTCTGGGATACCAACATGGCTCGGCACCCATACAAGCCGTATTGTCTTGCAATTTTTCTCAGCTCTTTCTTGCTTCTGTAAAATGTCCACGAGAAACGGTTCGTTTTCCGACCTTAAATGTAGGACTTTTGATGCGCTAAGCGAGTCAGTGTATATGACAACTTTTTTATGATTTCTCGATAACATTTCTTCGAGAGCAATCAAAAGAGCATATACTTCTGCTGTGAAGATAGATACAAATGGTGGCAGTCTTATACATGTTTCTGAGTGTTTTGATATGACAGCACTTCCTGTATATTCATGTGTTTTTGATCCGTCAGTCTAGTATTAAAAGTGCGTGTTATATTTTTCTTGTACGGCTAGAAAATCCTGGATAATTTGTTCACGTGGAGTTTCCTCCTTCCTTAAATGAGTTAAGGCAAAGTCAGTGTGGTGCGAAAAGTCCAACCATGGAGCCAGTCTTTCCGGCATTTGGACAACGCTTAGTGCCTGATTCAGTACTTTGTAGTCTAGGCATATTTTTTCAAAGCGCAGGAGAAGTGGTCTTATCGTGTGCTGTCTGTTGTATTGTATTCTGGTCCCGATGTTAGAGACAATAGTGTGACGTATGTGGCTTGGTTTCGATCGCGTTCTTAAAACATAAGATACAGTAAGTAGCGCTCTTCTTTGTTCCAGGCAAGGCTCGTTGCTCTCAGCATATAAGCTCAGGACAGGTGAAGTTCCATAAGCTCCAATCGCCAAGCGCAATCCATGATTATGTATTGGGTCAAGACGTTTGAGGTAAGATTTTCTGGCTGAACCATAAATAACGCTGCCATAGTCAAGTATGCTGCGCACAATCGAGCGGTATATGCGCAAAAGACAGAATCGATCGGCATCCCAGTGTTTCCACGATAGTATTTTTGAGGATGTTGAGCGCCTTGCTTGCTTTCTTTTTGTGTAATTCATGTGGGAAATGAAGTTTGTATTCCTTTCAAAGACTAGGCCTAGGAACTTGTGTTCTGACTTGAGTGGCAGTACACTGTGTTTGATTTTAAGAAGAGGGTCCGGATGTAAGCCGCGCTTTTGTGAGAAAAGTAGGGTAATGGTTTTCTGGGTAGAAAAGCGAAAGCCATTTTGATCTGCCCATTTGGTCAGTTTGTTGATGGTTAGATGCAGCTGCCTTTCACATGTGGATATGCTTGAGGCCCGACATGCTATCTGAAGATCGTCAATATATAATGAGTGCATGATGGAGGGTGGGATGAATTCATTAACTGAATTCATTTTGACTATGAGCAGTGTAGTGCTCAACACGCAACCCTGCGGCACACCGTTTTCTTGGACGATAACTCGCGATAGTGTGGAGCCCAATCGTACCTGAGAGTTTCGGTTTGATAGAAAGTCAGAGAGGCAATTAAGCATTCTTTCACGTATTCCGAGATTAGCCAGGTCTCTCAGTATACCGTACCTCCACGTGGTGTCGTAGGCCTTCTCCAGGTCAAAAAACACTGCTAGGCAGTGTTGCCTATGTAAGAAGATCTCACCTACTGTGTGTTCGAGACGAACAAGATGATCGATCGTTGAATGACCTTGGTTATACCCACACTAATGATCATCTAGAAGGTTGTCTATATCAAGGATGTATGTTAGTCTTCTGTTTATGACGCTTTCGTATGATTTTGCCATACAGCTTGTAAGTGGTATGGGTCCATAGCTACCCGGTAAAGTCGGTGGTTTTCCAGTCTTTAGAAATTGCACTATGGTTGCCATTTTCCATTTTGTGGGCATTTTGCCAGTTTTCCAAATCATGTTAAAAAACTTTAATTATGTTTGCACGGAAGAATGAGACAGGTGCGCGAGCATTGCGTAATGAATTCTGTCTGGACCGACTGTTGTCTTTTTTCCCGCTGAAAGCACAGTGCTTAACTCTTGGAGTGTCGAGGGAGCGTTGTACGGCTCATCTAGGCCACCGGTTACAGGTAGTTTGTGTTTTTCAGTTGTGTTTGTATGCCAGGAAGGATGGCGTGAAATGAGCAGAACTGGATATAGTGTAAAAGTGTTCGTTTAAAATGTTCGCCTGCTCCTCTAGAGATGTCTGTGTGCCTGGGTCTGTAAGTATGGGTATAGCGTATGAGGAATAGTCACTGCTGAATTTTCTAACCTGGTTCCACATTTTCGTGGATGTGGTTGTGCTATTGATTGTAGATATGTACTTCTGCCAGGACAATTTTTCGCATTTCTACGAATATATCATGCTTTTTCTTTAGCTTGTTTGAACGCAAGGAGGTTGTCACTAGTGGGGTACCTACGGAAGTTGCACCATGCTTTATTTTGTAGTTTTATGGCTTTTGCACACTCACTGGTCCACCATAGCTTTAGCTTTGTTCCCACTAGTTCTGAGAACTGGGGAATAGCTTGCTCTGCCACAGACAGTATGCAATTGGTGATCTTGTCATTTATTTCATCTATGGTTAGGTGTTCAGAGAACCAGTTAGCTTTGTGAAGCATCCAAAACTGTGGTTGAGAGCGTATGGTCGGAAGTGGTGATGTTAGTTTCACAATCGACGGTAGAGGGTCACTACCGTAAGGGTTGTTTATTGTTTCCCATGTAAAATCAGCAAACAGTGAGCTAGAGCGCAGTGCCAAATCTAAGCAACTCATGGCTCCTGTGCCTGGAGAGCAGTATGTTGGTGATCCAGTGTTTAAAATACACACACTGTTAGTAAGAATAAAATCTTCAATTACCTGCCCTCTACTGTCTATTTTTACACTACCCCATAGGATGTTGTGCGCATTGAAATCTCTTGCCATTAAAAAGGGTTTAGGTAACTGTTCTATAATCTGTTCTATATCTTTTACAGTAAAATGTGTATGATATGGAATGTATATAGAACAAATAGTGATAGTTTTGTGTGATAAAATGGTGACTGCAGCCATTTCAATGAAGCTGTTAACTATAACTTCTCTTACCGCTATACCACTACGGACAACAAAGGTGACGCCGCCCGACAGCCGGTTGCTTTGCGAGCAGTCGCGACGTGTAACTGTGTAACCTTTTATTATTTTGGTGTTTTTTGGTCCCAAATTCATTTCCTGCTAGCATAACGCTACAGGAGAGAAGCTTGTAAATATGTCGTTAACGACACTTTATTTCGTGTCATGCCTCTGCAGTTCCAATGGATGACGTATGCCATTACACAAAATGATGTGTATAAAATTTAGTACTTCGAGTTAGTTGTGCATAAGCTAAAAAGCGACGCTATTCGTGTGCTTCGTCACTTCTTTTTTTGTGGGGCCGAAAATATGTTTCGGCTCCCTTTCCCTCCTTTGCAGGGAGAGATGATGGGCTGCCTGATCGCCCTGCTAGTTGGAGCAGGGTCTGTCAGGCTTTCAGTGTCCGATGGACTTATGTCCATGGAATCAGCACCACCAGTGTGCTCAACAGTGTTGGTGTTCGGCGAGGATGATGGCCTCCTCAAAGGAGGCTGGCTACACGGCACCGTCGTTAAGACCTCTTTTGCCTCGACATTAGGTTGGCTGACACCAACACTGGTCAAGGCTTTGGGGTCTCCCTGAAAAAAGACACTTGGTGCCTTTTTTTCGCTCTTGTCTGGGGGACAGACTGCTGCCACTAGATCCTGGAGTTCGACCTGTGTGCTTACAGAGACCATCGCGGTGCCTTCCCCCTTTGCACCGCTTCAGCGTAGGTGCCCTTTTGGGCAAGAATCACTCGCTTGCGCGCTTCTGGATACGATATGTTCTCATTGGTTTTCAGTGTAAGTATGTCTTTTCCTTTTGCCATTCTGGGCAGGAGCCTAAGTACGCTGCATGGGGCCCCTTGCAGTTCACACAGTTTAAAGCGCTCGTGCACTCGCCATCATCATGTTCATCTTGGCCGCATTTCACGCAGGTTGGATTGCCACGACATGAATGAGACCCATGCCCGAACCTCTGGCACCGAAAGCACCTGCGAGGATTAGGTATGTAGGGCCTCACATGTAGGTAAAGGTACGCTACATTAACTGCAGCTGGAAGCGTCGTGCTTGCGAAGGTTAGTATTACATTCCTTGTGCGAGATTCCTTCTTATTTTTACGGATGATAATTGCTCGTGCGGCAAGTACACCTTGATCCGTTGAAGCAACCTCAATTTCTGCGTCGGTGCACTTCAGCAATTCGTTGTCGGATATTACACCTCGCGTGTAATTGAGAGATCGGTGGGCTGTTACATGGACTTTATGTTGTCCGATTTTTCCAAGGTGTCTGATTTTATCACTTTGTTCTTTGCTTTTCACTTCCATGAGGAGATCTCCTGAATTCATTTTTTGCACTGTAATTGCTTCCAATGCATTCTTTGATTGCTTTTGCGATCGGAAATGGTGATAAGTCCTGAATCTTAGCCTCAGTCAATGACGTTACAACAAAGAATTGCGTATAATCACTCTCTTTAGCCAGAGCTTCTATTTGCTTCAGTGCGACACCTTTTACGGGACCGATCATCGAGAAAAGGGGGGTACTTTTTTATAGAAAAGCATGATCGTTCGGTAGCTATGCTGGCCACCCACCATGGAGTCAAACAAGGGGAACGTATACACACGTTAGCCATACATTGCTACTGTATGGCTTGTCAGGACCCTGTGGTCCTGACCAAGGGAGGTCAGTCCCACAGGGTTAACCCTAGCCGCCAGGAAATTTGGAAGTAAACGGAAAAGACAAGACGACAGGACAGGTAAAAAGTGAGTGATAAAGACGAAGATGTAAGGAGAGAGAGATAAGAAAAGGCGACTGCCGATTTCCCTTGGGTGGGTCAGCCCAGGGGTGCCGTCAACGTGAAGCCGGGAACAAAGGGTTGTGTTGCCTTCACTGGAGGGCCTTAAAGTCCAGTCACCCAGCGTCGGCTCAAGCCCCAGGATCCCCTTTTACTCGGACACGGCAAAGCCACGCATGGCTAGGCGTGGGAGGGTGTGGAAACTCCCTGTGATGTGTGGTGCGCGTTCAAAGTGCGCGCCTTCGAAAAGTGCGCGTCACGGAAAAAAAAAACAAAAGGAGAAATACCAGAGTGCACGTGCGGTGCTGCTTAAACAAGAATGACGACGTTAAAGAGCGTCAAGCACGAGGATGCGTGGCAGGACGTGAAGTAAACAAAAGGTAAAACATCCAATGGGCAGCGAACACGGAGATTTCAAGGCCCAATGGCTTGACACCACGAAACAGCAGTATCTCCAATGAGAACGAGACAAGTGGGCCAGAGCTGAAGCAGGAGCCTGGGCAGACCAGAGCAAGGGGAGTTCGAAGAAGACGGGGCAAGCGGAAGGTCGTCACCGGACCGGGCGCTGAAGATGGGCCGTCGGGCGTAGGACCCGAGCCTGCAGGTCTTCAACCGGCCGGGGCCTCCTGCCGTCGTGTTCCCGCTCCAAAGGACCGTGGCCATCCGGTCCTGAACTCCTTTCCAGGGCCTGCGGACTTTGGTTCCGGCAGGCGAGCTACAGCCGTCGGGCTCCGGGCCCGAGCTGTGCGCCCAGCTGCTTGACTAGGTCGACCCTGGTTCTCTGACGCGTCACCACCAGCCTGCGTTCTCTCGTCACAGACGGGTCCACACTCCTAAAGCCAGAGCCACCACGTTCCGGCCTGGTTTCTCGACGTGTCGTCAGCAGCCAGCGTTCCTTCATCCCCGTCCTGCCCGCGTCCTGAAGCCGGAATCACCGCGTTCCGGTTTGCTCATCGCAGGCGGAATTCAGCGTGTGGGTGAGACCGAACAGATATCTTGCGCTACTCCCATCACTCAGCCCCTTTCGAACGTTAGGTTTGGTTACTGACTTTGAACGTTTTTGTTGGGTGTTTACAGATGTGTTTCGTCATGTCCAGTCAACTGTTTATTAAGTGTTTTGTTTTGTGAGGAATCTTTGCCTTTTTTTCTTTTCAATTAAACTCTTTGTGTGTTTCTTGGAAACCGAACGGCTTTGTCCTTATTAACAAAACTCTCTGAGGCTCAGCCCGGGAGAAAAACAAATCAGCAACAAGAACCCTGCATCACAAACTGGCGTCCGCAGCGACAGGACAAAGTCGTTTGTTTTTCCAGTAGATTTTTTGACGCGTCAGAGAACCAGGGTCGACCTAGTCAAGCAGCTGGGCGCACAGCTCGGGCCCGGAGCCCGACGGCTGTAGCTCGCCTGCCGGAACCAAAGTCCGCAGGCCCTGGAAAGGAGTTCAGGACCGGATGGCCACGGTCCTTTGGAGCGGGAACACGACGGCAGGAGGCCCCGGCCGGTTGAAGACCTGCAGGCTCGGGTCCTACGCCCGACGGCCCATCTTCAGCGCCCGGTCCGGTGACGACCTTCCGCTTGCCCCGTCTTCTTCGAACTCCCCTTGCTCTGGTCTGCCCAGGCTCCTGCTTCAGCTCTGGCCCACTTGTCTCGTTCTCATTGGAGATACTGCTGTTTCGTGGTGTCAAGCCATTGGGCCTTGAAATCTCCGTGTTCGCTGCCCATTGGATGTTTTACCTTTTGTTTACTTCACGTCCTGCCACGCATCCTCGTGCTTGACGCTCTTTAACGTCGTCATTCTTGTTTAAGCAGCACCGCACGTGCACTCTGGTATTTCTCCTTTTGTTTTTTTTTTTCCGTGACGCGCACTTTTCGAAGGCGCGCACTTTGAACGCGCACCACACATCACACTCCCCCGTTAGCTCGGGTCCGTGGTGTCGCTACGCACCAAACGGCTACTTACGCAGACGTCCCTGCGGGGGTATATATATATATATATATATATATTATATATATATATATATATATATATATATATATATATATATATATTATATATATATATATATATATATGTATATATATATAATATTGTCACGTTCAAGGTAAGCTTGCAGGCCGCTGTGATAGCTCAGTGGTTAGAGCATCGAACGCGTTATTCGAAGGTAACCTTGCGTAGTACTGTTGTCGAGCTAGGCCAAAAAGCGGCTGAGTGCCGACTTTTTCATCCTCTTTCACATGAAGCCACTCGAAACCATGCGGCATTAGTCCCCCCTGTAGAAAAAAGGACGAGCCGCCGTGCCGATGGCGAAGCCCACCCATCCACCTCTTCTTTATACCGAATGCTTGTGCAATCTCCTAATGATGTTAGCGACTATCTCCCTCGTTTACACAATGTTTAACATCCCACGCGCCCACGCATTAACAATTGTCAATGAAGAACAATACGACACACCAAGTTCGAAGCACACGCTGCTCAAGGGTACTTGTATAAGTCCAGGTCAGTCCACGTGGGAAAATCCGTGATACCCAACCGTGTCTGCATTTCCAGTGGTGCTTTCGGCGCTTGTTCCACACTCATACTTCTGAACGTGTTGACCTTGATGAGTCTTCATTGTCGCCGAGCAAGTTTCCTTGGCACGAAGGTTTGCAGATAAGACTCTTTCAGAAAGATCTCGTGTAGCTATACTTGAATAATCTTTTTCGTTTGCTTTCTGTTCGTTGCTGCATTTATTTTGTAACCCTTCTTCTTCCGCCTTCGTCTGGTCTCTTTCATTCGCCGATGTTGCGCTGAGTCAGCATTTATAAACTTTGAGGAACCAAGATGTGCCTTGCACACTCTCTTGAATATTAACTTCCGTAGCTTTTTCGAACCTAAGCTTTCAGCAGCGCAAGGGGCTGACTTTTGTGTCGTCGTGGCCTTTTGTTTCTTTCTTCTGTTTCCTGTTGCTTTAAGACTTGGTCATGATTTCCCTTCATCAGGCACTTGGATGCCGAGCAATGAAGACTTTATAACGTCCGAATCTGCCAGATTTCGCTTCAACGCAATACTAATATCTAGTGAATGGCCTTTTAGATCTACAAAGTCTTCCTCCACCTCAATTATAGGAATGCTTTCCACTTCGAACACTGCAGTTGTTGTAGACTTCTTGTCTGATGGGTGTAGCACGTTGATGAGATATATAACAGCGTGGAATGGGCCTTCACTGTAGTTGAAATTCTAGCTTGTGTGCCGCCATTCGCCCCTCTATTTGTCCTGTGGTACACTCATCCAAGTTCTTTGGGACAAGATGACTGTTGAAGACGTAACTGTTAGATCTCGGTGATATTGTAGGAGAAAGTACTTTCTTCTGTGCCTCCGTTATCAAACGTTTTCGTATTAAGTCTAGGTGCGTCTGCCGAGCCTTCATTGTATCTGCGGTCTTATATTCTGCTCTAACTCTTGCTAGAATAATCTAGTGCTCGTAAATGTGAGCTTCCTCCATGTCTGCTTCCAAATGCTCGGTGTCAACAGTGCTTTCAATCTCCTCATCAATTCCTTTGAGAAGCTCGTACCATTCAGTCAAAATTTGGTGAAACTTTTTCATCTCCCATATTGATGGGTGGTCCATATGCCGAAGGTGTTCGATATCTGCGATGACCTGCATGACGGCCTTGCGTGTTTGAATTTGCCTTTCGTAGAGGGCGTTCATGACCCGGTTCAGTGTCGGAAACGGGAGAAATCACTGGTCGGCCGGGTCTTGAGGCGAAGTTGGGGTTAACACGGTATCCATCGCGGAAGGTTCGCATAACGAAGATGCAGGAATCATTGAGATGTTATCCTTTACAATCTTAATCACTGGTAGGGTTAGGCCTGGCACGTCAGCTTTACCCACGGTGACTTCACAATAGTCCTTGAGGCTACGACTGCAGTCGAATTTAGTGAAGTCCGCTCCGTCTCACCTCCAACGGTCCTTCCTCTCGGGGTTCGCGGTGCCAAAATGTAGAGAAAAGGACGAGCCACCATACTCATGGCAAAGCCCACCCACTTATTCAAAGGGGTTGTGCCCTCTTTGAAAAGCATCGACGCGAAGCTTGTAAATAATAAAAAAAACATAAGTACAACACGCAATGACACAGGTAATCAGAGAGGGGGGAATGAACAACAAGAGAGAAGGCAGGGAGGTTAACCAGGCACATGCCCGGTTTGCTACCCTACACTGAGGGAATGGGAAGGGGGCATAAAGATGAGAGAGAAGGGAAAGAGAAGAAAAAGAGAGAGAGAAAAAAAGAGGATTGTCAGTCAATCGGCTAGCGCGTATGCAGCGGTGGCACTACACAAAAGTTAAAGGTTGTCTCGTAAGCCTGTAGTCCTCAAAAAGCACAAGACAGCTTTGACTACTTTCTGAGCCGACGAAAGTCGAGGACGGTGTTTCAGTAGCATCTGCATAGAGAGTGGCCGATCGTCCAATTGTCGCAATGTGTTCGAAAGCTTCTGTCTTTCGGAGGCAAATCGAGGCCAATGGCATATCCGATGGTCCATATCTTCTTTGGTGGAGCAGACGTCGCATTCCGCATTGTCGGTCAATCCGATGAGGGTTCTATATGCTTTTGTGAAGGCAACCCACACCAAAGGCGACAAAGAAGTGAAGCTTCACGTCGACGAAGTCCGGATGGTGGTCGAAGTTCCAGTGGTCTAGTGGCTAAGGCACTCGGCTGCTGACCCGCATGGCGCGGGTTTGAATCCCGGCTGCGGCGGCTGCATTTCCGATGGAGGCGGAAATGTTGTAGGCCCGTGTGCTCAGATTTGGGTGCACGTTAAAGAACCCCAGGTGGTCGAAATTTCCGGAGCCCTCCACTACGGCGTCTCTCATAATCATGAAGTGGGTTTGGGACGTTAAACCCCACATATCAATCAATTAATCGAAGTTCCAGTCGAGGGTTTATTTGGTAGGGTTTCGTTTGTCTTATGTTTGGGGTGTTTCACTCCTGCAGACAGAGACTACGTACCAGGTGACGAAGTTGCTTTGCAGCGTCAGTCCTTGACAAAAGAATCGGAAAGATGTGCTCTTGAGCCGCGTTGTCTGCAAAATCATTGCCACTGATCCCACAATGGCCAGGAAGCCACTGAAACTTGACCTCGTGGCCTGTTTCTGTGACGTGGTGAGGAAGCTTGACAACTTCGTAAGTTAATTGTTCATGGCAACCTCTTCGAAGGACTGACTGCATGCTCTGTAGGGCCGGTTTCGAGTCGGAAAACACAGCCCATTTACTCGGTCTCTGAGATTTGATGTACTCTACACTCTAAAAAAAGAGTGAGTAAAAAGGGTGTCTTTTTGTCCCACAACAATAATCGTCATCTATATTGCGTTCCATCCTTGCGCTATTGCCCCGTGCCCGGTACATTCCGGTCACGATCGAGATGCCTATTATCAGGGTTACATTGCATTCTCGATAGGAAAGTGGCCAGCGCCGAGTTTTCAAGAAAGGAAGCGCACGCAAGCCTGATGATGATTATTGTTGTGGGACAAAAAGACACCATTTTTACTCGATATTTTTTATAGTGTAGGGCGCCACGTAAAACCGCAAGTTCTGCTGCCATAGACGTAGTGATGTGTGACAGCTTGATTCGCAGAATGATTCCTCTAGCTGGAATCACCACCGCACCGTCAGAACCAGACGCTGTGGTTGAGGCATCGGTGTAATGTGCACGTAGTTATTGTACATTTCGTGCAGAAGGTTCAAGTTCAATTGTTTTAGGGCTGATGAAGGCAAATTTGATTTTTTCTGTATTCTTGGAATTGAAACACGTACTTGCGGAAGTGTCAGGCACCACGGATGATACACCAGTTTCTCAGCAGGCGTAAAACCTGACGTAAACAACGCACGATGTGCACAGACAATCGCACTCAATTTCGTGCGGGGCCTCTCAGTAGCGAGGGTTGCCAAGTGGTGGGAAGGATTCCTAGCATGTTGCCTGAGGTACGTACAAATCGTTTCAATAGTGATGTGCGTCATGATCGAGTAGTCCTGTGTAATGGCAATTGTTTCAGCTGTTGATGCGCAGCGGGGTAAACCAAGGCATATACTAAGCGCCTGGGCTTGAATATTTCGGATTGTGCACAGGTTCGTTTTGCACGTGTTAGATATAACGCAGGAATCCAATAAATACCTTGTACAGCTGTAACATATACTCGACCGACATTCCCCAACTTTTCCCGGCAAGAAACCTGAATAAGTGACAAATAGCAGTCAGCCGCTTTTTCACGTAGTTTACGGGTGGTGTCCAAGACAGGTTTCGGTCGATTACGACTCCCAAGAACCTGTTACTCCGGCTGCATGACACCAACTGCCCGTTAATTGATATGCCGTAAGCGGACATTGGTTTTCTGGTGACAGCCACGACTGCACACTTCCCACTTGCGATTTCGAGCCCTTGTTCGCGTAGGTGGTGCGATACCACTGATGCTGCCTTCTGAAGTCGAGCGCGAAGTTGAAGTAAAGTCACACCTTATGTTCACACACAGATGTCATCCGCATAAATGGAAAGTTGTACACTGCTTGGTTGCTTGCCAACTAGTCCAATGAGTGTTAGGTTGAACAGCGTCGGGCTTAGCACTCCGCCTTGCGGGACTCCTAGGCTGCAGTAACACTCGGGTGTCGGGCCATTCTCTGTCTGCACGTGAAATGATCTATTCTGTAGGTAGCTTTGAACCCACGCATATATCCTGCCACCGAGTCCCACTCTCTAGTGCGCTGAGAATGGCTTCGTGGGTGACATTGTCGTATGCCCCTTTAACGCCAAGAAACATAGCAGCAGATAACCGTTTGCAGGCCTTCTGGTGTTCTACATATGTCACCAAGTCAACTACATTGTCAATTGATGAGCGTCCTCGTCTGAACCCGGACATGGCATCTAGATATATTTCGTAAAACTTTAGGTACCATTCCAGACACGTTAAAATCATCCTTTCCATAACTTTTCCCGCACAACTCGCGAGGGCAATCGGGCGGTAAGAGGAAATGTCCAAAGATGACTTGCCGACTTTGAGAAGTGGAATCAGGCGACTTGACTTCCATTCCTGTGGAACCATGCTAGTTTGCCAGGAGTCGTTGTACAGCAGCAAGAGTGCCTTCCGAGCTTGATCTTCTAGGCGACACAGAGCGCGGGAAGTGATGCCGTCAGGTCCTGGCGCTGAAGAAGTCTACACAAAGCAAGCGCAGCTTTTAGTTCGTCCATTGAAAATGAAATCTCCATTCGGGGATCACGTGAGGACACAGTAAAGTTGGGCGTCTTCGTCCCAGTTGAATTTGCCCCGCAGGCAGTCCTTCGACAGAAAGAATCTGCGACATCAATCTCTTCGCAGCGTAAGTGAAGTGCCAAAAATTTTAATGGGTAGCGCTGAGTAATGGTTGTACAAAGACCCCGGACAGTTCTTCAGGTTAGTGACAGAGGCTTTCTGGGATCCAAAGACTCGCAAAAAGATACCCATCGTTGCTTGTCCAACTTGTCCTTATGACGCTGTACTTTCTTTTGTGGGCGTCTGGCCACTCTCAGATCATCAAGTGACTACGTGCGTCTATAACGTCGTTCTGCACGACGACGAATCGCTCGGAGTTCCTCGAGATCAATGTCCATATCAGTGCGTGATGAGCTCACCGGTAGCGAACTGGTGGTTGACTGTAGGGCACTTTTTATTGCTTCCTCAAGGTTGAAGGGTGAGGCGCCAACACAGTCTTACATAATTAACTTGTATTTTTGCCAATTGGTGCACTGGACGGCCCTGGAGGGCTTGAGACTTGGAAAGCCGACAATCCTCAGGTATGTTGGGATGTGGTCACTACCCCTTGTTTCCAAGTCCGAAAACCAGTGCACTATGCTGGCGAACGAGCGTGAGGTGAAAGTGAGGTCCAGGAAACTGCTATAGGCCGATCCGCGCAGATAAGTAGGGCTGCCGTCATTCACGAGGATAAGTTTCCATTCAGAAGCTAAAGACACTGACTGTCTACCTCTAGTGTTGACCCTGGAGCTTCTCCATGAGTAGTGGTGGGCATTGAAGTCACCACTTATCACCCATGGCTGGAGAGTTGAATTCAAAATTCCGCGCAAGCGCTCATGGTCTAGACGACTTGGTGGAGGTAAGTAGGCTCCGATGATGGTGAATGTGGTCTTCTTGTTTTTTACTGTTAGGCAAACGTACTGGTTTTCTTCGTCAGGGGGTACAGGGTGATGAACATAAGTTAAGTCGCGCCGTATGAACACCACGACCTTGCTGCGCCCTCCGTGAGTAGAAGACATAAAGCACTCATATCCAGACAGTCTCATGTGAGCTGACAGGTTCAGTTCACAAATTACAATTACGAAGAACTGGTTCGTGAATACCTGTTGCCGGAAATCGGACATACGCGCCCTATGTCCTCTGGCATTCCACTGAAGGACAGATGCGTTTTGACCTCCTCTCGAAAGGATAACATGTTGTGGGCCATCGTTTTATCTTAGAGCTTCAAGCACCGGACTCAAAGTGTCCAGCACCTGGAGTGCGCTCTGCGCTGACGGGGTGTTCATGTTGCTTAGGAGCATGCGCATTTCGCTCATAAGGGTCTGCAACATGTTAATGACCTGGCCATCCTCAGTTGTCTTTTCATCAGTGGTTCGTGATGGCATCGAGGTTGGTGGGATTCAATGCACCTCTGAAACAGGCTGTGTTCGTGGAAGTGATGGCCACTCTTCACGAGGTGGGAGTCTTGACCCTGATTCTGTTTTCGGTGTATTTGTCTTCGCAGAGCTTGATGATGGGGCGCCAGTTCTTTTTGCTTGAGATGACGTGTCTTTATCGGCAGATGTCACATTTCATGATGATCTGTGGTGACGCCGACGTCGCCTGACAGTAGCAGCGGCTTCTCCGTGCGTTGAATTGTTGCGCACTATGCGTTTCAGTACTGCGCGTTTATTTCGCAATCGTGGGCAATCTTTAGACGACGATTTATGAGCGCCGTGGCAGTTGGAGCATTTGAACGCACTTGCGTGGCAGGTGTTTTCTGAATAAGGTTCGGCAAACCGCGGGCACACGACATTGCTGGTACATACTCCTTTTACATGTCCCATCTTGAAACATCTGAAGCATTGTAGGGGCTTCGGTATGTATGGACGGACCTGGTAATGAATGTGGCCAACTTTGACGTGTGGGGGAAGACTGTCTCCCTCAAAAACAATCTTCAGGCAACGTGGCTGACCAAGCCTTGCGATGTGCTTGATGAGAATGTCGTCTGTAGTTGGCTTTATCAAGATTGAAAAATGGTCAGTGGGAATGGAAATGTCCACGTCATAAATGACGCCAACACTGCCCTTACAGTCAGTGGGGATCACTGATTTAACTGTGACTCTGTCGATTTCCGAGATGTTCTGTAGGCTTTGCAGCGCACTACGGTGTAGAACATCAACTGCCAGAACATTCTTCCGTGAGCTGATCCGGACGTTTTTAATCTTATTTGGAGCAAGTCCTTAGAGGTATGCAGAGAGGACTTGCCTGTTAAGCCGCCGTAGGTTGGCTGAAGGGTCCACAGCCATGAAGAGTATAGTGTGTGGCCAACGCTGCGCGGTAGCCTGCACGGTGGACAGACTCGCCGTCGACGATGTTCGTAGCAGTCTCCTTTTTGCATTGCGGCTCATGACGACTGCGTAGTCATCATCCGATGACATGGAGCCGTCGGAGTAGAGCTCCGTTGCCTCGCTGTCTGTGCCACTTGAGGTGGTCCCACGTTTCCTAGCCGCTGCCAGACGTAGCGGTTGTCCACCTAAAAAATCCTGAGAGTCTTCTTCATCCATACTTGCAAGGAGGTAACGGTAGCTCAGAGAATTTGGGGTAAAACAAATAGAAAATTTGAGACAAAGGTACAAGCTTTCTATTAATTTTTCATTTATTTATTTTATTGACAAAATACTGTCAAAACTCCTTGAGGGTTATTACAGGAGTGGAAAAGATACAAACTTTTTACAAGCAAGGCAATGCAGTGGCAATAAAAGAAGGGTACATGAGAAACGAACACAAGAATAATGACATCATGACGTGCAAGCGTCGCGATCATGGTACTAACTAATGCAGACATCATACAGGAATAACAATACATCGCCTACAACCAAATGATAAAAAGTTATACAAATTGTTAGATTGTGGATGATTTCACCCGTATGCAATTAGGTTAGCACATAGAACTTGGGGGCACCGACATGACATTTCCAACTCCTTCTAGAAATTTTTGCAGTGTTGGCTGTGCTACAGTGGCTGAATCAAGCGCATTCCACTCTCTTATCACGCGAGGGAAAAATGAAAACCTGAAGGTATTGTTACGGCACAAATATTCTTCGAAGATCAGCTCGTGTTTTTGGCGCACTTTCCCTTTTGCTTTTATAGTAGCGAAGGCGGAGGCATTAGTTTAAAGTGGCCGTTCAACAATTGGTAAAAGAACTTCAACCGATGTATTTTTGCTTTATCGCAAAGCGTAGGTAGATCTTCTTGGAGGAGAAGCTCTGAAAATGAATCCGTTCGCTTATAATGGTTAAAGATAAATTTTACCGCCTTGCGCTCCACGCTCTCGAGCAAAGCTATGTCAGAATTTGTTGAAGAAAGTCACACTATATTCGCATATTCTAGCATAGGTCTTATAAAGGTAATGTAGGATAAGCGCTTTCTATCTGTGGTAGCGTAGCGTAGGGTTTGTTTTAGAAAAAAAAAACAACTTGTTCATTGCTTTTTTCGTCACTTGTACATGCGCAGTCCATTTGAGGTGAGATGATATTAGAAGTCCTACTTATTTATACTGGGTTGCTGTGCGAAGGGTGACACCATTAAGCGAGTATGGAAATAATAGCTTGCTTTTCTTTCCGCTTACGTTCATCACGACCATTTTTTCAGAATTATTTACCATCTGCCAATCTTGGCACCACTGCGCTACGTTGTTTAGGGATCTGTTAAGGGCGACCTGATCGTCAATGTGTTTGATTTCACTGTAAATCATGCAGTCATCTGCAAACAGTCTAATTTTAACGTTTACTGATTCAACAATGTCATCAATGAATAACAGGAACAAGAGCGGAGCGAGAACAGATCCCTGTCGAACGTCCGAAAGGACTTTAACAGTGTCAGAATTCTGTCCATTATAGTGCACAAACTGGTGGCGGTATGAAAGGTAATCACTAATCTATTTAACTATTGCACCATTGCCTAGTTTTTCTATGAGTTTAGTGATGAGTTTAGAGTGAGACACACGGTCGAAGGCCTTAGAAAAATCTAAAAAATACATCAATTTGCGATTGTTCGTTTATTGCCAGCCCGTAATCATGTATAGCCTCTGCGAGCTAATTGAAAGTAGATAGCCCACTTCTGAACCCATGCTGAGAAAGAAAGATGAGGTTGTTTTCTTCTACATGCTTGGTTATTAACTTTAAGATAACATGCTCAAGAATTTCGCAACTAGTGCAAGTTGAAGAAATTGGCCGGTAGTTCGATGGAATAGAAGTATTACCAGATTTGTGCACTGGCACAACTTTCGCTGCTTTTCACTCCGCCAAAAGACGGCAATCACTAGTTGACTTTGTAAATATCAGATGCAGGTACTTGCTAATGGGGTCAGCATGCCGTTTAAGGAAGGTGTTTGGTATTTCGTCTGGGCCACTACTTTTCTTTTCGTCAAGATCTAATAGCAGTGAAAGAATGCCAGGTGCTGTCATATTTAACGACGGAAGTGATCTGCCATGGTCAACGTGACGGGAACCCTGTGCAATCTTGCCCCGCCGCGGTGGTCTAGTGGCTAAGGTACTCGGCTGCTGACCCGCAGGTCGCGGGTTCGAATCTCGGCTGCGGCGGCTACATTTTCGATGGAGGCGAAAATGTTGTAGGCCCGTGTGCTCAGATTTGGGTGCACGTTAAAGAACCCCAGGTGGTCGAAATTTCCGGAGCCCTCCACTACGGCGTCTCTCATAATCATATCGTGGTTTTGGGACGTTAAACCACACAAATCTATCTAATCCTGTGCAATCTTTCCGAGGTTATCAGTGCTAAAAACAGAGTAGAAGTACGAATTGAAATTATTCGCCTTTATCTTGCACTCTTCAGCTGGAAACACTGATAATGTCGACCGTTTTACGCTTATGTAACGCTAGAATTTATCGGGTGCGCTTCAGATAAACTTTTGTAGGGTGTGTCCATAAAAATGCCGTTAGGGTCTCGTATCTTTTCTTTTAAGGTCAATGTTAGTCTTGCTATTTGTGAGCTAGCGCTTTCAAGCGTTTTTTGCCTTCCTTACTTGCTTGATTTCGCGCCTAAGGTGAATTATGTCGCGGGTAACCAATGGGTTGTGCTTTCTTGTAACCAGTTTTTGTTTGGGAATAAAGTTCGAAACACAATGCATGATATGATGCTTATACTGTGGTCCACGCTTCATATATGCTCGCGTTTTTATCTGCACATAGCTCAGAAAAGTCGGGATACTCGTGGGATAGGTAGTTCATTATTGCCACGTTATTAGCTTCATTGAAAGAGGGCACATAATTTACTGGGCCAGATTGCCGTATTGGAGTTGCTAAAGGATAAGTGCACAGAACTATTTTATGATCCGATATGCCGTCAATTGTTTCAACACTTGCACCATCGGTGGAAAGATGATCACTTGCAAATACAAGGTCTAACACTGAGTGCGACTGTCCTTGCATTCGTGTATTTTCTACAACAAGCTGAGTTAGATTGAAAGCAAATAAGAATTCGATGACTATATTATTCGACAGGGGGCCTAGACCTAATGAGGACCAATTTACATCAGGTAGGTTGAAGTCACCCGCCATGACAATCCTGCCACTGAGCGTATGCAAATTCATATAATTCATAAGGGGGTTTAGGTACGTCGCATCACAATTCGGGGGCCTGTAAACGGCGCCAACATTCACATAGCCGTCGTTCTGGAGAAGCTTACACCAAACTGCTTCGACACTGTTCACCTCTGGCATGACTGTGTAAGCAATTCCCTGCCGTAAAACAATTGCTACTCCGCCGCCTCTAGTGTCCCTATCTTTGCGGACAATTGTGTAGCTCGGTGGCACAATTTCATGGTAATAGATATTTGAATGTAGCCAAGTTTCACTCACAGTAACAATATCAGGTTTTTCGGCCAATAAGACAGCTTCAGATTGTTCTGCCTTGTTCGCAAGACTTCACGCGTTAACATTTAGAAGGGTCATGGGCATTGTCGTCGGGAAGACTGCGCCGTTGGTAGTTGCTCTTCGTTTCTTTATTTACTTCTACGATATTTTCACTGTCTTCATCCCAAGTAAAAAGATGACCGTTTATCTGAACTCTGTCAAATCTAAGCCTTACCCTTTCCCCTCTATCGCGGTTTTCTTTCGTGACTTTCCACAGCTTTCTTCTAGTTTCACGCACGCCAATCGAGTAATCCTCGCTTATTGAATAAGCGCTCCCTTTGAGTTTGGAAAAAGACTGGAGTATTTTAACTTTGTCCTGATGGTCGAGCAACTTGAGAATTATTGGAATGTTTTTCGGATCGCCTTCTCTAGTTCTACCAAGACGGTGAATACGTTTAATGCCTGCAGCCTTTACGTCTAGGGTATCTTCAAATATTTTCTTTGATACGAGGTTATGAAGCTCTTGAAAGGACTGGTTTTGTTTTTCCTCAATTCTGTACACAATCAGGTTCGACCTGCGACTTCTGTTCTTTAGTTTTTTGATTTTCCTGCTCATGCCTTTGATGTTGTTTTCTAGGTCCACTATTCGCTTTACGCAATCAGAAACTTGCTTTTTCATTCCACTAAATTTTTTCAAGTTTCTTATCAATTGCAGTTAGTTTCTGATTTGTGACGGATATCTCTTTCTTGATTTCCTTTATGTCATCTGCGATTGCCTTTAGTTGCTTTGACCGATCGCATTCTGTAGGCCCTGGATTAGTTTCTACGTCACCACTAAGTATTAACAGGTACCGAAGAGAATTAGTCACGTTAGTGAGCATTTCGCACATTGACCATGGGCATGGCAGCAAGAATAAGCAAACGTTATAGCTACTGTAACACTTTCCGTATCGTTTGCTCACCTGTACGAAAAACATGATCGGGTTTGAAGACCGTATCATGGCGTCGCCACCATGCCCACTGTCAGGTGCCGCGCTGAAGAGCCGTTTTATAGTCCCGTTGACAGATGCATCCCTTAGCGCCCCTGGTGCATCCGATGACGTCATTTTTGCTCCTCCGGGAACGATGTTTAGCCGATGAAAGACCACGGGCATCGGCTTCTCTTGATCGGTGACCAAGAACATAGCTGTCGATGAAGGGCCGTTGTTCATTGGTGATAGCCATGCTGGGACAAACAGCAATCCAAGCAGAATCTGTACGAAAAACATGATTGGGTTTGAAGACCGTATCATGGCATCGCCACCCTGCCCACTCTTCGTCAGACACTTCGTCGTCGTATCAGAGAATCAGGGGGTATTAGGGAAAACAAAGAGGGTGCACCACTACCTGCACTATGCGCAAACATGAAAACACCAATGGACAAGTATAAAAAGAAAGTACCAACACATGAGGTCACTGTCACACGTTAACAAACTAACTCGCAAGCACAGAGGCTTCTCTTTTTAGTACGACTTGAGTCGTATGACATGAAAAGTTTTGTGTCTCGACGTGAAAACACTGTGCCGTCCAGAAGCACTTCGTATGTAAGGTCACTCACACGTCGTATAACCTTGTATGGTCAGAAATAATGGCTCAGAAGCGTTTCAGCCTAGCCTGGTCATTGGATAGGAGTCCAAACTCACACTCGTTCGCCAGGGTGGTATACGACGTTTCGACGGCGAAGGTTGTAACGTCGCGAATCTGCGTATTGTTGGTGACAGATGGTTACGCGAGCCAGTCGACGAGCCTCTTCGGCGTGCTACGTGTATTGCTCGGCTTCTGGAGCAAGCGCATCGCTTTTATCACATGGCAGGATAGCGTTCAGCATCGTTTGTACGTTGCGCCCATAAACAAGGCGGAAAGGTGCAAATCGAGTTGTTTCCTGCATTGCTGTATTGTACGCGAACGTGACGTATGGCAGAATATTGTCCCAGGTTTTGTGCTGCACATCCATGTACATGACAACATAACCGCTATGGTCTGGATGAGCCTTTCCGTAAGTGCATTAGTTTGTGTGTGGTAAGCCACTGTTGTTCGTTGGCTTGTGCAACTCAGTTTGAAAATGTTCTCCAGCATGTGTGCCGTAAATGGCGTTCCTCTATTCGTGTTCACACATGACGGCGCGCCATGCCGTAAGACGATGTGGTGCACGAAGAACTTCGCGACTTCAGACGCCATGCCACAGAGTGACGCCTTTGTCTCAGCATACCGGGTCAAGTAGTTGGTCGCCACTATAATCCATTTTTTTTCCAGTAGCCGACAAAGGGGAGGGCCCAGAAGGTCCATTTCCACAAGGTAGAAAGGTGTTCGTGGTGGTGGAATAGGTTATAGAAATACCGCAGGTTTCACAGGTGGCGTCTTGCGACACTGGCGCTCGTGGCAGCTTTGCACGTAGCGATGTACACAGGTAGAAAGCCGTGGCTAATAGTACTGCTGGCGCACTCTGGCGAGAGTCCGCAAGTAGCCCAAGTGTCCTGACGTGGGCTCGTCGTAGCATGCGACGAAGATGTCATCCCGCATGTCGGCTGGTACAACGAGGAGGAGGACTTTGTTGCTACCTCCAGCATTTTTTTTTGTAAAGGATGCATCTCCTTAGGCCAAAGGACGACAGTTCGCGAGCAATGCGCCGAGGAAAGTGAGAATTTCGGCCTTCTAAGGAATTGATAATAGGGCCCGATTCCGAATCTGCTTGCTGTCTAGACATAAATTCAGAATCACTCATGGCTCAAGAAAGTCATCAGCATACTCCGAGTTCGTATCGAGATGTCCTACAAGTGCTCGAAAAAAATGCGTCGGCATTTTCGTGCTTGTGCCCAGTTCTATAAACAGTCGTGATGTCAAGCTCTTGCGAGTGTAAACTCCACCGAGCGAGACGACCAGATGGATCGCGGAGATTCACCAGCCAACACAGTGAATGGTGATCGGTCACCACCTTGAAGGGACAGCCGTAGAGGTAGGATGGAAACTTTGCCGTTGCCCACACGACTTTGAGGCATTCCTTCTCCGTAGTAGAGTAGTTGGCCTAGACTCGAGAGAGAGCACGACTTGCGTAAGCTATGACATGTCTAACCACGTTGTGTCGTTGCACAAGGACAACACCAAGTCCCACGTTGCTCGCATCTGTGTGACCTTCAGTATAAGCGCCCTCACCAAAATGCGCAAGAACAGGTGCTGCTCCTTTCGCTGTCGTAACTCTGCGAAAGCTGCTTCTTGCTCTGTAGTCCAGGCAAACGGTACATCGTCTCGGGTGAGTCTCGTGAGTAGTTGGGATATCGTCGAGAAGTTGGTAATGAATCAGCGATAATAAGCATACAAGTGGAGGAAACGCTGCGCTGCTTTTTGTCTTACGGAACAGGGAAGGTGGTGACTGCTGCAGTTTTGTGTGGGTCAGGCCAAACTCCATCCGCGCTCACGACATGTCCCAGAAATGTCAGCTCAACATTGCCAAAATGACACTTCTGGAGTTTTAGCGAGAGGGCGGCTGAACGGATAGCTTCCAGAATCTTTCTTGGGCGCTTCAGATGTTCTTCGAAACTCTCCGAGAAGATGACCTCATCGTCAAGACATACAAGGCAGCTTTGTCCACTTCAAGCCGGCGAGAATGGTATCCATCATTTGATGGAAGGCTGCTGGAGCCGAACAGAGGCCAAAAAAATTGCCCGCAGCTTCCCTCGGGGGAAAACTGAGGAGGATGCGGACCATATAATTGGTTAACGGGGTGTTAAAGTGCGACTTACTTGGGTCGATGGCTAAATTGGTTAACGTGGTTGTGAAATGGGTTGTTAAATTGCGACTTACTTGGGTCGATGGCTAAATTGGTTAACGTGGTTGTAGGAGGGGGTGTTAAATGAGTGAACACGTACACACGTATGCGAAAGGGCGGCGCTGGTCGAAGGGACGTCGATCATTGTGTTTGTGGATTCGTTGGAATTCATTTCACCGCGACCTTGGACGTCGACGCGCCGTACAAACCAACCGACGAGCGGCAACTGAGCGAGCGAGCGCCGACCTTGAGTATATATAAAGCACGACGGCGCATGCACTGTCAGCTGTTGAATGTTCTCGAAGCGCGACGCCACATGCGCGTCCACTGGAGAATCAGGAGAATTGTAGATGTCGAACGCGGTGTGAAGAGGAGGAAGGGTGCACAGATGGTGGAGGAGTGAAGCGCGCGCGGTGTGTAGAGGAGGAAGGGATGCACAGATGGTGGAAGAGTGGGCGACGGCGCGACGGCGCATGCGCGCACGTCAGCTGTCGAATGTTCGAGAAGCGGTGCGGACGGCGCACTACAAGGCGCGAGTATAAGATGCTCCGCATCTAAAAGGAAGAACTTGGAATGCATAAAGCCCATTGGTAGTTACAAGCGCTGTCTTCTCTCGGTCTCGCTCATCGACCTTTATCTGCCATTAGCCGCTCTTACAATCGATCGATGAAAAATACTTCGCGTGTCGCAGCCTGTCGAGAGAACCATCAACCCGTGGAAGTGGGTAAACGTATTTCTTGGAAATGCTACTGAGCTTTCGGTAATCAATACATAATCGCAGCGTTCCGTCTTTCTTCTTTACTAGAATGACTTGCGAGGACTACGGGCTGCTGGATGGTTGTATCACACCATCGTCAAGCATCTACTTTACCTGCGTCTGTATAGCCTCGTGTTATTTAGCCAAAACACCGTAAGGTTGCTAGCGGATTGGGCGAACATCATCGTCAGTAACAATTCGGTGCTTCGTGGGGGGTGCTTGACCGACTCTAGATGAAGAGGCGAAGCAAGATTGAAAGTCCTTTAACAGGGTGTGAAGTGCGGCCCTCTTCTCGTTTAAAAGCTTTGAATTGACGTCGATGTGGTCATGAAACTTGTCTCCATCAACCGTTTCCTCGGATGCGATACACTCGATGACATTCGCTACACGGTCTCCAAAGGCCACGTTGGTGCCGCGGAAAAGATGTCGGTGCTCGAAGTTAAAACTTGTGACGAATATCTGTGACCGTCCGTCCTGCACACGCCCAATGCTTCGCACTGCACACACACCTTAAAGCGGCAAAGGGGGTACGTTGCTCTCAGCGACCACGTCATCGTATTCGAGGTCTTCACGGGTGACTTCTACGAAAGCAGTCACTCGGGGAGGCAGCGTTCCGCTTTCGTCGGCAACATGCCGTGCAGGTCTACGACGGTTATCGGCGCCTTAATCGGTTGCACGTTGCGTTGAGAAAGACACCATTCACTCGTGGAGATGTATGATCGCGCCGTTTTCTCAAAGAAAGTCCATACCAAGGATAAGCTGACGAGAACAGTCACGTAGTACGAGGCAGATGACCACAAATGCTGACTCGCGTATTTCCACTCTTGCGGTACAGCGACCCAATGGAGTAACAACGTGGCCTCCAGCCGTGCGAACACGCGTCTCATTCCAAAGTGTCATCAATTTCTCAAGACTGGTTTCCAATTTTCTGCCTATTAGAGAATAATCTGCACCTGTGTCCACCAATGCGCTGACATGAAGACCGTCTATCAGCACGGGAATGTCGAGCTCTCGGAGTCTAGGTCGCTGGGTTCAGACGCACAATCCAGCGTTTCTCTCTCACTGCACTCAGACGTCAATTCAATGTCTGCAGCGTTTTGTGCAAGCGTTGATGGGAGGTCTTTCACACTTTGAGTTCTAGCGACCTCGCCACCGAAGGTCACTGCCTTCAGTTTTTCCGCTTAGAGCTTGGGGAGCGTCCCCGTACCATCGTACCAAAACGTGGCCCAATGGCTGCGGGTCGCCGTGGAGATGGTGACCACGATTGACGCTGTGAGAAAAGTAGGTGTGGCTGCGCGAGGTGGTCCTCAATTTCTTTTGGCCTCTGATCAACTAGGGGACGAGGCGAATGAATACAGAAACCGCGCAGACCAAGTTGTCGGCACGGGCATTCTCGGTAGATGTGACCGGCTTCACCGCAAAGGGAGCAGGGGGATCTTCTATCCGATGTACACCAGATATAGGACTTCCGCGTAGGAGCACGGCGACCGTCGATGTTCAAACCAGCGTGTGCTGATTCAGTTGGAATTGGCGACATCGTCAGGATTTGGACTACAGGGCTTGAGACCAGCATTAAAGTGCGCAAGGCTTCGGCATATATGCGGTTCCAAACATCAGCGGACGTAGGAGGTGGTTGTATATTGATAGCCATCGGTTGACAGCGACGGCTGTGAAGCCCTTGCTGGACCACGAACCTGGATAATACTGGTGATGCTGCTTACCTTCAGATGTCTCGCCCCATGTAGTTTCACCATTTCCTCGCGGACGATGAAGTGAACAATTTCACGAATTCATTCAATGCTGTTGCTGCCGAAGGAGGCAGAACATTGAGGAGGTGATGCAGCATTCACTTGCTGGTCAAATAGGGCCGACCGCGCCGTTGATGAAGTACCTTCTGCATCGTAGTGGCTTCGGTCAGAAACTCCGCTACACTCTGCGGAGGACTCCGCACTAGACCAGCAAAAAGCTGCTCCTTGACGCCTCGCATCAAATAGCACAGTTTTTTTTTCTTCTTGCATTGCTGGGTCCGCTCGCCTGAAAAGCCGCGTCATGTCCTCCATGTACATGATGACAATCTCGTTAGGCATCTGGATGCGTGAGTGCAACTCACGTTCAGCACGTTAGGGGTGGTCTGGGCTTTGATAGGTCAGGTCCACAAGAGGCCATGCTGCAACTTGCGCCAGGTAATCAAGACATCACCTCTGTTCAGAAACCATGTGCGGGCACCGTGTTTTAAGCAGACGTACACCTTCAGGAGTTTGGCGGCTTCGTCCCAGTAGTTGACCGCTGCGACATGTTTGAACTTGCTCAGCCTGTCAACCACATCCCCAAACAGCTCTCCGTGAAAGGGACTAGGCCTCAGTGGGTTCTGGAGAGTGCAACAGATCGGCGTAGACTACTTAGGAGTTTCCATGGCACCTTGAGGTGAAGTCAAAGGCATTCTGTCGGCAAGCTGTTCTATTGTCTCTCATGGAAGGCCTCGTTGGCGGCGACTTGTTCTAAGAACTGGCGTGTCGACGAACAAACGGCTTGCGTTCCGGCTCCTGGGCGGGCTCTTGTGCATGGGGTGCGTCGTGAGTCGTCTTACCGAGCAGCTCCTCCAATCTTGTCACGTTCAAGGCAACCTTGCGTAGGGCTGCTTGTTGAGCTAGGCCAAGAAGAAGAAGAAGAAGAAGAAGAAGTGGAAGAAGAAGAAGAAGAAGAAGAAGAAGAAGAAGAAGAAGAAGAAGAAGAAGAAGAAGAAGAAGAAGAAGAAGAGGAAGAAGAAGAAGAAGAAGAAGAAGAAGATCCTTGTTATTCTGGCGCACGCCCACAAAGGGTGATCAGCCAAGAACCGGCTGGCATGGTCTTTAAGTAAAAGGCTTATGGTTTTACAAACGCAAAGTAATTTTGGAGTGAAAAAACAATATATATATATATATATATATATATATATATATATATTGTATATATATATATATATATATATATATATATATATATATATATATATATATATATATATATATATATATATATATATATATACATACATATATATATATATATATATATATATATATATATATATATATATATATATATATATATTTATATAAGGCACTCTAACATGGCAGTCGCTTTGTTTCAAAGATGTAGTCAAATACCGCAGAGCAGACGTCCCCATGGCTATAACCAAATTTAATGCTGCCAAATGATAAAATTACTGCCACATTTAATTTTAATCCTAATTTTTCTAGTGGAGCTACCAGGTATCTTTTCCGCTGATAAGAATATCGGCGACAAAATAAAAAGAAATAATCTCTCGTTTCCATTTCTTCGCAAACCTGATATAAAGGTGACACATTTAGACTAACTTTACGTAAATAATAATTTAGTTGTGAAATTTTACAACGCAATCTAGTATAAGTAACTTTCGTTTGCCGTGTTGTGCACCACTGTCTACTCCCTCAGCACCTTAGATGTGCAAAATCTCAAAGTTTATCCAGTGAGTAGGAGTTGATTTCATGCAAACAGAGGTTTATAAACCTTATTGCTGTCGCGTAAGCTGTATCAGGCAAAATTGAGATAAGGAGACCGCTAAGAGATGCTGTGGCTAGTGCATCCGCCATCTCATTGAGATATACGCCACGATGTTCTGGTCCCATAACAGCAGAAGTTTTTGCAAGTTTGTCGGTATGAGTTGTCGAAACATATGCATAAGTGCTAAATTGGCTCCCGAAGACAGGGCGGCGCATACTTAAAAAAATTTGTAAGTAAGACTGCTTCTGATTCGCCCAAAGGAAGTTTCCGTAGTGCCAGTACAATAGCAAATGATTCTGCTATGAATATTGGCATGTAATCTGGGACTCTAACTGAAAAAGACCTGTCAAGAGAACGTGAGAAGATACCTTCCCAAGCCTTTTTATTCGATATGGATGCATCAGTCGTGATTATGTTGTTCATGTTCACTTGTGCCAAGTAATCCTGAAGCTGATCAATTAAATATATAAATGACATTTTCTTCGCGTTAGAGGGATAAATATTCTCGAATTTTATCTGAAGGTCTTGATTGAAGTTACTTGTTAAGAAACTATGTTTGATTTTGACGTCCAATGGTTCTAGGAGCGATCGAACGAACGTGATCTGTAGGTAGAATTAAAGTAGACTTTAAGTCTTTTTGTAATCACTCTTAATTTACAAAAGAACCGATGTTATCAGTTAAAAATATCCTGGAAAAGTTAGCACCAAAGCTAATAAGAAGGTGGTCACTGTTTGTTGCGCTACCTAAAGTTTTACATGACAAAATTATAAGTGAGGAGCTGGAGGAGGTAAGATCTATAGCCGACTTAGATTGTTTCCTAACAAATGTCACAGTAGAGAAATGTACACGACATAATTGATAATCGACAGTACATTCCCACAAGCGCCTTCCACTTACATCAGTCTTGAAACCGCAAGAAACGTGGTGTGAATTGAAGTCACCAGTTAACACGAAATCTTTCCTGCAGGAAGCTAACATCGCATTTAAGCATCTTACGTCCTGTACTCCTGCCCGAAAGTATGCGTTAACAAAAGAAAAAGGGGAACATCCTGGCAATTTGATGTTTAATACTATGATTTCATAGTTGGTATCCATGAACAGGTAGTTCATCTTCGCTTTTATGCTAAATTTAGTTGATATAAAAACGGCAAGTCCACCACCTCTGCTAGGTCTGTCTAAACAAAATTAGCGATAATTTTTAAGTAAAATTTTTGTCCGTCTGTAAGCCAGGTAGCTTGTATAATAATATTATCTGGGGAAATTTTCGAAGAAATATGCAATATATCTGTGGTAGCCGACCGTATTGATGAACGATTCCACTGTAATACTTTTAAGGAGCCAATTTCGACACTATAAACCCGCCGCAGAGACTGCTTGATCCAAAAGATCTTTCTTCAAAAAGTCTTTTTTGGAGAAATTCTCAAAAATTTCTTTTTGATCAGTATTTTTTTTGATTTTGATTTCTGGGAAGATTTCTTCGACAGAGGATATCTGGCACGTTTCAAGGAATTTCGAGATTCCGCATCCATATCTGTGAAATCATCGATGTCATCTGATATAGGTTTTGGATCTTCCCGCAGTATCTTATTGAAAGGTCCTGCTTGAGGAGATGCGCATCGTGTAGGAGCTATTGGGCTTTCTGTTCCTGCACACCTTGAAACCTTCAAATCCTAAGAACTCTGTTTTTTCACAGACATGGAAGCAAGGATTTGGGTCAACTGAGATGTTAAGAATACAGCCACGGCTCAAATGATACTGTTGGCACTACGCTCTATCACCTGTTCCGTTACCTTCTCTATGGTCTCTGCTATAGATTTTGCTAATGATGCATTCGTCGCAGCGGCATTTCGTGCTGTTACGCTGGCTTAGCCTTTCGAGCGTTATTGTAATTCAGTCACAGCTTCCCTGCGGGAGCAACGCCTGCGTTCCACAATTTCCACTAGCCTAGCTTCTCGTTCTTTCGCCTCACAACCTAAAGAGTCTGCAGGATGCGCTTCATGACATAAACAGCACTTTACTTCCACAGAGTTGCACTTACGGCTGTCATGATTTTCTCCGCATATACGACATCTAGCAGTTCATCTGCACCCTTTTGCGCTTTGGCCATATCCTCAACAATTCAAGCACTGCAGTGGCTTAGGGTATAGAGGCTCGAACTTATAGATAAGAGGCCAAGCCCTAATTAATTCAGATGACCTCAGCGTTCACGCAAATGTTACTATCACCGATTCGGGGGTGAGTTCTTCTTGTCAACCAGACGCGTGCACCTGTATACTGACACTGCGCCAGATACCACAAATAATTTCAGAACTTCTGCAGGGGTCAGGCTCGTATCTACACCACTGACTATGCCTTTCGAGCATGCAAGATGCGCTGGAATAAACGGGCCCACAGGCTGCACTGCAAATTCGGAACAATCGAGAAGCTCTCGGGCACACTCCTGATCAGCAGAGCAGCACAAAATACCACCACCATTAAAATTCCGGACCTCGATGATCTTTTGAAAGTGTGATGTGGCTTTTTGAAGCTCCATTTGAATCACCTGCAGATTTTTCACAGGTATCGTACCTCCATTGGTCGGTACCAGTGCCACGGGGCCGTTGATAAACCCACTGCAAAAAAAATCAATCGGCCAATCTTTGGCCGGTATAGAAGCTAGCCAAGGGGAAGGCCCTTGGCCAGGCGAAGAAACTGACATCGACTTCGCTTGAGTCGCTTGAACTCAGATGATCAAATGGCACAAACCACAAACAACTGCGAAAATAGCACTCAAAACTACAAAGAAGCAATCGTTAAAGTCAAAAAAGGACACGAACATAATCGCGAGGTTTTGTTCTCGGGTCAAGAAGGATGAATGTTTGCGTAAAGCACGCAGGGCACGTCTAACAACCGAGTCACTCGGTTTTGCTCAGTAACAAGGTGCCAATGTGTACGTTAATGACCACCTCACACCCAACAACAAAAGATTGTTTGCACAAGCGCTCTCACTAAAGAGAGAAAAGCAATGGAAGTTTCTGTGGGTGGACAATGGTCGCATCAAGGTGCGAAAAACTGAGGACAGCCGAGTTCACGTCATCGCCAGCGTGCAGGACCTCTCAGTAATGAGAGAATAGCCACTGTTAATGACCAAAGCGACTGTTACCTAAAGAGAAAGATGGCAGACAAAGATTACGTCACACTCGAAAAATTAGGCACATTACTTTCCACGAAAAAGAATGGCTTGTCCTTCCTTCATCTCAACGCACAATCTGCGCGAAATAAAGAAGACCAAATAACCGCCCTTATTTCAACTATACGCTCTGACCCTCATATTCTTATGATGACGGAAACATGGTAAAGGGATGAATCTGAGGTTCTAAGATCACCCGGCTATGAAACCTTCTTTTTGAATCACCCAACAAAAGTAGGAGGTGGTGTTTTGATAATGGCTAAAAACTCAGTAAAATGTAGGCTGGTTCACGAGTTTTCGCATGTCACTAATGATTATGAAATATTGACTGTACAAAGTGACGGTTTTGTTTATGGTGTTTTATACCGCCCTCTTAGTGGTAACAAGTCGAACTTCTTAGTATTCTTAGATACATACTTGCGTTGGGTTGGAGACACTGGTAGTACACTAGTTCTTGCAGGTGATCTCAATATCGACGTTGCAAAGCCATCAGAAAGTCATTAGAACTTTGTCAAGTTATTGAATCCAATGGGTTTTCTAATGTTATCACCATCCCAACCCGCATTGACAAAAACACTGCGACATTAATAGATATGTTCATTACTAACATAGAAGCTTCGAAATGTTTGTCCAGCGTACTAAGCGCACCCATCAGTGACCAGCTTCCTATCTTTATGCTGATAAACGAAACCGTAAACTGTGCGCCAGCCCAACTCAGAGAACCGATAGTTATTCAAGATATTAATGAATATACACTGGCTGCATTTCGCAAGGAGATATCGTTAACCGATTGGTCAGGCGTGTATTGCGAGCAAGAACCTGAAGCCGCCTATGATATTTTCCATGACAAACTGATAAGGGTGTACAAGAAATGCTTTCCGTACAAACAGCTCAAGCATACGCGCAAAGCCAAAAAACCGCGGCTGACTAAAAGTTGTCTTAATGAAATAAAACGTAAAAATAAATTGTTCGAAAACTTCCTGAAAAACAAGAACGAAGAAACGCTTAAACGTTTCAAAGCCCAGCGAAATAAAGTAAACAGCCTGTTGCGTTACAAAAAGAGAACGTACTTAAACAGCATCTTCAACAAAGATGTAATGAATAAACAAGACTTGGCTTGGTCTAGACTAAACAAATTTCTTGGCCGTAACGGTGATGACTTCAGGCCTACTGAGCTTGTGATAGACGGTGACGTTATTTGTAAGGATGATTTAGCAAACTTATTCAATGACTATTTTGTATCTCTAGCAAAGGAACAGTAAAATTCAGCTTGTACCACATATTTGTCTGATAGTATCTCTGAGAGCGCGTTTTTGGCGCGAACAACAGCTGGTGAACTTTCATATGCTTTTTCGTCTGTGAAAAACAGCACGTGTTGTGACGCATATGACATACAGATTAAGCCCATCAAACACGTATTAGATATCATTGCTGAATTATTAGAGCATATCTTTAATCTTGCTTTTTCCACCGGAATTTTCCCACAAAAGTTACAAGTTGCAAAAGTGGCTGTGCTGTACAAAGGAGGAGATAAAAATGCACTAAACAATTACCGACCGATATCTATACTTCCAGTAATTTCAAAAGGTCTGGAAAAACTAATTCAAAAGCGTATGGTTTCTTTCCTAGATAAGCACCACATCATCACTCCTTCGCAGTTTGGTTTTATCAAAGGCCGTACGACTGAACATGCTCTTTTAGAACAGAAAGAATTTATACTAAATGCTTTTGAACGCGAACTACACACTTTAGGCATCTTCGTAGACTATTCAAAGGTGTTCGACACAATATATCACATTACGCTGCTAAAGAAATGTGCACACCATGGATTTCGAGGTGTTTTCTTACAACTCATTGAATTATACCTAACGTATCGGCAGCAGAAAGTAGTCGTCGGCAATTGTTCCTCCAATTTACTAAACATTTCAGCTGGTGTACCACAAGGTAGCATATTAGGGCCTCTGCTTTTTTGTATATACATAAATGATATTGTAAAAAATGACACGTCTGTAAAATGTCTTATATACGCTGATGATACAACCTTGCTTCTTACTGCTGAAAATTATACAAACTTAATTAATGACGCAAATGAGGTACTGGCGAAGTTGGCCACGTGGACATGCATTAACTGTTTAAAACTTAACACATCAAAAACAAAAGCTGTATATTTCAGGCCGAAAAATAAACAAACCCCTTGTCGTGTCCCATTAAAACTTGGCAGTTCAGAGCTTGAGATAGTACAGCGTATTAAGTGTCTGGGAATAATTTTCGATCAACACATGTCTTGGAATGCACACACTGAAAAACTATGTGGCAGTTTATCAAGGATTTCGGGCATATTATCCCGGGTGCGTTTCTCGCTACCTAAGGCAGTTAAACTTCTCATCTATATATCCCTGTTTTTATCTCACGTCAACTACTGTCATCTGGTTTGGGGTACGACAACTCTAACAAATATCCGCAAACTGCACGTCATACAGAAAAGGGCTGTTCGTGCCGTTGCAAATGCTCCATATCGCAGTCACACCACTCCCATATTTCACGACATGAAGCTGCTACCTCTACCTGAATACTACCGCGCAATGCTTGTGAAACGCTACCAGGCAGGATTAAAAGGCGACAACCTTTTAGGAACCATTGCCAACCTAAACCACCGCAAAGTTCTTTATAACACGCGTTTCAATCACACATGGCTTATCCCACGCACGCGCACTAACTACGGCAAAGAAATGCTGCGCTTCCTCCTGCCGTTTCACTTGAATGCCATATCGTCTTCCATTTGAGTGACTGTTCTGATTGTAAGTGTAGTAAGCGTATGGGCACATGCCCCATATTTTTTTTACTTTGGTGCTAATCTTGCGATCTTCTTTTCTTGCATCGTTACACTCTCTTATTGATATCGTATGTGTAAGGAAATAATTACGGTCATTTCTTTGAGTTTGTTACTTTTCAATCTTCATGCTTTATTATGCTTATGCTTTATTATGCTTATGCTTATTATACTTTATGCTTCATGCTTGTTCAGAGAGAGAGAGAGAGATAAATAGAGAGGAAAGGCAGGGAGGTTAACCAAGCTTGGCTCGGTTGGCTACCCTACACTTGGGGTGGGGGAAAAGGGGAATAATAGAACGAAAAGAGACAGAAAAGAACAGGAGTAAGAAAGAGAAGCATAAATAGTCAGATCGAAACTACACAGCACGGCCTCGCACAGTTCTTTCACAAGCGGTCGTGAAGTTTGGTGTTCCTTAAAAAGTACAAGAGGGCTTTCGTGGCTTTGCGCGTATGGGAAGCCGTCGGCCAAGGTCCCAGGATCTTCTCTTCTGTAAGCGGCCGTGAATCCAGCTGACAGAGCTTGGCTTCCATAATACGTCGTTCGGTCTGGTATGCTGGGCAATGACATAGAATGTGCTCAAGCGTTTCCTCGCGGGCGCAGATGTTGCATGCCGAAGTGCTCGCCATTCCAAGGAGACGAGAGTACGAATTCGTAAATGCCACGCCCAACCTCATGCGACACAGTAAAGTTTCAGCGCATCGTGGGAACCCGGATGGCAAACGAAGTTGCAAGTTTGGGTCGATCGAATACAGGTGCGTGTTGGAGAAACCCTGCGTATTCCATTGTAGGAGAGATATACGGCGAGCAAGTGGTTGTAGTAGCCTTGCAGCGTCCGTTCTCAAGAGTGGTATGGGCGTGCGCTGGTCTTGGTCATGAGCCGATCGAGCAGCTTCATCTGCGCGGTCATTGCCAACGATTCCGCAATGACTCGGCAACCACTGAAATACAATATCGTGACCTTCCGCGAGCGCTTCGTGGTAGTCGTGCCTTATCTGATATACTGATTGTTCATGTAGCCCGTGCTGCAGAACAAACCGTAGTGACTGTAAGGCTGACCTGGAGTCGCAAAAGATGGCCCATTGGTTAGGTCCCTGGTGAAGAATGTACTTTACTGCACCTTGAAGTGCTGCGAGCTCTGCTGCTGTCGACGTCGTGGTGTGAGAAAACTTTTACTGAAGCAACACATTTTCAGATGGAACAACCACTGCTCCTGTGGAGCTGTTGGAATTAGTGGAGCCATCGGTGTAAACATGTATGCGGTCGAAGTACCTTTCGTCCAACAGACGCAAAGTCAGTTGCTTCAGGGCTAGCGTTGACATGCGTGCCTTCTTAAAGATTCCAGGAACTGATAAGCGCACGTCAGGTTGACGAAGACTCCATGGCGCAGTTTCTGGATGCATGGCAAGTTTGAAGCCAGGCGGTAGTATGTCCTGATGTTTTGTCACGATACCGCAGTACGAAGAATGGGGCCTCCGAGCTGTCAAACACGCTAAATGATGTGACGGTAGCCGTGATAAATGCCGAATGTGTGCTCTCAGCGCCTCGACAATGATGTGCGTTGTGACCGGTTGTTCTTGTGCAATAAAAATAGTTGACACTGTCGATGAGCATCTTGGAAGGCCAAGGCATGTCCGAAGTGCTTGGGCTTGTATGCTTTGCAGTGCACGGATGTTAGTCTTGCACGTGTTGGACAGGACCGGAAGGCTGTACCGGAGAGTTCCGAGAAAGAGGGGCTGTATAAAGCTGCAACATGGAGTCCACGGATGATGCTTGCTCAAATTTTTGTACATTGTCACTGCAATAAAAGTGTTGCCTATGCTGCCCATTTGTAAGGGGTCGTGGTCCCAGTCAAGCCCATTAGAGGCTTTTTTACCACGGCCCTCAGCATCCCGAATGTTGAAATAAATAAAGTTCAAAGTTCAAAGTGCAATCCTGCCGCCCGTTGTTCCAGCCGTTCCAACCCGTGAGAAAAGCAGCGCAGAACAGAAGCAGGCAAGATCGCCCCCAAGAAGCGACTCAGTCCCGACTTCTTTATGTTCTTTCACACGAAGCCACGTGAAACCATGCCGGAATATAGAGCAATATCATCGGCATATGCAGTGACCTTTACTTGAGTGTTACCAGGTAGCGGTAAGCCTCGAATCTGTGGGCCACGTTCAACGGCCTTCAAGAAGGGCTCTAATGCAATGATGAATAGAATTGGGGAGAGGGGACACCCTTGACGAACCCCACACGTGACTTGAAAGGGGTGACTCTCGGGTATAGATGTAAAGGAAGCTTTCTGAATTAGTGTACATCGCATGAATTAGATCAATGAACTTATCCGGAAATCGAAATACATGAAAAACATTAAGTAAGTAGCCGTGTTTTATGAAATCAAAGACCTCCTGATCTAAGAAAACCAACAGTCCTTGCGCATTTCGGCTCGTGGTGTACTGAAGGTTGTCTCGCGTTAACAGCGTATCGGTGTGTATTTCTCGGCCCGGAACAGAACAAACTTGGTGGGTAGCGAATAATGATGCAAGAGGCGGTTTGATTGCGCGCACCAGAATGTTGGCCAAGAGCCTGTAATATACGTTAGACATGGTAATAGCGCGCCAATCTTCTGGTCGCGTGGACATTTGGTCGTGGAGACTAGTGTTATGCGGCTTCTGTGGGAAAGGGTTAAAAAGGTAATATCTCAAAACTCTTGCGAATGACATGTGACATAATTGACCCAATAAAAGGCAGGCACTGTCCATAAAACTCGACAGGAAGACCATCAGGCCCGGGGGCCGAACCCTTGTTCATTGTGTCCAACGCACCCTTTACTTCGTCGTCGGATGGTGGTGATAGAAGGACGTCATATGACATGTTCGAATCATCGCAAGTCTTTCAACAGGGGATGCGAAAAAAGGATCCTTGGTAACTGACACCAGCTACAGACTGAGCCATTGTTTGAAAGTTTTGAGCGAACGCCGGAAAGTCACCTGCACCCGCAGTACCTGGTGCGGTAGCGTTTGGCGAGTGGGCAGGCGAGCCTGGTGGACGAAGCAGAGCTCTGCGCCCATACCGTAGCACCTCAGGGCGCACACACGGTGCACGTCTACAGCGCCAAGCTGCAGCGGAGAGCGAAGAAGTGCACATAGTACGTTGGTATCATTCAACGAGCTCCTCTTGCCATGCCCGCATAATGAGGGAAGGGCCGGGATCACGGCGGGCAACGCATATATTTAAATGCTAAGCATTTCTTGGCGAACTTCGGCGAATTTGAGCGAATCTATCTATCTATCTATCTATCTATCTATCTATCTATCTATCTATCTATCTATCTATCTATCTATCTATCTATCTATCTATCTATCTATCTATCTATCTATCTATCTATCTATCTATCTATCTATCTATCTATCTATCTATCTATCTATCTATCTATCTATCTATCTATCTATCTATCTATCTATCTATCTATCTATCTATCTATCTATCTATCTATCTATATCTATCTATCTATCTAATCTATCTATCTATCTATCTATCTATCTATCTATTCTATCTATCCGCCTACAACATTTAGCTCTCGTGGCCGTTTCGATAATGGTATCATGACCAAACATGGCATAGCATAACATGACTGTATGAAGAACATATTTCATTAGTCATAACATGAAAAACATGACATGGATGACATGAATGTCATGATTAACATTTCATGGTCCTGCAGCTCTTGCAGAGGTTTCGTTCGAATGGCATGTTGTAAAACTTGTATGGTATGACATGATTGCACGGCGAACACAAGCGAAAGACCCTAACATAAAGATCATCACATGCGTGCCATGTAATATCATGAGTACATGCCAAGCTCATGATGTGCTCGCAGCTGTTTCGCTAGCGTCAAATATACCAAATTCGGTATTACGGTACCTGAATGGATGACAAAGGTATGTGACTGGGGCAAAATAATAATCTTGAGATGCGTGTCATGTAACAACGCTAATGATGCGCTAGGCAACGTTTCGCTAGCTTAACTCATACCAAACTTTGTATTACAGGACGTGCATGGACGACAAAGGTATGACACAGGTGAAAACATTATAAACATGAGATGCGTGCCATGTAACAACATGGCTACATGCTACGCTCATGATGCGCTCGCGGCCGTTGCGCTAGCTTCACATGTACCAAACTCGGCATTACACGACGCAAACAGACGACATAGGTACATTCCACATACAAACAAGATAATCACGACATGCATGCCACACTCGTGTTGCGCTCATGGGCCGTTTCGCTATCTTCACACATGCCGATTTTGGCATTACATGACGTCAATGGAAGTTCTCTGGCGTTCCAGTTTGGCCGGCCGCGACGCGGGCCTCGAATGCGTGCTTGCGAATCTAAGACCCAATTAAAGTCCCCTAAGAGTACCAAATGTCGTGAATTTAAAAGGAATGCGCCAAGAAAGCGAAGAAAATTGGCAGATCCCACGCACAGTATGAATAGAATATGCGAATATGAATATGCGAAGCACGAATGAGAAAGGTTGATATGTCACTTTAAAATCAGCACAACGTTACAAGGTAGAGGTAAATGATGCCATACCTGGCTTACGTGTCATGGTTATCATGTTTGGATGTGTCGTTTAGCTTGGTCATCTATTCACGTCACGTGATGCCAAATTTAGTATATGTGGAGCTATCAAAAGGCCGCGAGCATGCTACGAGTGGGGTATGTGGTCATGATCTTACGTGACACGCGTGTCAGGATTATCAAGTTTTCAACAGACATATATTTTTCATCCATTGACGTCACGTAACACCAAATTTGGTATATGTGGAGCTAGCAAAACGGCCGTGAACGTATCATGATGGGCCCAATATACTCCAATGTAGCGTTGACGTGCGCGCACGCTGGGGGCACAGCGACCCAATGTTAGCAAAACGTGAGCATTCCATAGTCTGAAGCCAACTATCAAAACAGCTGAGAGCGCATCATGAAGAGCCTAAAATACTCCAATGTACCGTTGACGCGCGCGCACGCAGGGCACAGCGATGCTACGTTAGCAAAACGCGAGCACTCTGCAGTCTGACGCCAGGCGCGACCGGCGCGACCAGCAGCCGTCGGCGCGGCCCGACGGCAACCGGCGCGAAGTACGAAATGCTGCATTTCGCGCCGATGCATTGCCCAGACAACACTGAGTCTCCCTCTTTTCGTGATGTAGGGACGCCGGATGCGCTGAAACGCGCATGCGTCCAAGCAACGGAGCGTGGCACGCACCTGCGAGTATATGGAAGGACCGGCGTCTGGCGTGGCAACGCCGGCGAGCACGCACACCGCGTCACGTCGAAATGTATTGGAGCCTTGACTGTGGCATGTAGTCATGTTCTCACACAACACGCATCTCATGATTATCGTGTTTTGCACCCGTCACATACCTTCGTCATCCATTGAAATCACGTAATACCAAGTTTTGCATAACTGAAGCTAGCGAAACGGCCGCGAGCGCATCATGAGTGTGGCATGGAGTCATGTTACAGGACACGCGTGTCATGATTATCATGTTTTGATGTGTCATTTACCTATGCCGTCCGTTCGCGTCGCGTAATGCTGAGTTGGGTACATGTGACGATAGCGAAACAGCCACGAGCACATCATGAGCGTAGCATGTAGACATGTTTTTACATGACACGCATTTCAGGTTTATCACGTTGGCAGCAGTATCACACCTTCGTCATCCATTCACGTTCCGTAATACCAAATTTGGTATTAGTGAAGCTAGCGAGACAGCCGCCAGCGCATCATGAGCATGGCATGTAGCCATGTTGTTACATGACGCACATCTCAGGATTATCATGTTTGCACAAGTCACATACCTTTGTCATCCATTGACGTACCGTGAAACCAAATTCGGTGTATGTGACGCAAGCGAAACGGCCGCGAGCTTATCATGAGCATGGCATGTAGTCATGTTGTTACATGACACGCATGTATTGATTTCCATGTTAGGGTCTGTCGCTTGTGTTCGCCATGCAATCATGTCATACTTTATCAGTTTTGCAACATGCCATGTGAACAAAACTACTGCAAGAACTGCATGACTATGACATATAAATCATGACATTCATTACATACATACCGTGGCTTTCACGTTATGACTAGTCAAATATGTTCTTCATACAGTCATGTTATGCCATACCAATTTTGGTATCGGTACCATCATTGAAGTCGCCAGGAGAGCTAAAAGTGGCAGGCGGCTAGATAGATAGATACGTTCAATGTCGCCGAAGTTCGCTACGAAATGCTTCGCATTTAAAAGAAGGTGCAGTCGAACGTCCGCATGCCTCCCAAGGCATCGAAAAAACATGGTGATCATGCAAAAGACTTCGGTGAAATATAATGACCCCGACACCAGTTGAACGTGTACTGACGTCTGAAAAGAAACAATACAGACCAAAGGCGCGTTGGAAATTGAGTACATCAAAAAGTTAAAAAAAATTAGTTTCTTGCACGAACAGTAAGTCACAGGACATGGAACGTGTGAAATCCAATACTAGAGCCTGTTTCTGTGGTTGGAGGATCACTGAACGTCAAAGGTTGAAACTTTTAAAGTTAATGTGTTTGGAAAATGGGGTTAGCGAGCTAGAGTACTTCTCTACTATGGGAGAGCACAGAGCCGTCCCGGGGACCTCACACTTCAGGAGGCCATAGCAAAACCAAAATTACTTCTTGACGAAACGCCGGGGCGACGAGCTTTCTTTACGGTACTTTTGAAAAGGCGTGAGCTTCATTGCACTATTGGGTGATACGTCACCTAGAAAGACAACTTTGTTTGCATCAGTTGCTGTACGCAACGGATCAAAACTAATTTAGCTGGTCGAGCATTTGGAGAGGTGAAAATGCACGCCTAGAATTAATCGACAGATTGCGATAACACCTTTTAATTGAAGTTGAGAAGGAACGACGACACACACGCTGAACAAACGAGTGAATATGCTTCTTTCTCAGAAACTGTGAAGCCTCCAGAGCAGGATATTTCTGGAGACTTGACCAGCCCACGAGCCGAGAAATAAACGACACGCCCCACGAATTTTGTTTACCACACAAAAACCTATACGAAAACTGAAGAGGATGACAGAGGACACAGAACAAAATTGGCAGATCCTACATACAGTGGCAATCGCTGATACACGAAGCACGAATGAGAAATGTTGATATGTTTATTTAAAACCAGCACAACGTTACGAGGTGGCACTAAATGATACCATACATGGCTTCCATGTCATGATTACCATCTTTGGATGTGTCGTTTACCTTCATCAACTTTACACGTCACGTGATACTACATTTCGTATATGTGGAGATAGCGAAACGGCCGCGACCACGCTTTGAGCTTGGTCTCTTTTCTTTTGTTACTAACAATATCAATGTGAACATAAAACAGTTAACAACCACTAACACACAGCATTAGTTCTGTAAACCTGAACGCTTCCGCAGCCATCAGCAACTCGCAGAAAGAGTCCGCATGGATGCGACCCCCTCTTTTTGTTCAGTGGTGGCCAGTGCTTCGCGGAAACCAGGGCAGCTTGAATACGCCGTACTAACACCCCGTACTGCTCGCTTACAAAGACATCTTTAACGTCGTTACGCTAATAAGTATTCGCTCCTGCTCAGTGTATGTGAGAGAGATAAAGAATGTAAGAAAGGTGGGGAGGTTAACTATAGACCAAGTCCAGTTTGCTGCTGCACAGTGAACAAATATAAAATCATGGATGTTGCCAAGTCTAAAACTAAGTAACATTTTTGTATCCTAGAATAAAAACATTTTAATTAGGAAAAGCTCTGATGATGTACACATCTTTATCACCGAAAAACAAAGGTCATGATGGACAGAAAATGACAATTTAAGTCAGCATTGAAGGATGTGTATGTCCAGAAAAAGTTTTCAACGATATAGAGAACTTAATACTGTACTACGGGAGAGCAGGAAGTGAAATGTGTTGAGGAAAAGCGGTTTCTTTAGAAAAAAGTGGTTAACGATTAAGAGTACTTGTTAATCTATTATGGGACGGCATAAAGCCCTCCTGTGGGCCTCATACTTGATGAAGCCGTGTTGACAAAAATTACGCCGTGAACGAGTTCACGACTCCGAATAGTGGCAGTGCAGACTTACAGTCACATATAAACGGTCCATGTAACATTAACGACTTAAAGGACCAGCCAACAGGCTCTGAAACATGCAGGAAATGCTCGCGCACTATTCCTGCGCGTGAGAAACCTCCTTTCATGCTCAGTAACTTTAACACGGCGATCAGCCACGTGACGCAGCACGCAGTTCGTCGATTGGTCTCAGTACTGAAGTCAACGTCGCCGATCGCCGTATTGATGTCACTGGGCGCGGAATGTGGTTGGTCAGGCTTACGAAAGATGTGCGAGCATGTTTGGAGGGTGTAAAAGAATTAGCAGCCTATTACTGGCCCTCTAAGGGTTGCTTAGAGAAATTTATTCTCACGAACAGTGAACATCGATTACAATCCAACTGAACATCGCGACAAAACACAGGATTCCACAGACACACCAAAAAATGTTACAAAAAATATATTTACATATTTACACGGAACAAAACTTCCACATGCACACCAAAAATTGTTTCAAAAAGGTATGTATACCAATGTACATTGCTTGATAAACGAAGAACACACAAATTAAACGTAAAATTCCATATTTTACGTATTTGCGTGGTATTTACAAGGTATTTTTGAAAGTACTAAAGAAACATTAACTTACGAAAACCAGGCATGCCTAAAGGAAGCTTTACACGTCTTACGCAGACGAACACAAAAGAGCAGGAATTCCTCCTCACCAATAAAGAACAGTTCCTTCAACAAAACTGATACTAGTTCTTTGTCGAGTCGCTCCGAAATCGGGAAGAGAGCGTGACGGCGACGACCTGCTGCAACCGCCTCACAGTGATTGCAACAGACAAGGGACACCAGCAACAATTAGAAGGCAGGCGAAGTGGTGTCGAAAACAACGCCTAGAAGTGAAAAATCAATTTACTGCTAGGCCACGAAATCCAGCATTCACAGCCCTCCAGAAAACACAAGCAACGGCGCATTGTCTCAAAACACGCTCATTTGTTTCCCGTAGGGAGCAGTTCAGGCATGTAGATGATTGGACCATTCTACACCGTTCGAGGCGGTCAATGGTACGAAGAACACCCGAGCCCAGCCACCGCATGAAGTTCTCGAGGTGGCCAGACAGAAACAATGCCGTCAGCGCGCTTCAAGACACACGACTAGAGCCGGTGCGGCTTGTAGGGGGAACTAACAGGAGGAACAAAGCGATTGTTGTGTCAATGCTAGCATTGTTTAACACATCTACCCCAGGACAGGTCGACTAGACATGGCGAAACAATGCGACAGCTGTTGCATAAAATGGAGGTAGTGTTACTGATTGTGTACCCCAATTAAGGTGCACATTAAGCATTAATTACCGCAGGTGGGTGCGTAGAAAATAATGTGCCAGAGTTCGTGCGAGCGATTCCTTTCCTCGTTCGAGGTGCAGCAGGAAGCGCAGGGCCAGTAGCTGGCAGCGCATTGACACCGAAGGGAAAGCAAGGCCTCCCTGGGAATTCTGCTGTCCTAACGCCGCACGTGAAACCAACTCAGTGCCACCGGACTAAAAGAAGGAACACAAAACAGACAGCAATGATATCGCGATGCGTAAAGGCGGCTGCCTTACTTGAGAAAGGTGAAAATGCGACCGCAGAACTAGCAGACTGAGTTCCTGTTTAGAAAAAGTTTATTTACACTATGTACAGAGAACAAAAATTTCATTACATTTCAGTGATAAGGGCACATTCAACTTGGTACATCGATGTACCAAGACAAACGCCACTACGTTCAAGAAAATTTTATTACCAGATATATCTTACATAACGTATGGGTACACAGAAATATAAACAATGATGATCATGCCTATGTACAGTGCAAGCTGTTTTGTACAGTGAAAATACTTATTTGCGTACGCAGTGGTATGCAAAACAAAATATTGTACAATAAAGTCTGGACAATCATAAACTTCGACATGATGAAATCTATATAAATAGTAAACGCTTTGCGTACAAACAAGGGGCTGTTTCACATTGTAAGGTGATGTTTATGTATACACCGCTAAGGATGATTTGTTCTCGTTCTCAAGAACGATAATTCACAAAAAAGACTTCTTTATAATAAAGAAAATGACAATTTACACTGTAGTTTCACAGTGGTACCAACTCTAGCCTAGCTTCTCAGTAGGGGAGGAAAGACACGCATGTTTACAAGTGGTTAACGATTTACATTACTAGGTACTGTCCTATGAGAGAGCTGAAAGCCATCCCACGTGCTGGAATGTTCAGCTATACAATGGGGGGGGGGGGTTGAAAAAATATATAATGATTTCAAGTACTTGGTACTCAACTATGAGAGAGCAGTAGGTCGTCCCTAATACGATGCGTGCGCTCGCTTTGCTTTGTAGTACTTGTCGAGGGGGGGGGGGGGTTAGAGAAAGTGGGTAACGATTTAGAGTATAGGATAATCTACTATGGGAGAGCTTAAAGCTGTCCCGTGAAGCAAAAAGCGTTTCCCTCGCACGCCCAACATGAGGAGCTGTTTTCGTTCGACGATTGAGAAAGAGTGTTTGCCTCGCACGCCCAACGAGCTTACCGTGATGACCTTTTCGGGTCCAATAGTATTCAATGAGCGTTCTTGTGTTACTAGTTTTTATTCAATATTTTTTAGTAAGCCTCAAACTAAGGGCAAATTTTTTTGAAGAATAAGTCGCCGATACCTGTAACAACTCTGTTTTATTTTTATTTAACGTAGCCTTCAGACTAACAGGTCAAAGCCACTCATTCTGTAAATGGGCAGCACGAGAAATTAGCATGTGTCAGACATCTTTGGAGGGCAAAAGATAGCTTCACTATTCCTGATGAAGCGTTGCGGGAGCTTCCACAGGCTTTCACTCCAGCATTTTTTTTAAATGATGATGATGATGTTTGATGTTTTGTGGCACAAGGGCCATTTCACGGCCAATGAGCGCCAGTTCAACTTACTAAAAATATTGACAATGATTGTGATAAGCGGCTGTATAAGGGCCATACAATTCCTCGCGGTAAGGCGGGTAAGAACATACAAGTAATAAAATCATGACCATGCCATGAAAGGTGTGTGTGGTTTGATTAGATGACAAAAGTTGCTGACATTAAAAGACGATGGTGGATGTGTATGGCATTAGCACAAGTGCCTCACTCCTTCATACCCTTGCGTCCAAGGGCCGTGAGGCAAGTGCTTTCTTGTGCAGCCACCGCAGCAAAAACCTCTCTGGAGAGATCGTGCTACGGAATGCCCTGGTATATGATATGAAAACTATGAATTTCTTTTAAAAACGCGAACAATGATTTATGACTAAAAAGCGGTTCCCTACCAACGAAAATTGCAGGGTGTAAAGGTATATGTTGTCGGTAGGGTAATGGAAAATGTTGTTTTCTTAGAGTTTCTAAGTGTTTGCACTGGATTAGAATGTGAAGGACTGTTAATGCTTCACCACATCGGTCACACAATGGTGTATCGTCACTAGACAAAAGATAAGCGTGTGTAGCGTATGTGTGTCCTATCCTGAGTCTCGTTAGTATTATATCTGTATGACGCGATTTCGATACGGGCAGCCAATGACCAAGGTGTGGCTTAATAACGTGTAGTTCGTTTTGTGTGTGTGTATCCCACTTGCTCTGCCGGTATACCCTTAGGTTTCGTTTGAGAGACGGCTTAAGATCAAGGGCCGGGATTGATATGGGTATAGGGGCAGTGCTTTTGTGGACGGATGCGGCGAGCTGATCCGCCCTCACGTTGCCTTGAATATCACGGTGCCCTGGCACCCAGCACACAACAACATGTTGTTTGAGTGTGTAGAGTGTGCACAAAATGGAGTAAAGTGAGACAAGGACTGGGTTTTTGAGTTTTTTAAGAGTGTGCAGAGCCGTTACCACACTGAGGGAGTCCGTATAAATCACTGCTTTTCGTATATGTAATTGCTTGATGTGTTTAGCCGCCTAGTATCGCATAAGCTTCCGATGTGAAGATACTTGTGTCTGGATGTAGAGGGCCAGCATCCGAAAAGGATGGGCCGACAGCAGCGTAGGACACAGAGGAGTTAGACTTGGAGGCATCTGTAAAGAACTCAGGACGTGTGTATTTGTGTTGAAGTTCCAGGAAGTATGTTCGGATATGGGCAATAGGCGCATGTTTTGTAACTTCTGGAAAAGACACATCGCAGTCTATAGTCTGCCATTGCCACGGTGGCGGGTATGCTACAGGAGCCATTAAACTGTGTTCAAGTGAGACTCCAGTTTCCTCAGCTAGACTCTTCAGGCGAACTGAGAAGGGCTGCCTCATCGAAGGCCTGTTTTGAAACAGAATAGAGCTCGACAAATCATTATAGTAGAGTATGAGGGGTGCTTCTTGTCTGCTTTCACTTTAAGGAAATAAACAAAGGACATATAAGCTCTCTGCAGATGAAGCGACGACTCATTTGACTCAACATAAAGGCTTTCTACGGGGCTGGTGCGAAAGGCACCCGTAGAAAGGCGGATGCCCAAATGGTGCACGGGGTCAAGCGTCTTCAAAGCACTTTGAATCGCAGACTGATAAACAACGGCCCATAATGTAAGCGGGTGCGAATGAGACTTCTATATAGGTTCATGAGACATTGCCTGTCACTACCCCACCTAGTACGTGACAACACTTTTAAAACATTTATGGCTATTAAACATTTTGTTTTTAAATACTTGATGTGTTGTACGAAGGTCAACTTGTTGTCCAAGATTAATCCTAAGAACTTATGCTGCGTAGTAACAGACAAACGCTGACCGTTCAGTTCAATGTCGGGTTCTGAGTGCATGCCTCTCTTTCGGGAAAACAAGACACACGTGCTTTTTTGTGGGTTCAGTCGGAATCCGTTTTTTTCTGCCCATTTGGAGACCTTGTTTAAACTTAACTGAACCTGCCGCTCACACATTGCCAGATTACAAGATCTAAAGCCAAGCTGGACGTCATCGACATATGTACAATAAAACATATTGCGAGGAATGGACAAGCGCAAGGAATTCATTTTGATGAGAAAAAGTGTGCAGCTAAGTACACCACCTTGTGGCACGCCTGTTTCCTGGACAAATAATTGGGAAAGAACCGTGCCCACTCGGACACGGAATGTCCGGTTTGACAGGTAATTTTCGATTATGTGAATCATTCCTCCGTGCACACCAAGGTGGGACAGGTCTCTTAGAATTCCAAAACGCCATGTTGTATCATAAGCCTTTTTGATATCGAGGAATACAGACAGAAAATATTGTTTGTGGACGAAGGCGTCCCTGATCTGTGCCTCGATACGAACAAGGTGGTCTGTGGTGGATCTACTTTCTCGAAACCCACACTGAAATGGGTCGAGAAAATGGTTTGTTTCAAGGATATGTACAAGTCCGCAGTTTATCATTTTTTCGAAGACTTTGCACAAGCAGCTTGTAAGTGCAATAGGCCTATAACTCGAAGGTAAAGAAGGGTTCTTGCCCTCTTTCAAAATGGGAATAATAACAGCCTCTTTCCAGGAGGTAGGGATAGTGCCAGAAAGCCAGATAGCATTGTACAAACAAAGTAAGGTTTTTCGTATTTCAATTGGTAGGTTTTTTTAACACTTCATACACAACACTGTCAGAACCTGGGGCAGAAGTACTGCAGGAGTTTAGAGACGTTCGCAGCTCAGCTAGACTGAAAGCTTGGTTATATGCCTCGTATCTAGTGCATTTGTGCACGAGTTTCTGCTTTTCTATTCTTGTTCTGTATTTTTGGAAAGCGTCAGTATAGTGGGATGAGCTGGACACCTGTTCGAAGTGCGCACCGAGGAAGTTTGCCTGATCTTCCAAGTTATCATCCTGAGTGTTTACGAGTGGAAGTGTGTGTACTTGTTATCCTGCGATGCTACCGACCATGTTCCAGACTTTAGCCTCCTGTGTGTATGAATTGATCCCTGACAAAAACTTCTGCCAGCTTTCTCTTCTGGCCTGCCGACGCGTTCTCCTGTCTTGAGACTTGATTTTCTTGAAGGTGTCAAGATTTTCGGCTGTCAGTGAGTTCCGAAGCAACCTCCAAGCTCTGTTTTGCTGTTTGCGCGCGTTTCGGCATTCACAGTTCCCCCATGGCACACGCCGTTTTTCAGGGTGTCCATTTGTTTGGGGGATGCATTTTGTTGCAGCATCAATCAAAAACGCCGTGAAGTAGTTGACAGCAACATCAATGTTCAAAGTACATATGTCATTCCAGCCTAGACGAGCGATGATATAAAACTGTTCCCAGTCGGCTCTATCTATGAGCCACTTGGGAACACGTGGTGGGCACTCAGTTACTGTAGTTGTGCTCAAAACTACTTGGAAGTGGCCACTCCGTACAGATTACTGACGACTTTCCACTGGAGTAGAGGCACAAGAGATGGAGATACTATGCTTAGGTCTATGGAGGAGTAGGTGTTATTAGCGAGATTATAATAGGTTGGTTCTTTTCGATTTAGGAGACACGCGCTCGACGAGAGAAGGAACTGTTCGATCAGTCGACCTCGCGCGTCATACCGAGAGTCACCCCATAGCCTGCTATGCGCATTAAAGTCTCCAAGGAGAACATAAGGCTCCGGAAGTTCATCAATTAGAGAGTGTAAATCACGTTTTTGCAACTGATAGCTAGGAGGAATGTAAATAGCGAAGATTGTGATCAGTTTATCAAAAAGAACTGCTCGAACCGCCACTGCCTCAAGGGATGTTTGGAGTTGTAAGTGTGTGCATGCAATTCCTTGATTCACTATGATGGCAACACCTCCGGATGATGTCATGGTATCAACACGGTCCTTTCGGAAAATAACATATTTACCAAGAAAATTTGTGTGTTTTGAATTAAGGTGTGTTTCTTGTACACCCAGCACTTTTGGTGAGTGTTCGTGTAAGAGTTCTTGGATGTCGTCAAGGTTTCTGAGAAGGCCCCTGACGTTCCGTTGTATAATTTGAGTGTTTATGGTGAATGTAAAATAGTGCTGTGTGTACGAAAAGCGAGTGGCTGTTTAGACAGAGAGTTTGAGTTCACTTAACAGGGCCATCACCAGGCCCTGTTGTCTGCTTTTTTGTTTTCTCGGCGCGCTCCAAGGAGCAACGCCGCTCTTTCGGCACTAAGGGTACCGACGTATCCATTGCCTCCTCGGAGGCACTGGACGCCCGCACCTGCGGGCTGTTAGTTCGAATTTCGGGCCTCGCCTGGTGAGGTGAGGCCTTGAGACCCGAGGACTCTGGAGTCTCCGGTCTCTGTTTGGAAGTTGGCCGTGTAGCCTGGGCTACAGCCGCCTTGGGGGCAGGTGCCACAACCGCCGGCTCGGTATGCGCGGGCCGAAGGAGTGGCGAGGGCTGGTGCGGCGGTGCCCCCTGACGCGCCGCATCAGCGTATGTAGGTCCATAGAATGGAGCGACTTTTCGCCGTGCTTCCTTAAATGATATGTTCTCCTTCACCTTTAATGTAATTATTTCTTTTTTTTTCCAGTATGTGCAGGAGCGTGAATATGCGGCATGGTTTCCTTCGCAGTTTGCACAGTGTGGCGGTTGTTTTCAGTTCTCAGACACGTGGCCTAGGACTCCATATTGTGCACAAGTCTGGCGACCACGACAGGTTTTAGAGCCATGGCCATACCTCTGGCATTGGAAGCAACGACGAACGTTTGGTATATACGGCCTGACAGATGTCCTCGTGTACCCTGTTTGAATGAAATATGGTAGTTTACTGGATGCAAACGTGAGTATTAAGTGGTTCGTTTGTATTTCCTTATTATCTCTTCTGATGATAATTCTTTGTACATTATTGACATTTTGGTTCTTCCACCCTTCCAAAAGTTCAGTTTCGGTCAGGTCAAGTAAGTCTGCGTCAGATACCACTCCGCGAGTGATGTTCATAGATCTGTGTGGTGTTACGGTGATCGGTAAGTCACCAAACGTTGAGAGGCTGTATAGCTTTACAAATTGAGCTTTGTCCCGAATTTCGAGAAGGTCTCCGCTAGCCATTTTGGTTACTTTGTATCCAGCCCCGAGAGTTTCAGTAAGACACCTGGCAACTACGAAAGGAGATACGGTCCTGGCTTGCTTTCTGGTTTTTTCACAGTGAATGACGTGGAAGTGGGGAAAAGTTTCTATTGGCTGGTTGAAGAAATTTATGTCGTCGGTGCGTACCCGCTTTAGGCCGGTACGATCAGACAGTAGAGGAAATGCTCCATGCATGCCGGTCTTATTTTTGTTTAGCAGCGTTGCCTGCCACCCACCACGGAGCCCAACAAGGGGGGACGCTGCAAGTTTGCAGGTGTGGAAAGCTTGCAGACATCAGCCGTACAACACTGCCATAACCCAATGCGCCTAGACCAAGGTAGGCTATTTGAACAGGGTTAACCCTTGCCGCCAGGAAAATTGGAAGTAAACAGAAGAGAGTAGAAGACAGGACAGATAGATAGTGAGAGATAAAGACGAAGATGTAGGCAGAGAGAGATAGGAAAAGGCGACTGCCGATTTCTCCTGGGTGGGTCAGCCCAGGGGTGCCGTCTACGTGAAGCCGGGGCCAAAGGGGTGTGTTGCCTCTGCCGGAGGGCCTTAAAGGTCCAATCACCCAGCATTGGCTCAATTCCCAGGATCCCCTTTTCCCCGGACACGGCAAAGCCACGCACGGCTAGGCGTGGGAGGGAGCCGAAACTCCCCCGTTAGCTCGGGTCCGTGGTGTCGCTACACACCAAACGCCTACTTGCGCAGGCGCCCCTGCGGGGTTTTTTTAAAAATCTCTTAATGCTCATTATGGCTGTTTAGGAGAATTTTTATTTCCAGATCTACCTTACATAACTAGTGAATACAAAAAGATATACAGTGTTGTAGATGCGCATATACAGTGTAAGCTGCTATGTACATCGAAGGTACGATATTTGTGTATAAATCGACGTTCATATGAACAATGGAAAAATTTGTACAAGGACAGGACATTCATAAGGTTCGAGATTATGAAGCTTATATATACAGTAAAGGCTATGCCAACAAACAAAGGAATCTCACAAAATAAAGTGGTGTTTTTGAATCCACATAAGAGGAAAATTTGCTCTCGTACCCAAGAACAATAACTCACAAAAAAAGAATGTTTTTATTTTAAATAAAAAAGAAAAAAGAAAAAAAAAGTCACAGCTTTGCCGCAAATGTGAAGCAACGAACGCAATAGCAAAAAATTGGAAAGTTGCGCACAGAAAGACAAGCAGACCGAAACGTGCCCCGCGTTTCTCACGCACAAATGACGCACAAAACGTACTCACAGGTACAGATGAATGCGAATAAGCGTCTCAGTTGTTACTTCGCTGTGTCTGAAAAACCCTTTTTACAAACGAAGGCTCTGCAACGATTGCAGTTACCTTTGTGCGTCCGTTATCTACAACAGAATCGTTCCACCAAACCCTAAGTCAAGCGAAGGCGTACGATTCTCCCCACTGCAAGATAAGGGCGTGCGATCGAGCGTACCCCCGATTGTTGTCTACGCGACAAAGTACGCGTGAGGCACGAGAGCTGCCACGCGCTCATTGCGCCATCTTGCTGATAATGCTGAAAACATGATAGACCCCCCCCCCCCCCGATATTCCTGTTAACAGTGGCAAGTAGTAGATACAAAGAGCTTGCCGCTTAAACGTTCCAGGAGGTACCCCACGGTGGCTCAGTAGTTAACGCCTCACATTCAAGACGCGGAGGTCCCACGTTCTATTCCGCGCGCCGGAGTCTTCTTTCCGTATTATTATTGCCATAGCAATTATATACACACTCTAGGCTGGATTTCGCCGCCGGCGTCAAAGTCATGCACCATTTATGTATACGTATCTGTATATATGTAAAAGCAAGAAAGGAGAAAAAAGTGAAAATTCGGTAAATTCCAGGTACCCGGGAATCGATGTTATGCGAAGCATGCGGAGGGAAGGTGGCCGATATGCAATATTTTTATTGAGCAACATGTCATGAAATGACGCTAAATATATGTACGAATGTTGCATGCACAGACATATGTTGAAGAGTTGCCGATGTTTATAGAGCCAGTCGTCTGCACTTGCACAAGGATGCCAACTGGAACATGCGCATTAGCAACAACAGAAGCTGATATGAAGCGCTCATGCTCGCGAGGATACTGGCCCTGTACACTGCTACATATATCAACTTCAGCGCATCGCACATAACCACAATTGACGTTAACTCCACGTGGCGGCTGTATAAATGGAGTGCATATGTAATGTTTATAAAGCTAACTAGGCAGCACTGCAACCTCTATCGACGTTTCACGAATATCAGCTTCTACTCGAAAAGTAATTCCGAGATCTGGCGTAGCTTTGTGATAGAATGCTTCATTGCCACGCAGAATGGTTTGGTTTGATTTCAGCTGGGACCCTGACATTTATTCTTTTTATTCGTCGGGTCGACACTACCGATTACGGGCAATTTTTAACGCTCGCGTGTTAGAATTGTCCATGTGTGTTCTCGTCGTTCCTGTGGAGATACTAAGTGTCAATCACCTGCGCCACATTCTCGCTTACCAGCGGCACGTACCTGCCCGTGGGTATGTGACACTGTTTGGCATGAAGTGTTTCATCATTATCAGCAAGGTGGCGCAATGAGCGCACGGCGGCTCTCATATCTCACGTGTACTTTGGCCCGTGGAGAGGAGGGGAATGGACCATCTTCCGTGCGCCCTTATCTCCCGGTGGGGAGGCTCATGCGTCTTGGCTGGCTTGCACTGGAACGGTTCTGTTGTAGTTGCGGGGCGTACAAAGTTCACTGCAATCATTGCACAGTCTCCGTTTGCGAAAAACGCACCCTTGTCTGACCCAGCGAATGCTTATTCGCGTTCATCTGTACCTGTGAGTACGTTTCGTGCGTCATTTGTGTGTGAGAAACCAGGGGCACGTTTCGATCTGCTTGTCTTTCTGTGCGCAACCTTCCAATTTTTCGCTATTGCGTTCATTGCTTCGCCCTTGCGGCAAACCTGTGACTTTTTGCTTTCTTGCATTTTCATGTATATAGATACGTATACATATAGGGTGAATGACATGGATGCCGACGTCGACGCCCACACCGACGCTGGCGGTGAAATCAGGTAAAAAGAGTCCATATAATTGCCATTGCAATAAAAGAAATAAAAATGGCAGTATATTTATGGAGGGAATGATGGATAGTGGAGCGAAGCATTCGTTCTTGCTTCCATCCATCCATGTGTGCGTCTGTGTCACCACCCGTGCGTCCATCCGCCCGTCCGTGCGTGCGTCTGTTCGTGTGTCCGCACGTTCATCTGTGCGTCCGTCCCTATTTTCGTCCATGCATCCACTCCTGCGGCCGTCCCTGCGTCCATCCATCCGCGCAGCCATTCGTGCGTCCGTCCATGCATCTGTCTGTGTGTCCGTTCATCCACCTATTCAACACTCCAAGTACCACCATCTCGCATCTTTTCATCATATATTCTTCATATAGAGGCACCGCCATCCAGCGGACATTTCAAGGACTGAACGAGAGGAGGCACATGCCCACTTTCTTACGGCTTGCGCTTCGTGTCTACTTCCCGCCTTTAACCACCACGAGCTCATAGTATATACTAGTTCACTGTATTCATGACACTGTGGCCCAATTCTCGCTAAAGCTTTCTAAAACCTAGGAGGTTACGCCCCGCGAGTATAACGTGGCAACCCTATCTTCTCTTCTGTGCGTTGTTAAACAATAAAAAATTCGCAGCGTGCGCGTTAACTTAAAGCCAAATTCTCCTGTCTCTCATTTTCCCTTAGCAGCCATAGGCATGTATATTGAGCACTATCTTTTATTGTTCAACAACGCACAGAAGAAATCTCTCACTGGTACCACCTTGGAGGTCAAAATGTTATACATGTTACAGACTTCTACAACGGCTACGAGGGACGAATGGGTGCCCTTATAAGCAGCTTCGCCTCTAAGAAATTCACACTGCAGTTTCACAGTGGTACAAGCTCTTGCCCACGTCCTCAGTTGGGGAAAAAAGGCAAGGTCAATGTTGTTTTTAACAAAAATGAATCGCGCAGATCAGCGTCGGAGGAAGGCCTCCTCTTGCAAAATAAATAACTCTTCATTGACATACGTAATCATTATGTTTCTTAACTGACACAGCAGAGGGAACATAGCTCTCTGAGGGCGTCCCGTCAAATGGGCCAGTACCCTCCGCTCTATAAGACAAAAGTTCCCACTGTCATCAAAGGTCGACAAAAATATCCTTGTGGCGAGACTTCCACTGCATACTTATTTGGAACATACTTGTTTAGAAAAAATGTTTACCGATTTGGAGTACTTGGAAGAGCACTGAGCCGTCCCGCTAAAAGAAGTTCCACTGATCAAGTAAAGCGCCAATGAAAGTTGTCTTCGAATACGAACGCATTATTTAAAGGCTCCGGAGACGAAACCCAGCCAAACCTGGCACACTTTGTATGAATAAACGAAAACAATGCCTCGTGTGATCTGGATTATTTACTGGACGGACTTCAATTGAGATGGAGCACTAACTCTTCAAGTGATTTTTTGCAAGCGTCAGCGAACACTAAAAAAGAATGTTCAGCACATCTTATAATACTGCTTTACACATAAAGTTGAGAGCCTGCTGAAAACTTGGTAATACATTCAATGCAGTCGAGGGTAAAGCTTAATACGTAATGTTCCGCAGCGCACGACATCACAAATTCGTGGTAGCGACAAACGATGGTTTCTATCCAGTAGACGACCCATCGCTACAACGTTCGGCCGTAATATGCGCGTTGCGCAGGCATGACGCACTCGAAGGACGAAGCAAGCAAAATGGCGTTGCGTGTGAGCTTATATTGCACTGCGCGGAGTGCTGGAAACTGTAGGCACGGGAACGCCGTCGGAGATGCCCTCCGTCGGTATTGCGAAGACTGCAGATTCTGGCGTAACCCACTTTCGTGTGCAGTGCATATACGTTAAGATCTTGCCCCTGTAAATACGAATGTGGTATTTTTTGAGGGGCGAAGTTCCTTAAAGCGGTACCCGTTCATCCCTCGTAGTAGTTGTAGTCGTAGTGTGTAACCAGTCTTACGTTTTTATCTGCAAGAATGGTGCAGGTGGGAGATTCCTCCTGTGCGTTGTTGAACAATAAAAAATTTGCAGCGTGCGCGTTAACTAAAAGCCGAATTGTCCTGTCTCTCATTCCCCATTAGCAGCCATTGGCGTGTACATTGAGCACTATCTGACAAGGAAAGGTTGCTACGTTATACTCGCTGGGCGTAACCTCCTTGCTTTTAGAAAGGTGTAGCGAGCGTTGAGCCACAGTGCCATGAATACAGTAAACAAGTATATACCATGAACTCGAGGTGGTTAAAGGTGGGAAGTAGACACTTTGCGAAAGCCGTAAGAAAGTGTGCGTGTGCCACCTCTCGTTTAGTCGTTGGAATGTCCACTGGATGGCGATGCATATGCGAAATATATGATGAAAAGATGCGACATGGTGGCACTTGGAGTGTTGATTAGGCGGACGAATGCGTACACAGACAGATGCATGGACGAAAGCACGGATGGCTGCACGGACAGATGTACGCATGGACGAACGCAGGGGCTGATGCATGGACGACGCAGGGACGGACGCACAGATGAACGTGCGGATGCACGAACAGACGCGCGCGTGGACGGGTGGATGCATGGACGGAATCAAGAACGAATGGACGGACGGATGCATCGCCCCACTCCCCATGATTCACACCGTGGATATGCTGCCATTTTTTTTCTGAATTCGCTGTCTTGAGTGACTCCAATGTTTTCTGCACTTCACCTTGGCCTGCACTGCCTCCACGATCGGAGGCGTACTAGTCTTTCTGCACATCGCTGAGTTTTCTAGTGACACTTGGATCGGCCCACGTTTGATCAAACGATGGTGTAACGTGATGAAGCTATCATGGAGCGTCACAAGAACACCACGATAACGTCCTTACGAACATATTTTTAGATGTTGAAGCTCCAACCGATGTGTGGCATGGTGCACTCTTACTGCGACATTGCCCACTATAATAATTATTAATTAACTAAATAAATATTTGTTGCAGTTTAACGTCCCAAAACAACCATATAATTATGAGAGATGCCGTATAGTGGAGGGCTCTTGGAACTTTCGACCACTTGAAGTTCTTCAACGTGCACCTAAATATTAACCGTGCTCACGGCCGGGCCTCAAGCATTTTCGCTTATATCGAAAATGTTGCCGCCATGGCTAGTATTCTATCCTGCGAACTGCGGGTGAGTAGCCGAGTGCCTTAGCCACTAAAACATCGTGCGAGTCATGCGCCAACCCTCCATCCGATCCTTGTGTGCGCGCAAGGATGTGGGAGTAAAGCCCGTTCTCTTTGCGTGAGCGCGAGGAAAGGGGGAAAGCTGGCGCATGCGCAGTGAGGGAGCGTGTGGTTACCAAGGGCCTTCTTTTTGCTGTGAGGAAGTGGCAGGAGGCAGCAGAGCAGTGCCTTTACTTTGTTTCTCCTCTCCCCTTTTTTCTCCACCACAGCTGTGCGCTTTTAAATATTGCTGCGCTCGCTCGCGCCGTTGCACTCTCCCAGTGGCGCTGGGATTTCACTTTGCGGCGCACACATAAGTATTAGACACATATGGCAGGGGGGATGACACAAGCGGTGCCCAACATATACACAACAGCACACACAAGCGAAACATAGACGTAAAAATACAAATGAAACATGAACGTAAACATACAAATGGAAACAACGAATCGATATGCAAGGGATTACCAGCACTGCTTCACATTTTCACATGGTTCCCTCCAGTGGAGATGGTGAAAATTTTCAGATGCGAAGCACCTCATTGACTAGCCTATGTAACGCTGTCCCATGCGTCAGCACAAACCTCCTCGCCACAGGTGTTGGAGTGGTGCCAAGTAGGTCAAGTCGCAGGTGCGCTTTGACGTCCCTCTCTTTCTCACCCATAGCAGCAGGTGGCTCCTCCACCCGCTCGCAACACACTTTTTTCTCGCTTCGCCCTCTCCACCACCCGCAAAACTCGACCACTCGCCGAATGAAAACACTAGACAGATTTAGTTGTGCGTCCACATGAGCCGTACGGACGCGGCCTGCCATCGCAACTGGTTATCAGGCTGCCTCCATACAGCTGCTGTGGACGCTGTTGCGAACGACGGACCGATCCCGCCGAAGCTACCACTGTTGCGAAAGACGGCGACGCCAACACGGTGCCGAAGGCGCCACTGCTTCCGACTCCGCCGGGAAGGTCACCAGCCGTTTGGTTTGGTAGCGTATGTTTCTCAGCTCGCGACTGCTTCTGCGCAGAGCTGATCAGACGAGCGGACGAGACGACGGTGAGTCAAACAAGGTTTATGTACAGCATATATACAGAGGCGTTACAATTTCGGCACTGGGGCCGACAGAGACTCGAAGAGCCGAGCTCTTCTCTCTGACACTTAGTTCAGCCTTTCGCATAAGACCGCTGACTCACACACATGTCGGCACTCCGACACGGGGACGCCTCTCACCTAGGACCGCCGATCGCGACGCGCCGCGGGGCTTCTTTTATTTACACCGGGTCCAACCAAAATGTCCAATCAGAAGCGCCGCTGGTCGTCCGGGCAGATTCCGCCAATGGGGGTCGCCGCGCCATGCGTCAGACCACCAGGCACGAGAACGCCGGCTCGCTGTCACGTGCGCAACTGACTCACTGCACGTGGGCCAGAGGAGCGCCGCGCGTGTTCACGCCGTCGAGGTGATCGCGCCAGGCAGACTGCGGGCTGGCCTTGACCCAGATTGCCTTTTTCAGAGGCACGGTCGTTTGACGAGGACTCGCTGGCATAACAGCACCCCCGCCGCCAGACAATGCACCGGAAAGGCGAGCTGCTTCCACGGGGCTCGGATGTCAGGTGCGCTCGTTCGCCAGGTCCCTCCAGGTTCGCCTCCAGGACCATGGGGAGACTACAGCTCCAGACTGTTCCGGGAACACATCCCATTTTGACGACGGATCCCAGCTCCACGGGCTTGTCGCCACAACTTGCTGGCCAACTTCGCTCGTCTCTTCCGACCATCTTCGGTTTCAGCACTTGTCGATGGTTCTGCAACTTGCTAAGAACGGTTCGACAACAGACAACACACGACACAAGCAAGTGCCCTCGGTCACCCAACAGAACACCAGACAAAGTATAGAACAACAAATACCTATCTACGTGTCTATCGGAATTTCGTTCCCTCTACATCAAGAGGCACATGTGGGACAAAAGACTCCTAAAGTAAGAACTTGAATTTTTCACAATTACAACCCCGCAACGAATTAGAATACCACATAAAGTTGGCCCCTTGAGATCACTCTGAACGAGAGCGCTCAGCCCAGGTCGTGATGAGGTCAAAATTTTGCCCCGAATCGCCAGCCAGAAACCGAAGGGTTGAGAAGTTACTAGCTGGAACGCACTGCTCAATGCACCTGCATTAGCGTTTACCTTTTCTTTTTTTTTCTTTAGCGAACGTCAAAGTTGCGCTGTGGAGCAACATGCCCCACTTCAGTAACTGGCCACTTTTAGGCGACGATACCTATGCGGCACCAAGAGCGGCTCACACTTTCGACGTTGCACAGGGGAACAACGATACGGCTTGCTACTGATTGACTCCTCACCGCTTAGCTCGATATCGTGTTCGATCACCGTCGTGTCTCCGGGACGGTCCGACAACACATACCCAAACTCGGAAACAATCTTTCTCAGGTCCTCCTTCACTTACGCTAGGCTCTAGGTTTATCTGCTCCCGGATTACTTTCGATCCCCCTTCAATTACCTCACTAGAACTCAAAATTTCTGCTTCCTCTTCCTCTGAAGCCTTCAACAGCTGATTTACGACCGCTTGATGTTGAACATTGGGTTTCATCAAGTTGTAAATTTTGTTCTGCCGCCTTTTTACTTGCACCTCATAAGTTGTATCGCAAGGCTTCGATAATACTGTGGCGGGCCCTTCCCAATCAACCTCAAGCTTGTTCCTTTTGGGTGGCTGCCGCCGCATTACCTGATTATCAACTTCAAAAGCGCGCTTCTTCCCCGATTTCTCGTAGTGCTCCTTCGACAGCACTTTTGCCGCGTTTTTCTGGCTTTCCACGAGCGCTTCAATTTGGCTTTCCACTAGCGCTTCAATCGAGAGATCCTCACTCTGCCCTCGAATGAGCGTCTCTCGATCAACTCTCGGCAGCTCGCTCCAACTTTCCGCTACAGGCGAGAGCGTTGCAACCCTCTCGCTCTGACTCAATGGCGCCACGTCGTCTCCCCCAGCGCATACCGCGCCGGCCGCTCCCGCGACGGGCCGCTCGCGTGACTGCTCACATGACTCATGCGGAAAATTTCCTTTCTGGGGTTCCGTCGACCCGCCGACAAGGTCACTTGAGAGTTCACCGCATGGAACCAAGTCAAGCTTCCGCGAAAGCTTTCGCGCTTGCGATCGCGTGGGAGCCATGCACGCTAAGTTGGGGAAGAACGATTTGCCCTGCTCTTGGAGAAGCTGCTCCGAGTTGTTGTAGAAAAGATAAGAAAAACGACCATTCAGCGCGGCAGACACAGCCGCTTCGGTGCAAAGCTTACCGAACGGGCCTTCAATGACAACGGTGGCGATTGGTAAGCGAACACTCTGCTCCTCGGCGACTTGCCTGATCCACGCGCATTCTCCTGTGAAGTCATCCGGAGACACCAATGAAGGATGGACAACGTCCATGGTTGCCGCTGAGTCTCTAAGTGCTCGGCACGTTTTCTCATTGACCCTAATTTCTTGGAGATACGGCTCCAGCAACCGCATGTTTTTTCTGATTCTCGGATCGTTGCGAAGGCAAACTTTTCCTGACAGTTTCTCGCGATGTGCCCTTCCTTTTTACAGTTGTAGCAGATTAGCGGCTTCCGTTTGTTTTCCGATTCAAATGCCTGTGTGGTAGAAACCTCACTCGATTTCTCCGCTTCTGCTTGCCCTTCCCCTACACTGTCCTTAGTAAGAGATGGGTCCTTTTTGAAATTACGGTGCGGAACGGGTTTCCGTTGATCAGGTTTCCTTGAAAAGCCCTCTTTTCTCTCATCTTTTTCAACGCGCACTGCCCTGCTATGCAACTTTCGGCGAGTATAATACTCCTCAGCTAACTCAGCTGCCTTATTTAACTTTACTTCCCCAAGTCTGTCCTGCAGCCAAAGTTTAACATCCTCCTCGATGCAGCGGTAGAATTGCTCCAATGCAACGCATTCCACCACTTTATCGCGGTCGTCATAAACACCTTCGCCCTTGAGCCATTCAATTAAATCGGCTTTAAGACGAAACGCGAAGTCAACGTGTGACTCATTCCCCTTTTCAGCATACCGGAACCTTTGCCTGAAAGCCTTGGGTGACAACTTATAACGTCTCAAGAGCACTTCCTTAACCTCGTCATAGCTCTCAAACGCTTCCCTAGACAAGCAAGTTATCGCGTCGGACACTTCGCCGGGAAGAAGAGCTAGCAGGTTCCGCGCCCAAAGAGACTGCTCCAAAGCATTTCGCTCACAGACGTGTTCAAACTTGACGAGATACTTCGCCATGTCCTCGCCTACTACGAACGGTGGCAGTTGATCCCGAATTCTAATACCGCTGACCTGAATCGTCGGAGAAGCTGCGCTAGGCGCCTGCGAACACTGTAGGATTGCCAATTCTAGTCGTTTCATCTCAAGGCGCTCCTGTCTCTCGGCCTCCTCGCGACGTTCGCGCCTTTCAGCTTCTTCGCGAGCTTCGCGCCTTTCAGCTTGTTCACGTTCGCGAGCTTCGCGCCTTTCAGCTTCTTCGCGAGCTTCGCGCCTTTCAGCTTCTTCACGTTCGCGAGCTTCGCGCCTTTCAGCCTCTTCGCGAGCTTCGCGCCTTTCAGCTTCTTCACGAGCTTCTCGCCTTTCAGCCTCCTCACGTTCGCGAGCTTCTACTTCTCGCCTTTCAGCCTCCTCACGGCGTGCTTTAATATCCACCCAGGCCTCATCGACTTCCTCAGCCGACACTCCCTCATCCTTCATGATATCAAGGATCGCTTGCTTTCGTTTCGCACGGCCCAAAGTAATGCCGAGTTCCTCACAAATTTCGATGAGTTCCTTCACTTTAAGGTTCTCCATCGTTCACACTAGCCTCTTGCTGTTTGCCCCTGTTAAGAATCTACTTGCCGTACCCACTATAAGCCTACTAGCAAGACGTGCAAGCAATTTTTCACCCTCCCGTGTTTACCACCTCCGCATTAACTTTGGTTTCAAAGCACTTCAACTTGGCTTGAAACGATCAAAGCTCACTGCAATGCTTCACACAGCCCTTTCTCTAAACTACTACAACCTGAGCTAGAGTAGTCTGGTGAACTGAGGGGAAAACATCAGGCACTCACCGCATCGATGTCGCTGACGCCGGCCGATCCCACCGCTGCCACCACTGTTGCGAACGACGGACCGATCCCGCCGAAGCTACCACTGTTGCGAAAGACGGCGACGCCAACACGGTGCCGAAGGCGCCACTGCTTCCGACTCCGCCGGGAAGGTCACCAGCCGTTTGGTAGCGTATGTCTCTCAGCTCGCGACTGCTTCTGCGCAGAGCTGATCAGACGAGCGGACGAGACGACGGTGAGTCAAACAAGGTTTATGTACAGCATATATACAGAGGCGTTACAATTTCGGCACTGGGGCCGACAGAGACTCGAAGAGCCGAGCTCTTCTCTCTGACACTTAGTTCAGCCTTTCGCCTAAGACCGCTGACTCACACACATGTCGGCACTCCGACACGGGGACTCCTCTCCTAGGACCTCTGATCGCGACGCGCCGCAGGGCTTCTTTTATTTACACCGGGTCCAACCAAAATGTCCAATCAGAAGCGCCGCTGGTCGTCCGGGCAGATTCCGCCAATGGGGGTCGCCGCGCCATGCGTCAGACCACCAGGCACGAGAACGCCGGCTCGCTGTCACGTGCGCAACTGACTCACTGCACGTGGGCCAGAGGAGCGCCGCGCGTGTTCACGCCGTCGAGGTGATCGCGCCAGGCAGACTGCGGGCTGGCCTTGACCCAGATTGCCTTTTTCAGAGGCACGGTCGTTTGACGAGGACTCGCTGGCATAACAACGCGTGACTAAGTCTGTCTACTTTTTCGGCTAGTTATTCTGCAATGAAACACAGAGCCCTACCCTTCTTTCCTGTCTTTGCGTTTCAAAAAAAAAAAAAAAACGTTTGCTCGAGTAAATACTACACAGAGTTCCACTTTAAAGCATTCTTTCAGCACCCGCGCCTGTTTCAAGCGGGTCAACTCCGCACACACCGCCGCACTTCGCATCCCATCAGAATTCCCTTCGGGGAGATGGTCCATATTTTGATTGGGTGACGAAGCTTAATTTTCGCCTTTTTTTCATGATTTAATGTTGACGTCAACGTCACCGTAAAAGGTAAGCTCTTGCGTTTGATGAGGCATCCAAGGCTTCCGCCCTAAAAAGGCATTTACCTATCCGAAATTTTCACGGGCGTTTGTGAGTTGCTGACTTCTCCACCTGTACGTAACTAATGGTGCAAATTCATATCGTCGATGCTTTCAGAGTGAGAGTGAACGTGTCAGAAGCGCTTGCAGCGGTCCCTGGAGATGCAGGTCGTCCCGTTCTTTGCGAGCAGGTACCCGTCAGCGCAGACGCAGGCGTTCATGCGGCACAGTCGCACACAGCGCCGTGGTCGCACGTCACAGTAGGCGGGGCACAAAGAGGCACACTCTTCGAACTTGCGGTTTGGGCCACAGTCCGGTTGGCACCGGGACATTGGCACACATGGAACACCAACCGATGACCTGCGCAGGAATGTTCGGTGTTCGAAAGGGCATAAAAATATCTCCTTTTTTCGTTGTCAATCTGGAGCACCCAGCTTCAAAGAGACACAGTATAAAAGTAACAGGGGAAACGAAGCACACAAGGAGGCAATCGTAAGTGCAGTGCTCACGGAATGAAACTTTTCAGCTTAGGGCTAATAAATTTACGTACATAGTTAGGTTTTCATCGCCTACAATTCGCATTTTTCGGGCACAATGTTGGGGCCCACACTTACGTCCAAACCAACAACATTTGTAGTGAACATATTAGTAAAACGTCGTTATACAGTCAAAGCCACTTATAGAGATTCCGGCTTTAACAATACATCGGTTATGACAATGACACTTTGCTGTACCGCCAGCTTTTGCGTGTATTTATGGAGAAATAGCCTGATTAAAACAATGTCCGCAGGCCGCATTATCGGTTGTAACAGTGAATTCTGACCGTTGGGTGTCTTTGTTGAAAGCTAATAAAACGCGAAAATATTGAAAACAAAGAAAAAAACTACAAGTTCAAACCTCCACCTACAAATCCAACGTCCCCCAACGTCCTTTCGGTTTCACATTATGCTTCGCTGCAGAGCGCTGTGCTATTGTGGCAAAGCCAATTTTCAAAATGCTCTATTTTGATTGTTTTTGGAGATTTTGATCACCTGGTGTCCTTTAACATGCGCTGAAATCGCACAGTACTCAGGCTTTTACCGCATTGGCTCTATCGAAATGCAACCATAGCGGCGGGGATCACACCCGTGAACTTCAGTTCAGCAGCACTAGCCCAGCGGCCAAGCTTGAAGGGCATAAAATTGCGGACGCTTCGTGGAAATTTTTAAGCATGTGCGACAAACGCATGTCTGAAAAGGGAAAAAAATGGCAGCTTTGTTATCCTTATGACTGATGTCTGTTGGGGCAACCTATGAAGTTATATTATCCCCCCCCCCCCCCACTCCCATTTGCTTTCTTTGTGCAACCCGTTTATAGCGATAACCGGTTCTAATAACGGAATTTGGAAGGCACCAGAGTATTGTTATAAATGAGCTGGACTGTATCGAGAAACTGTGAATGCAAGTAGTAATGTTAAGCTGCATTTCTTTTGGTGCACACCATACTTTCATTTATTTCCTCTGTGACCTCCGCTCTGTGCTCCTTTCAAAATGCTTCCCCAACTGGGTCGGTGAAATAAGGGGGAGGGGGGTTACGGGCCTTTCGACACTCTTGGCTGTTTCGGTTATAGCCGAAATGACCAAGTGTGTTAAAACGTCCATTCCTGACGCCATGCATTTCCTTCAACTGCAGCCATTATTCTTTGCACTGCAAGAAACTAGAAGCACGGCACATAAACATATGCAAACAAGCACACCTCACGTGTGACTTTTAGGCCAAGGCCTGTTGACTTGTCATGAGACAGGGAACGAGCATAAAAAAGTAGTAATTGAGAGAATGAGTAGAGGGACTTAAACTGCCGAGGAATACTAACGTTTCTAAAACAATAAACGACTTTGGCAAGGGCTACATTTAAAGTAATGTCTGGCTTGACATTTTATTGTTTGTTAGCTGTCCGAGAAAGACAACACAACAAAACTCAATCGTGTTCGTCGTGCTGGCTACGTAGGTGCGTCGTTATACAACAAGAAATGTGCCTGACTGGGCGTCACAAAACGACATGTTTTTCGTCAAACGCAAAGGGCTGAAAATTAGTGCTTCATGTACACTATTGCCTTAGATACTTTTGGTATAAGGTTGAATGGTTTCCAGTATAAAACACCCAAAGGCGACTGCGACTACGAGAACGGCCGCAGGGGAGCGCTTCTGATAATATGCACCACCTAAGCGCACTGCATGACAGCCCAAAGTACACGAGATCTAGCGTTTTGCATTTAATTAAAGGACAAGACTGAGGCTCGGATCAAAAGCGCATCTTTTCGGCAGCAGTCTCTGACACAAACAAGTACTCACACACACACGCAGATGAAAATGCCCCTTACCCCCTCACCGACGACACCGACCATCACACGCACACTCAATGGCCCATACACACATATGTATTGCAACGTACAAAAAAAAAAAAAAGGTTTTTCGGCAATAGTAATACCATGCTGTCAGACTCACTAACGCAGGTCTCCCAATAAAGCAGCCACAAAAAGCAGAAAAAAATGTTCCAGCATTTGCATGTTAATCTGCAAATGTCGTCAAACGACGATAGTCTTGCGTGTGGAGAGAGTGAACAAAGCATTTATTTGATGTTCTGCGCAAGAGAATGGTATTCTGAATGGTATTATTAATGAATGGAGATAATTAATGAATGAATGGTATTCTGAATGGAGAGAATGGTATTATTAATGGTATTCTGGAGGCGCTGCGTTAGAGTGCGTCGATCGTGCAGAGGAGGTGAACAGCGCATCAAGTCACGTCACACGTGAGACATGAGCGCCATCTGGTAGCTTTTTTAGAAAACGAAGCGCGTGACTTTAAGGCGAGTGTCTGCGCCCGTCTTATAGGTGATAAGGCGTAAAATGCAAGGCGACGGGTAGGTGCCAGTACCATCTCGTCTTAGCAAAGCGTTGGAAACACCCGCTTTTTCGTGCAAGTGTTGCATGGTCAGCGCAGCGTGATAAGCGCTATGGTCCTTAAAATTACTTATGTATGCCTTTCTAGTAAAAGACGCACATTCAGAATATATACGTGTTGTTATGATGCCCCAGACATGCGCAATAATTGATTTTTAATTGACAATAGCGCAAGTATAAACGCTAAATCTTGAGCAACATTGGTGTGCGTTGCGGATGGGTTCGACCGTTTCAAATACCTGACGCCGTTTAGAGTTGACAAACAGACAAAGTTACAGACAGACAGACAGACAGACAGACAGACAGACAGACAGACAGACAGACAGACAGACAGACAGACAGACAGACAGACAGACAGACAGACAGACAGACAGACAGACAGACAGACAGACAGAGAGACAGACCAAAATTTTTGCGTCGAAGGTCCCCAAGAAAGACTATCGTCGTTAAAAAAATCCGCTCCGCTGTGGTAGTCTAGTGAATAAAGCATTCGTCTGGTGACCCGCTGGTAGCAGGAATGAATCTCGGGTGCGGCGGCCTCATTTTTGATGGAGGCGAAAATGCTGTAGGCCCGTTTGCTCAGATTTGGGTGCACGCTGAGGAACCCCAGGCGATCAAAATTTTCGGAGCCCTATATTACGGCGTCTCATGCTCGTATGATGGTTTTGGATCGTTAAACCTCGCATATCAATGAGAAAACAACAAGCCGATCCAGAGCGCGTGCTGTCCCAAACGTCTTCTCGCCTTGTTTCTTCAAGCTGTGAGCTCGTGACCGCTGCAGTTCGTGACCAGGTGGCATTATTCTCCCAATGAAAAAGCAAAACAAAATACATCGCCCCGATACTTTGCAAGTGGTAATGCATAAGCTGAAAGAAACTAAACGAACACATTTTGCGTCATTGAGAAAAAAAAAGTGGTCACGCTGCCGCATAGTCGCACTAACGCGTGAAGTACAGCATCGGTCGTACAGCGTTACCAATCTCTGGGTAGTGCATTCGACGCTGGGGCGACATGGTTTCGTCTAGGACGACCTCATAGTTCACGTCTATCGCGCGATGCACCACTTTGTGGTGTCAAAAGTATAGTTAGTAACTTTGCGGATGATGCTTGGCGGTGAACCGGAGTGATACGCAAACTTGATTTCTTGGAAAGCATTCCACTTCGCGATAGCGAAGATTAGAGCAACTTGCTCCTGGCCGACTGCCAAGCTTCTTTGGCATAAAGAGTGAGCTGCTAAGCGTCAGGTGTGAGCAAAGCGTCGTAATCGTGTGGCAGCACAGTATCTCGCTGTTCTGGACCCCAACGTCCGTAGACACGACGTAAACGCGTGAATTGTGTCGTTTTCTGGATGGCATTATTGTACACAAATGCTATATGTGACAGAACCTCCACTGGCGTATTTTGCCGAACGTCTACATATATGGAAACAAAACAGCGACGAATTCGTTCAGGCACTCCGTCAAGTCGTTAGTACGCGGGTGATACGCCGTTGCCATACGATGGCTCGTACAGCTTAGTTTGAATACTTTGTCAATGAGCTGAGCCCGTGAAAGTGCATGGTCCCCCGATTTGTGTGATGCAATACGGGGCACCATGGCAAAGTACGATCCGATTGACCGAAAACTGGCCAACATGGGAAGTTGGATCCTTGTTATCGGGGCGCATCTCGTTCTGTAATTTATAGCTAAGACTGCGCCATTGCTGCCGGCAGATGACAGCGGCCGTGACAAATTCATTCCGTTTTTACGCAATGGCACCCTAGGTCATGTGATTGATTGCAGAAATCCTGGAAGCTTCTGTGGCGGAGATTTGCGGCTTGGACATTTACGGCAGCCTATTACATAGCGCATGATGGATGCAGCAAGCCTAGTTCGGGCCAGTAGTATGCCTGTTGAACTCTGACGTGGGCTCGTCAAGGACTTAAGTGACTCGATGTAATGTAGGGTATATACATACATACATACATATATATATATATACATACATACATACATACATACATATATATATACATACATACATACATACATACATACATATATATATATATATATATATATATTATATATATATATATATATATATATATATATATATATATATATATATATATATATATATATAATTATGATTTATGATTCAAAAAAGAAATTCTGTCCACTGCAAATATATTTAAGAATAAAGGAGCACACTTACGAAATTTGATAATTGTTTACTCTACGTTTCGGCCGTGGCACGGCCTTCGTCACGGCCGTGCCACGGCCGAAAAATAGAGTAAACAATTATAAATTCAAAGTCAAAGTCAAAGTCAAATTCAAAGTCAAGGCCGTGCCACGGCCGAAAAATAGAGTAAACAATTATAAATTTTCGTAGTGTGCTCCTTTGATGTTAATTACATAGATATATATATAATATAAATATATATAGTATATATATATATATATATATATATACTATATATATAGTATATATATATATATATATATATAAGGGAAAGAAGTGTGTACTTAAGGGCTCACTTTTCCGTGTTTTAACACAATAATAATGAAATATAAGAGACAGTAATGCAAAGGAATGCATAGGAGAGATTATTAGTCCGAATCGTAAGGCAAACTAAAAGGAAGAAAAGTGGGTGAAAAGACAACTTGTCATGGGCAGGAACCAAACCTGCGACCTTCGAATAACGCGTTCGATGCTCTACCACTGAGCTACCACGGCGGCTATCCTCCCCGCCACGATATTGGGTATATATGTGAATTTAAACGTGGGAGTATCAGTCAGCGCCATCTGTAGCAATGGCTGCGAGTGTGGCACACTCTTTTATGAGCCTGCGTGGCCTCACGTAGCGCGTGAACTTGTTACGAGCTGGCAGCTGAAAGTCTCTCGTATACGTCTGAGAGGCCACGCCGGCCACTTCCGATGAATATTGCATTTGACTACATTTATCTAAAGGTGACGTGAAACGCACAACCCTACAATGTTTTTCTTCGCGCATACAAAAAAAGAAAAAAAAAACATTTGCAATGATCTTTGACGATCGCCGTTTACGCGATCACAATTTCGCATAACCCGTTAAGGAAGGAGCTCATTGCCAGGAAAGTATGACGTAAAGTTTGTTTGCTCGTCTGTTTAGTGTTGCGGACGCTGTGCTGAGGCATAACGTGCTTTCCAGCAATCATTCCTCTCAGTTTTCACACATTCAGATTGCGCAAGTAAGTCGATGTCGGGTGAGCTCTAAGTCACGCAACACGTGAGTTACGCAAGACGACCCTAGCAGACTGCCGGCTCAAGTGGGCACCCAGTGCGGTGTGCAAACCAGGAAGTTTGGAGACAAGGAATCAGATATGATTTTCTACCCACGCTCGTTATCGCATGATTAGTGGGGAATGAGTGGCCACTACTCAAATTAGTAACGGTGATGATCGTTTGAACTTTCAGGGGTCATCTGCTTGAAAGAAGAGTAAATGACTGGACGATAAATACGTCGAAAACTGCTATCTATGCACGTGTCAAGGTATTGCTTAATTGCGCACCAGACCCGCTTGAAGCGACAAAAAATACAAACACGCCATATCTGCCAACCCTCTCAGTTGCTGTTTTTTTTGTTCTGAACATGGGAATTTCGACCGAAGTCAGGGTACAGTCGTAGTAGGCTAGTGTTGGTATATTAATAAGGTTATTAATAATAATTTCGGGGATTTCACGCTGCCGAAGCTATAATACGTAGCAGTGAATTGTAGATTATCTTGTGGAACTCGGAATTTTTTAACGTGTACTTCAATGTTAGGCACATGGCTGTTGGTCCATCTAGTCTGAGAAATAGGGCTTTTTATGCTTCTTATCATGCAGAGACCGACTGAATAGACTATAAACACAGACCGTGCTGTGCTATTTATGTTTGTGGTGTGTTCAGTCCGTCCCTGTACAAAAAAAGTGCGATTACCCAAAACGCAACTCCCATCAGCCCCTGTAGCTGCTGTGTTCCGTCTCGTCTCCACTTAATTGCGGTCGCCGGGGCCAGGTATCGAACCTGAGACCTAGAACTAAACAGCCTGAAAGGTATGGGTATATGAGTAGGCATGTGCACAGCATAGTGACGACTCAAAATGTGTTTGTATTGAAGACATTGTCAATTGCTCTAACCCTAAAGTTGCCGAAATATGGTTGTGTTTTCGTCGATTGATGTATCAGCGTTTAATTCAGGCACTTAGATTCCTTAAGGTAGGCCGGTAATACTTAAAGCGCTATGACTTTTGCGTCTTGCTACCATTTGAACGTAGCAGGTGTGGCCCGAAATCGATTTCTATGTCTTGTTTTAACCACAAGAGTGACAGAGACATTACAGTGAGTGCGTAGCTAGGCGTTGAACCTTTCCTTGAATACATGAAGTAGCTTCATATAATTTTGAATCAACAACAACTTATGTACCGTCGAAGCTACCACACGGTAACTACAAGCTGTGAATGCGGAATCCCGAGCGTATCTTACCTGAGTTCTGTCACGAAAGCACCTGCGAGATCAACGGTGCTGAACCCACTACGCTAAAACAAAAGCTTCGGAAGTGTGAGGCCAATGCATCATTTCATATGTTGTATTCATTGATTCCAATGCTGTTCGAGTGAGTCGGGCCTATGGCCTGCACAGCTCCAAGATGGGCGACCAGCTCAGAGCTGTTCACAAGGCCCTGGACAATGGTCCAGGCAATGGTCGCAATGGCAATGGCAGCGACAAGGCAATGGCCTCGTCGTCACAATGTGCGGTACCCCTGCCCTGTTCACCGAGCTGTAGGATACTGAATAAATGTTTTTACCATCCAACAATGAACGCACATACACACACATGCACGCACACAGGCACATGGTCTCACCTAATGTATCCGTGCCTGCATATGCATCCTGGCTTGCATTGTCCGCGGCAACCGCCGTCAGGCACGGGTAGTCCACACACGAGCTGGCAGTTGGCGCCACAGTCGGCGTACACCTCATTGGCACCACGGCAGCTTGGCTTCGGTCTACCACCACCGGTTGCTGCTGTGCGCACGCATGTAAGATTCGTTATCTCAATTTGTTGTGAAAAGGAACTAAGCTCCGATGACAGACACGTCATCTTCACATTGTCCAAATAACTGTACGCAACCTGTGCCTATCTTCTTAATCTGCACCTTGCCTTGCTGTGTACTGCCTGCGGAGTGGGGTGCACCTTCACTATGCGGTAGTGATGGAGTGAGGAAGTCAGGACGTTGCGTTTCGTATGAGGTGTCATAGTGACGTCATCATGACGCAATAATTTTTCAAAATGTTTGGGCCATTTCTGACGTCGGCGTCAGCACGAACAGGCGAAAAAGTGACATGATCAAAACTTTAGTCATGAAGCCGTAAGCTTTGACCACAATGATTTTTTTTTCACTGTTCATGCAGACGCAATTGGTCATTTTTCTCCTTTTATAAGGCATCTAAGACTTTGGCATTATTATTATTCTTTACTTGGTCCGGAAAAATTGTTATCATAGACCTATTTGCGCACCTAAATACTCATTCATTTTATAATCCTACTACCTTTTCCATACAAGTTTCACGAAGCGAATTTCAGAAACCACGTAGAAAAAAGCATGCAGGGGAGATGTGCTCTGTGCCGGTCCCCAAGAATTCCAGCTGCTCACAATTTTGACACGATAGCGTTGAAAAGCTCCTTTCACAGAAGTTCCGGCGTCGGTGTCAGTGCCGCTGTTTATAAGCGAAAAATTCATCATCGTTGCGTGACCAAAAAATTGTTAAAGTTGCAAATAAAGAAATTATTGGTGCCAGTGGGGATCAAATCCGCAAGGTTTGTGTCTGAGCGGGGATCGAACCAGGGTCGTTCGCTTAGCAAGCGGGTGTTCTAACACACAGCCATGCCAATGCTTGCTGATGCAGCGGAAATAATTTGCTCTGCTTGGAAATGCCAAGCTTCTTTGGCATAAAGAGTGCTGCTAAGCGTCAGGTGTGAGCAAGCGTCGTAATCGTGTGGCAGCACAGTATCTCGCTGTTCTGGACCCCAACGTCCGTAGACACGACGTAAACGCGTGAATTGTGTCGTTTTATGGATGGCATTGTTGTACGCGAATATTATATGTGGCAGAACCTCCACCGGCGTATTGTACTGAACGTCTACATATATGGAAACAAAAGAGCGAAGAATTTGTTCAGTCACTCCGTCAAGTCGTTAGTACGCGGGTGATACGCCGTTGCCATACGATGGCTCGTGTAGCTTAGTTTGAATACTTTGTCAATGAGCTGAGCCGTGAAAGTGCATGGTCCCCCGATTTGTGTGACGCAAGACGGGGCACCATGGCGAAGTACGATCCGATTGACCAAAAACTGGCCAACATGGAAGTTGGATCCTTGTTATCGGGGCGCATCTCGTTCGGTAATTTATAGCTAAGACTGCGCAATTGCTGCCGGCAGATGACAGCGGCCGTGACAAATTCATTCCGTTTTTACGCAATGGCACCCTAGGTCATGTGATTGATTGCAGAAATCCTGGAAGCTTCTGTGGCGGAGATTTGCGGCTTGGACATTTACGGCAGCCTATTACATAGCGCTTGATGGATGCAGCAAGCTTAGTTCGGGCCAGTAGTATGCCTGTTGAACTCTGACGTGGGCTCGTCCAGGGACTTAAGTGACTCGATGTAATGTAGGGTATATACATACAACACATATAATATATATACATACATACATACATACATACATATATATATACATACATACATACATACATACATACATATATATATATATATTATATATATAATATATATATATATATTATATATATATATATATATATATATATATATATATATTATATATATATATATTATGATTTATGATTCAAAAAAGAATTCTGTCCACTGCAAATATATTTAAGAATAAAGGAGCACACTTACGAAAATTTGATAATTGTTTACTCTACGTTTCGGCCGTGGCACGGCCTTCGTCACGGCCGTGCCACGGCCGAAAGAGTAAACAATTATAAAATTCAAAGTCAAAGTCAAAGTCAAATTCAAAGTCAAGGCCGTGCCACGGCCGAAAAATAGAGTAAACAATTATAAATTTTCGTAAGTGTGCTCCTTTGATGTTAATTACATATATATATATATATATAAAATATATAATAATTATTATATATATTTAATATATTATATTATATATATATATATATATATATATATCTAGATATACGGGAAAGAAGTGTATACTTAAGGGCTCGTTTTTCCCTGTTTTTACACAATAATACTGAAATCTAAGAGGTAGGGGAGATTATTACACCAAATTACAAGGCAAATTAGAATAAAGAAAAGTGGGGGAAAAGATAACTTGCCGTGGGCAGGAACCGAACCTGCGACCTTAGAATAACGCGTTCGATGCTCTACCACTGAGCTACCATGGCGGCTATCCTCCCAGCCACTATATTGGGTATATATGTGAATTTAAACGTGGGCGTATCAGTCATCGCCATCTGTAGCGATGGCTGCTAGTGTGGCACACTCTTTTATGAGCCTGCGTGGAGTCACGTAGCACGTGGACCTATTACGAGCTGGCAGCTGAAAGTCTCTCGTATACGTCTGAGAGGCTGCGCCGGTAACTTCCGAGGAATATTGCATTTGACGACATTTATCTAAAGGTGACGTGAAACGCATAACCCTACAATGCTTTCTTCACGCATACAAAAAAAAAGAAAAAATCTTTGAAACGATCTTTAACGATCGCCGTTTACGCGATCCCGATTCCGCATAGCCCGTTAGGGAAGAAGCCCATTGCCAACAAAGTATGACGTAACGTTTGTTTGCTCGTTCGTTTAGTGTTGCGGACGCTTTGCTGAGGCATAACGTGCCTTCGAACAATCATTTCTCTCAGTTTTCATGCATTCCGATTGCGCAAGTAACTCGATGTCCGGTGAGCTCTAAGTGACGCTTACACGTGAGTTACGCAAGACGACCCTAGCAGACTGCCGGCTCAAGTGGGCACCCAGTGCGGTGTGCAAACCAGGAAGTTGGCAAGGAAGGAACCGGAGATGATTTTCTGCCCACGCTCGTTATCGCACGATTAGTGGGGAATGAGTGGCCACTACTCAAATTAGTAACGGTGATGGCCGTTTGAACTTTTACGGGTCATCTGCTTGAAAGAAGAGTAAATGACTGGACGATAATTACGTCGAAAATGCTATCTATGCACATGTCAAGGTATTGCTTAATTGCACGCCAGGCCCGCTTGAAGCTAGAAAAAATACAAACACGCCATATCTGCCACTCCTGTCAGATGCTGTTTTTTTTTTCTGAACATGAGAATTTTGACCGAAGTCAGGGTACAGCCGTAGTAGGCTAGTGTTGGTATAATAATAAGGTTATTAATAATAATTTCGGGGATTTCACGCTGCCGAAGCATTAATACGTAGCAGTGAATTGTAGATTATCTTGTGGAACTCGGAATTTTTTAACGTGTACCTCAATGTTAGGCACATGGCTGTTGGTCCCTCTAGTTTGGGAAATAGGGCTTTTTATGCTTTTTATCGCGCAGAGACAGACTAAACAGACTATAAACAAAGACCGTGCTGTGCTATTTATGTTTGTGGTGTGTTCAGTCCGTCCCTGTACGATAAAAAAGGGTGATTACCCTAAACGCAACTCCCATCAGTCCCTGTAGCTGCTGTGTTCCGTCTCGTCTCAACTTAAATGCGGTCGCCTGAGCCAGGTATCGAATCTGAGAACTGGAACTGAACAGCCTGAAAGGTGTGGGTATAAGCGTAAGCATGTGCACATCATAGTGACGAGTGAAAATGTGTTTGTATTGAAGACATTTTCAGTTGCTCTAACCTTACAGTTGCCGAAATATGGTTGTGTTTTCGTCGATTGATGTATCCGCGTTGAATTCACGGACTTAGAATCCGTGAATTAGGCCGGTAATGCTTAAAGCGCTATTACGTTTGCGTCCTTCTACCATTTCAACGTAGCAGGTGTGGCCCGAAATTGATTTCTAGGTCTTGTCTTAACCACAAGAGCGTCAGAGGCATTACAGTGAGGGCGTAGCTAGGAGTTGCACCTTTCCTTGAATACATGAACTAGCTTCATATAATTTCGAATTGACAACAACTTATGCACCGTCGAAGCTACCACACAGTAGCTACAAACTGTGAATGCGGAATCCCTAGCGTATCTTACCTGAGTTCTGTACGAACGCACCTGCGAGGGTAAACGATGCAGAACCCACTACGCTAAAACAAAAGCTTCGGAAGCGTGAGGCCAATGCATTATTTCATTATGTTGGATTCATTGATTCCAATGCTGTTCGAGTGAGTCGGGCATATGGCCTGCACAGCTCCAAGATCGACAACCGGCTCAGAGCTGTGCAGAAGGCCCGCAAAGATGCGACTAGGCAATGGTCTCGTCCTCCCAATGATGGGTACCCCAGCCCTGTTCACCGAGCTGTAGGACGCTGAATAAATGTTTTTACCATCCAACAATGAACGCACATACACACACATGCAGGCACACACATACACACGGTCTCTCCTAATGTATCCGTGCCTGCATATGCATCCTGGCTTGCAGTGTCCGCGGCAACCACCGTCAGGCACGGGTAGTCCACACACGAGTTGGCAGTCGGCGCCACAGTCGGCGTACGCCTCATTGGCACCACGGCAGCTTGGCTTCGGTCTACCACCACCGGTTTGCTGCTGTGCGCACGCATGTAAGATTCGTTATCTCAATTGTTGTGAAAAGGAACTAAGCTCCGATGACAGACACGTCATCTTCACATTGTCCAAATAACTGTACGCAACCTGTGCCTATCTTCTTAATCTGCACCTTGCCTTGCTGTGTACTGCCTGCGGAGTGGGGTGCACCTTTCACTATGCGGTAGTGATGAGTGATGAAGTCAGGACGTTGCGTTTCGTATGAGGTGTCATAGTGACGTCATCATGACGCAATAATTTTTCAAAATGTTTGGCCATTTCTGACGTCGGCGTCAGCACGAACAAGGTGAAAAGTGACATGATCAAAACTTTAGTCATGAAGCCGTAAGCTTTGATCACATGAATTTTTTTTCACTGTTCGTGCAGACGCAATTGGTCATTTCTCTCCTTTTATAAGGCATCTAAGACTTTGGCATTATTATTATTCTTGACTTGGTCCGGGAAAATTGTTATCATGCACCTATTTGCGCACCTAAATACTCATTTATTTTATGATCCTACTACCTTTTCCATACAAGTTTCACGAAGCGAATCTCAGAAACCACGTAGAAAAAAGCACGCAGGGGAGATGTGCTCTATGCGGGTCCTCAAGGATTCCAGCTGCTCACAATTTTGACACGATAGCGTTGAAAAGCTCCTGTCACAGAAATTTCGGCATCGGTGTCAGTGCCGCTGGTTATAAGCAAAAAGTCATCATCGTTGCGTGACCAAAAAATTGTTAAAAATTGCAAATAAAGAAATTATTGGTGCCAGTGAGGATCAAATCCGCAACGTTTGTGTCTGAGCGGGGATCGAACCAGGGTCGTTCGCTTGGCAAGCGAGTGTTCTACCACACAGCCGTGCCAATGCTTGGTAATTCAGCGGAAATAATTTCCTCTGCTTGGAAATGCCAAGAAAGTTACTTTCATGCTTTACAAGCACATGCGTACTGTACACATGCTTCACAATACAACAGGAAATATCAGTGACAACGCGTTGTACAAGCGGGCATATCCACGTGGCGTCACAACATGAGATCATCATAATGACTCAATAGTTTCAAGCCAATAAGTCACCATAAAAAGCAAACATGCTACTGCACCATCAAGGCCTCGTAGTGGGTGCATAGCAAGCTCGAAAAGATTTCATGAACTTTCCTTGAAATAGGCACTTAACGGAATATTGCGATCACGTTCAACTCTTAAAGGTGAAACTTAAGGGTACCTAAATTTTATTCAAGAAACTCAAGCAATTAATTTTTATTCATTATTCTGACAGTTAACTAGTCCTTATGTTCAGCTAAATTATGTTTCGACATCGCATTCATGCAATATAGCGTTTTAACGGGAATCACAAACATTGATATATGTTTTTGAAAAACAACTTTTACCTCGGTGGAGCCACCCACTGGTTGAGGGGGGCTCTTGAAACCTCCTTAAGCTAGTCTTTTTGGTGTTTAAATAAAGTGTTTTGTATGTACGTACGAACACCCTGAAACCGGGAATGGCTTCTCGACTCAGTGGTGTAAGCCTTTTTTTTTTGTATGTGTGGGGAGGGGACACCTCTTTGATTGGAAGCAGGAGCCTGGTAGGCGTGATCAGTGCCATTTCGCTTTCATGTACTATGGCAAAAAAAAAGGGGAGGGGAGAGTGTATGGGCTCTGTGTGCCACTTCCTGGCTACACCAGTAGCTCGACCGGATATGTTTGAAAGAGAAACGAGAGTACCAGTAAGAACTAATACCACTCATCAGAAGACTGAGCTGTGGGTTCGATACCTTTGCGAATTATCTTGAATCCATTGGCGTTGCCAGTCCTGAGAATGGACACCTGTGGCAGCCTGCCTTTGGCAGATGAAGGCGACGAAGGCAAAGTGAGAGGACGACTCGATTACTGCCTTCAACGCCGCTATTCTCTGGTCCGTGGTGGTGGCCGCCGATCGAGAAGAACTCCACACTCTGCTATGTGAGACAGGTTCAGCTGCGAGGCATACAAAGAACGTGTCGATCATGAACTGTTCAGAGATACCTTGCCGGCAGTTGCCATGATGCTTTGTAGAGCCAGCTCCTATTGGAACTGGCCTAAATGAATCGTGAACACAATAAACACCTCATATATGAGGTGCTACGTTGCGGAAACTGTGTTGCACCTTCAGGTGTTGTTTGTTCGCAGCTGCTATCGCCTCATCCGGTCTGCCAGCATTCCATGGAACTGCTGCTTCAAAAATTATCTACATTTTTCTTTCGATGTTTTGTTGTTCCGGCGACTAGGTTAATATCTAGCTGGTCCTGCGCTGCTGTGCACGACATTGACATGCCGCCATATACAAGAAGTTCGGTGACCAAGATGTGTGAGTATGCACGTCTCATGCTCGCATTTTGTCGTTAAATGCTCTTGCAAGCTGAGCACGAGGGGAAGTAAATAAATTAGTGGTATTAGTGTTGTAAATTACGGCATTGCAAAGTGTACGGGATACCCTCTAAACTACACTCGACCTACACGTGATGCTTTGTGTTGGGAAACACCGAAAAGGGCAAACAAACGTTGGCACCTTGCTGATGTGGCACTGGTATGGCCATGACATGGCCATGTTATCTGCGAGATGTTCGGAGAATGAGATGTGTGAGCAGCCACGTCTCGTGCTGTGATGTTCTTATAAATACTCGTGCGATCAGAGCGTGAGCTGTACACTAACTGGATATGACGACTGATGTAGTGAATTAGGGCATTGTAGAGTGTACATCATACCCTATCAAGTACACTCGCCGCACACATGATCGCTTCGCGTTGGGCCCAATTAAAACATGGAAAGAAAACAGTGACGCCAAACGGCCCAGAAGAGCTTACTGACAACCGCATAACCGGGTTCACCGATTACTGAGGCACAGGGCACTTCACTTATTACTACGCATTAAGGCGAATGTAAAGCGATTACGTGGGGTAAATTTCAAGTCTACTTCTCGCTTTCCTCTGCGTGCACGTGTTCCAAAAAAAGTTGTCAACAATTTAGAGTAATCGAAATTTTACTTTGGGAGAGCGAAAAGCCGTCCCTTGGTCATCAGCTAAGACGACAGCGTCACACAGAGTACATCGCTACAGCTCACAGTTTATCGCATTTATTGATTGTATGCGGGTCACCATTCACGCAAACTGAATGGCCTAACGTTCTAAGTTTTCTACTTCTGATTAGGATAATAAATAAACAACTTACAAAAAATGTCTATGTCTACGCTCTTACATTCCACTCGTTCATTTCAGACAAAACGTCATTCGGTAAACCAAACTTTCTATTTATAACAATAAAAACAGGATATCATAAATCACTGGGCCAGAAATGTTGATGGGACTGCAGTGACCTTTTGTTGTCAACCATTTCTCATTCGCTTCAAGCCTCCATATTTCCCGCCACTTTTGTCTTGCTTGGATTGACAACAGGTCGTACATTTCAAGTTTGGAGCCCTCTAGAGGCCCGGCTTGTCGCATGCTGTCGTATGCTGTCATTGTACGGACGTTGTCGTAGCTTGGCGTAACGCGGCAAAGCGACGGATACTATAGCCGTCTGTAGCATTATGAGAGTGCACTCGCTCGCAAGAAGTAGAAGACTTCTTCGAGCGCAGTGATGATAATGAGTGCAGATCGCTTTAGGGACTCCCGCTGTCGTATGATGTATTCGCTTGGTGCTTCGCAGAAAAAAGCAAAAATAAGAATATATAAAAAACAAGCAAGCGATCAAAATAGGGAGAGAAAGAAATGGATAAAAAAGGAATTACCATCGAAATAACAAGAAGAAAAGAAGAGAACAAAGACAAAGTAAGAGATGAATACAAAAAAAGAGAGAAAGAAAAGGTGGTGATAAAAACCAAAAAGATGGAAAGAGAGGACGAAAAAAAAAGAAAACTAAAAAGAAACAAAGCTGCGCACTACGTGTAGGCTTGTCATCTCATTACAAAGCTGCTTTATTTTATGTTTGATTTTGCACTGTGTTGACGAACATCAATCAACTTTTCTTCATGTCGTAAATTTTGCGCGCACTGTCAACTAAAGCTAGCTTTACAGGCACTGGCAGTAAAGTTTGTTGCTTTTCGAAAATATACGGAGGATGTAAAGAATGACGGAACATTAGTGCATGCTGCCGAATGGCACAACTCCGATGCACACTGTAATTGTCTTGCGTCGCTCGAAGTTCATCATACATTCATCGAACTCGGGCAGCATGCTCTACATTCAGTCGGTCGAAGCTAAACAGTCGGGAAATGTTCGCATAGCTCGCACAGGATTACTTTCGTGGTTAGACGGCAATAATCTAGGAGCATTCAGCATGTTAGATAACGTCATTCTAAAAGAAATAAAATTGTTCGATCTCTATGTATTGCCTCCATCGAAAATGCAGCCGCCGCAGCTGAGATTAGATCTCGCAACCCTCGTGTCAGCAGCAGAGTACCTTAGCCACAAGACCACCAGGCTGGGGCGGCCTTCTTTAGGTGTGTGGGGGAGCTGATGTGGAGCTGCTAAATGCCTAGCCCTGTCAGAAGTGACCACGAAATAGTTGCTTTCGGTAATGGCCAATAACAAGAATGTCTAGCTCATTACAGTCCACAAACGCGATGTGAGGATGAGGTGCGCCGTAGGCGAGGGCCCAGGAATTTTCGTATATGGGACGGTCTTTAACGTACACCGAAATCACAATATAGACGAGCCTCTAGCATTTTCGTCGGCATCAATATGCCACCGCCAGGGCCGGAATCGAACCCGTGACTTTCAGATCAGCTGCAGAGTGCCATAACCAGTGTATCAATAAGGCGGACAATTTCAACAAAAAGAGCTATTACGAAAATTAAAACGACACCCGGATTGTACTTGACAAGATCATGAGCACGTGATGAACTCACCTTGGCCCCAGGCTACAGATCTGTAGCAAAATACTGCAACCGCCAGAAGAAACTGTGCGAAGTAGCATTGAAGCATCCTCACTCGGCGTCCGTCGGGCTATATTTTGAAGACTTTCGTAAGAGGACCTTCGCTTATATCGGAGTCTCAGAGCCGCCCGCAGTGCTTGCACGGCCTCTAAACCGAGGGCCTGCTGCCGGTGGCATGGCGGACGACCGGAATGGGTGACCGCGCGCATAAATTGCTCCGCGTCTTGAAGGCGAGTACAGGAGGGCCACCGAAGAACTGCTTTTGCAAATATTTTTTTTCCTTTCTACCTCACATGGGTACACATTCGCTTGTGACGGGAGCTAAAGTTGTCTCCTTGCTCGTCTATACAATTCTATAGCAGACGGCCAACAGGTGCGTGACTCAATAGTTATGGCTGGACACTGCGTTATAGAAACGTGATGCCCTCTGTAGCGATTGTATAAGTCTACGGTGCGCGTGTGTTCTCTCTATGCGCGACGTCAAACTGATTTTTGCTACAATGGTTCAGGGCTTGTGTTCCCAAGGTGTGACGTTTGGTGCGCAGATGTAACAGCGAATTCTAGGGGAAGAAAGAAAGAAAAGAAGGAAAGTAGGACGAAAAAAAGGAAAGAAAAAAGGAAGAAAAAAAGAAATCTTGGCATCATCACGAAACGAAATATAATAAGAGGGCTAAACACCGGGGAACGTTGTCACCGCAACAGATCCAAGACATTCCCACTCGCGCATGTAAATGTGTGCCAACGCGTGTGTACAGACATACAAAGTGTCTTTGCCACTGAGTCGCCGCTCCCAAAACCTTCAACTCCAGGGTGGCAGCTTGTTGCCGTTGTTGCCGTTTTGCCACTGCTTCTCGAGCTCTTGCTTCCGAGGTAGCTTGCTTTGTGTGTATACGTTGAGCGCCTATGCCGTGCTCGCACCTCCGGAGTAACAGCGTGCTGTCGGGGTTGCCGCTTCACCTCTCGTGGGCGAGAATGCTTTGACTATCATTTTAGTCCATGAAAGAAAAACAAAGGGTGGTCTCCTTCTTCTTCTCTTCTCAAGGTACTTACCCAATGTAGCACGCTTATTCTCCATCGTTATCGTCAACAGCGTCATCGTCGTCATGGCCTCTATTTGGTACCTTGCGTTAGCTGTGCTGGACTACGGACAACGCAAAAGGGGCCAGCCTAGGCCCCAAGTTGCTTTGTCCATAAAAAAAAGAAGCAAAAAAGAAAAAGAAGGAACAAAGGAAAGGAAGAAACAACGAAAGAGTGCACTTAGGGTAAGGCAAGGAGTCCAATAGTAGAGTTTTGTTAGACTGGCCTCGCCCACGGGGACAGCCTCGATGCGAATATTAGGGTATTATAATATTAGAAATTTCGGTCATTGCCATTTGCCAAAGACCATCCGGTCAGAATATATAGAGTTGTGGATTGCCTCAGAGGGCACATTCGACATGCTAGCCGTGTCCCCGTACTTCTACCTCCGAAAGTCCACGTTCTACGTTTTCAGACGTCATAGCTAAGCACCTAGCAGCATTCCATCAGGATATACGCCTTCTACGAAAATTGCATGTCCTTTGTGGTGCCTTGACCAGCCGCAAGTACATCTGAAAATTCCGGGTATCAAAAAGAAAAGCAATCACTCCAAAAGAGCATTGAAGCAAGCAACACTGCAATTATTACATGAGTTGTACTTAGGCCGAACGCAGGTTTATATTGATAGGTCCGTCTCGTCCAGCAGCTCAGCAGGTGCCACTGTAATTCCGGCTGCAGCAAATACAATAAAGTTTAGGTTGTCGCATAAGACTACATCTATAGCATCAGAGCTTGCTGATATAAGGGCTGCTTTACTATTTCTCGTTCAAGAGCGGCCAGGAAAATGCGTGATATTCTGTGATCCGAAGGCAGTACTTCAGAGTTTGCAGTTTGCCATGCGTAGGAGGAATCATGAACATTTGGTACATGAATAGGACATTGCCATCATGAAGCTTCAGCACGAGGGCATGATATTATATATCAGTGGCTGCCTGGACATATCGGTATTACCGGAAATCAATTAGCCGATGATGCAGCCCGCTCAGCCAATCAAGGAACCCGTGTGGTCCCGATTCATCTATCAAGAAATGATGCAGCAAGACAACTTCACCTGCTGACTCGAGATCTTACACGCACGTTCTGGTCGTCTACCAGCTTCCAAAAGTGTCACTTTTATGAACTGGATCCATCGCTCAAGATACAGCTACCATCACAACTTTCCCGCTCCGAAGCGACACTGTTATGCCGCCGTTGATTGGGTGTTGCAGTCACAAAGGTGTATTCTTTTCGCATTGAAATGGCAGACACCTCTACATGCGACTACTGCGGAGCTGAAGAGACCATTGAACACGTCCTGTGCAGCCGCGCTTGCTACGACACACAGCGATGCCAGCTCCGGATGGTTTTGGATCAACTTGATTCTAGACCATTCTGTGCGCAGAAGATTCTGGGCCCTTGGGCATCTGCCCCAGTTCCGCCGAAAGCAACTAAAGTACTCCTACTTTACTTAAAGCGAACAAACCTGAGCGACCGCCTGTAGACTTTGTGTGCTCCCCGAGTGTGCTCGTGATTGTGTGTACTTTCTTATCTTTCTGCAACCTATTTTCTCTCCTTCATTCCTTCCCAGTGCAGGGTAACAAACCGGATGCACGTCTGGTTAACCTCCCTGCCTTTATTTCCATCTTTATCTTTCTCTCTCTCTCTCTTCATGCTTTTTTCTAGCAGCGTGGGATCTAGGAGTGGGGGGGGGGGGCTTATTTAGCTTTCTTAATAGGTACAGAGAAATTCTCACTTTCACTCCTCACTGATCGGTGAGAAATGTAGGCGATTGATACGATATATTTAAAGGTGGCATACGTAAAAAGATGCGAGAATTATATCTTTATTTGAATGAACCTGGAACTGTTTACATTCAAAAGTCAATGAGAACATGGGACACAGAAGAAGTATAGCACGTCACTCAGCTTTGCAGTGATAGCGATACTGTTTGTTTGCAGTGAATACTTTTTTCCATCACCGCCGTATCGCAATTGTCTGTTTCGTGGACCAGCTTTTAAATTTTTGTGACGGCAGTCGCGTCCAGCTAAGGTGAGGGCATTAGATGCCTTGATAGCACTGAAGTAACGGTCAGCGTCAACTCATAGTTAATGTAAAATTAAAATAATCGCGCGATTCTTTAACCTCGTGACGTAAGTGTGGCGTCACAATTTTTTAGAATTTGGGACATATTTGTCAAGTCCAGCGGACGTCACTGTATTAACACACACGGTGACGTTGAAATTGACCCCATTCCGTTACACCGATTCGTGGTCATAAAGATTAGTGGCCGGTCTCGAGGCTATGAGGTGGAAGAACGCCTGAAATTTGCACCCAATGCATAAGAGAGACCATGGAACATGGGGTAGACCAAAATAAAATGGAGGGTAAAAGGGTTCGACTTACTCAGGGCCTCGGCCATATGATGCATTATGCGAAAAATCCAGTCACGTACGTCGTCAAACCCCTTTTCTCCAGTCACACATGGCACATACCCGTGTGCCTAGGGCCATGGTATGCGCCACAGACGATTGACAGCTTATGTCTACCCCAGAATGCAGACGACAGAAATTAGTAATTTAAAGATGAGAGCGTTAAGAGAAATTGGCATCGACAGCGTATACCCGACGAATCCAAAGATGAAAAATTCGGATCTTCATAGGAATCAATGCAAGGTCCTCTGTGCGGTAATCTGGGGGCTCTTTTAAAGAGACCTTCCAGGTCTTCAAACTGCTTTGGAAAAATTGACACCACGCAGGCAAAATGTCGGTACTACTTCAATAGGGGTCGCAGCGCTGGCTATCTAATTTTGTTACAAAGCAATAATAATACGTATGCAATATTATTCAGCAGACATCATGCCAGGTTGTACGTCAATTAGTGAATGGAATGCCGAATCCTCAATCAAAGCAGATTATATAAAACTAATATATACCGCAACCAAACACGGCTCCAACAGCAACGGATTCAACCAAACACGACTACCAATCTCACCAGCACAGCACGACATATCAGCTAACCGTATTGGTATTGAAAATATCCATGTTCCACTGGTACCCTACCCAATAATAAAACTGGATATATCAATCGAACGCGGACTGTTCAACGTATGTCTGTTCGTACGATATTTGGATTCGTTTTTTGTGTTAATTGTCGCAAAGTTTAGCTTCATAAAATACATCAGTCACCTACCCTCCACCTTGCCTTGATTATCATGGTACGTGCGGCATACCGAAGTTTTTACGAATGCAATCTTTTATTGCCAATACGGCTTTCTATATATGAAGAAATGCAAGTTTTCGCCTTTGTCATAAACATTTCTATTAAAAACCAATGACGTGTAGTTCTGAAATTGATTCGTTTTGAACTATCCCTCATGAATAAGGCAGTAACATGGTGTTGTAACAAACAAGTTAAGGAACATGAAATGTCTCGAAGCAAATCAACAGCAAATAAAATCGTGTAATATATTGCGTTAAGGCTTAGAAATTAGAAACAGGGGTAGCGGTATTTATTGAGAAGCTCCTATTTTAGAGAAAATTACTTCAACCTAAACAAGTAGCAAACGCGATATCGTTGCGTAAAGATGTTCTTTGGCGACAAAGCCTTGTGCAGTGGCGTCAACATAAGCTGTGCTACGTAATATATATTAATGTTGAGCTCCGATAAAAGTATGTGCATCGATAACTTGAGTAAACATTTGCTGTGTTATTTCATTTCTATAAGTTTACTTTTCTCTAAGAAAGCAGTCTTTCCTTAAGCACATTACCCCTAAGTTTGGGCTTGTTCCTCAGGCACACACAGGGAAAGACTTCGGAGTCCCAGTTCACTAAGGCGTAACACGGAGACTGCACTTGAGTCAGAAGATCTCTGTCGAAGGCTTGAGCCTGTTCTGGCGTCTGGTAGATGATCCCCGTCCGGCCCAAGCAAGTGTACGTATTGTATCGATAGGCCCTGGATGCCCAGGACTCGTTCCACAAGGAGCAAGCGTCATCCATGTCATCTAGATGCGTTTGTTTATCCTTTCTGATGGCTTGAATCTTGCTCGCATCGCACGCCTGACCCAGAGAAACCAGGAATGGTCTCCTGGTAAACATGTAACAAGCGGGTACTTCTATTCTTCCTTTGTCTTGGCGGGATGGAAAGTGAACCTCAGATGCAGAAGGCCAGAGAGTTGCGTTCTTTACCATTCTCGCGTCGGGGTAAAGGAACAAGTGGTCTGAAGTGGCGAGAATTTCAGTGAGAGCGAGAAGCTTATCGCCGTAAGCCTCGTCACCCCTGACTATGTCCGGGTATACCAGCGCCAGCGTATAGTTGTGCCGCCGTAGTTTTCTAGACGGCACCTCAATAACGCTCGCTACGCTTTCGTCCCTGCTCTCAGGAGTATCCTGCAGGACTATCGCGACACCATTGAAACTAGAAGTGTTCAACGAAGCCAGAATGCTTCGAAAGAACAACGAGCGTCTCTCTAGCTTCTCGTTCACCAGCCTTGAAAGGTCGGAGAATCTCACTCCTATGATTACCGTTCTCGCAGTCCTTCGGGGACAATGCGCGGAATGTAGAAGTGATTTGCTGGCATTTGGTGAATTGATCTGGAAAGGTGGTGGCTGTAAAGTTAGATTGTCGTTGACAGTTGCACAGCAAAGAAGAATCGCATTGCAGCAGGGCGCAGGCGATGAGATGGGTGAGAGCTCATCGTCATGGGGACTCGGCTGGGAGTGCACCGATTCGCTTCCAATGCAGACCTTCCGCAAGGCAGGTAGAGAGTAAGCCGACGTGTCCAGTGCCGTGTCTGATACCGGTGATCCGGTCCTCTGGGTAGCGACTCTGGATGATAGCCACAGCTGCGCATCACTTCCGAGAGGAACCATGCCTTTTCCCACGGCATTTAGGTGTGCTAGATGAAGGCCACGCCCGTCGGCTTCCCTTTCCGATGTGGACTCTTCTTTCGGAGCGTCTTGGTCTTTGATGAGTTCAATGAGCAGGAAAAACGCCGTAAACGTGACCACGCTCAGCGTTATTGCCACGACCAGGAGGGTAGGCACGCTGCAATGGATGTCCCACTGCTCGGCGTCCTGCGGATCCTCGGTCAGTACCCACGTGATTCGTTTACCGGTATTCGGTCGCGTCCTGTAGCCTTTCTCGTCACGGTGCACAAGAATGGGTGCGATGCACGGCGATTGCGTGGCGATCAGTTCCACAGCGGGCGCTGCGTACAGAGACTGCAGGGCTTCGGTACCCGTCGGGGACGGCATGTTACCTCGGTAAAAGTAGTCATTGTACCGCTGGTCCCAGTAAAAGGGAAGGCCCGGCTCAGGATCGTAACGTCGTCGTTGTTGTTGTTCTTGTTTCCCTGTGGAAATGGCTCGTACCCAAAGAAGGGGATCGGCCGATTATAAGGTGAATTTGCCCTAAACTTTCAGCATTGCGTCATCCCTACAAATTTTTGTAACCTAATTTTGATTTGAAATACCGATATGAAGTTTGCAGAAAAAAATAGAAGAAAAATAGTGAGACAGTTTTTTAGCAAGAAAATCGTTTAGTCGCAGTGATGTATTCTTGAACAGCGAATAAAACATCCCTGTGGCTGGTACCCAGTGTAGAGGCTCCAAATGAAAGAAGATCAATTTGTGATAGTTGCAAGCCCAGTCTTTGAAGAGGTGGTGCTAATATGCTTTGCCTGAATAAATCGAAACGGCGACAATGTAATAAAAATGACTGATCGTTTCCTCTTGATTACAGTAAATGCACATAGAGGAATTCAATATACCTGATCTATGCAAGTAAAAATTGAGGGGGGTAAAATGGCAACGAAATTTTGTGATGACAACTTCCATCAGCCTTGAATTAGTCAGTTCACTGCGCCAGGCAAATAACAAGTGTTTGTACTCTGTACAAGCCGTCAGTGCAGGGTCAGATAAATTTTACCTGATTTTAAGTGTGCGAAATCGCGCCATTGTAATGTATACTGTATGAGGGAAAATAGGAATAATTGGTGTCGAAAGGAATGCCTTCGCAAGAGAATCAGCTATTTCGTTTAACAACAAACCTTTGTGCCCTGGTGTCCAGATTAAATGAATACTTCGGAGATGACAGGGAATCAATGATTTAAAAAGTTTCCCTATAGGTGAGTGACCAGATGCGGGCAGAGAAGAGCACACTGATAAAAGAATCAGTTATGACTGCTACGACTGGAATGAAAATGTTTACTTTTCGCAAAGCTAATATTGTTGCTATCAATTTAGCCAGAAAGACAGGAAGAAAATCCGGTAAGCGAAGTGAAAATGACCAATCAGGTAGGGGGCAATATATTCCAACGCCTGATTTTTCATGTGATTGAGATGCGTTCGTTGCTATTATGACATTTGTTGGCAGAGTCCTCAAATGGTCCTGCAATAAATCATTTAAAATGCCTGTAGGTAATGGCTTAGCGTGAGTTGGGAAGATATCATGGTAAACAATTTCTGGAGAATTTCGTTTCTCAGTTAAAGGAATCAGATCACGAACGTCTACAATTAGAGGCTCAAGTAACGATTGAACAAATACTATTGTGGTTTGTGAAATCTGGGCCTATGCACGGAGAAGAATAGGTTAGGATTGAAATAAAAATAATTTGTTCAGGGTTAAACGGTGCTTCATATAGTCGTAAAAAGTTCTGCACAGTAAGAATGTCAAAGCGACATGATAAGGTTGGTATCGTAACGTCGCTTGCGTTCGTTCATGATTTTTCTCTTCTTCTACTTTCTCTTCTTCTACTTTTTCTTCTTCTAGCAAAATGGCAAGCGCGATTTTTCACGTGCGAATAATGACCTTCGCTGAAGTGACACGACCAGTTATTACGACTGGGTATAAGAAAACACTACTACACTTGTTGCACAAGAGCAGTTTTATGACTGATAGGTGTTTCAATATAAATACGAAGTGCTTTCTTTGAGAATAAGTTTATATCTGAATAAAAAAGAGCCCTCAGAAACCGCAGAGGCACGCCACGTCATGATACTGCTTTAGAGAGAGAGACTATTTATTAAAAAACTAATTTCTTCCGGTGTCTATATATCTCTGGCATGCTACTCTGTATAGGAATGGGTACTATAATACTTGGGAAGAGAGGGAAGGAAAGAATAATAAAAAGAATGTAAACAAATGTGAAATGTGCATGTGAACCTCATAAATGCATTTAAAGTTACGGTATCAGGCCAGTTAAGCTTTTTATGTGAGTTGTTATATCATTAAAACTTTCCGATGATGCCCATTTCCGGCAGGTAATTAATAA